>OU744319.1:42062517-42121149 GCA_916610145.1 Eristalis arbustorum
TTCAGGACTAGGTGGGCACAGAAAAATTTACAGCAGCTATTTTGAATAGTCCTCAGATGAGGCAATTCGTGAAGGATCCTCATTTTTTCAAATCAATACCTGGAATCGAATCCAAAGATTGGAATTTATTTGCTTTGGTTACGAGTACTTTCTCGATCATGTGGAGCTTATTGAGTGCAGCTATCAAACTTGCCAGAACTAGAGTGCAACATGAACATAAAAATCCACTTCCTGTACTCGCATTGAACAGATTGCCACAAAATCACCCATGATTTTAGTGAGGGGCAGGGTAAAAGAAATTGAAAGGGCGTTGTCTTGGCGGGTGTGGGAGACACATTTGATGCTGCTGCCTACAATGAGATCTACTTTAAGTCTTTCTTTCAAGGAAAGAACAATATCATTTACTGTTTTTTTTGGTTTGAAGTTAAAGATTGCTTGCAAATTGCGCAAATTAAGACTCATTCGTTCATGTTAGTCTAAAGATGATTATGTCTTCTACTTTTTGTAAAGGTAGCTAAGTGTATCTGTATTGCAAATAGCTCTCATTTTCTGGAAAATGTATGCCTCTGTATGCGTTTACCAGTCTTATTGGTGCATTCGTTACATGACTGCGGAAAAATGACAGAACTGTAAACTCCACCAGATGCTCCAAGAACAGCAAATATCCGTCGAAGGTCGTCACCCGAGTTTCTGCAGTTCAAAACTGCCATCTTTAAATGACGTTCGCAATGGAGTGCCTCAAGGTATTTCCACTGGTGTTCAATGACCTTCTAAGGGTGCTGTCGATGTTCAAATCTGCTCAAACGAGTGCTATGTGCATCAGTAATCTGACTTGTCTCCTGGACAAAGCCCACATCATTCACACCTGCTTTAATGTACACCTCTTGTCGTAATCTGATTCATTGAATATATTCAGAATAACCTTTAGGGCCCCACGTCACTTCTGCATTAAAGCCTAAGACTTCAGTTCAGTTGCAAGTCCATTAATTCTCTAATCCAAGCCAGACAACCAACAACTCTGTCATGTGAATGTTATTAACTTGACGGAATGACGCGTATGATTTTTATTCACGATACATCACAAAAGCACACTCAGTGCTGTCCCTCGGGAATAGGTCTATTTTTTCCCCACATTTCCATCGCTTTTCGGAACACTTCAGGTGTTTAATAATTCAAGGCATGGACAAAAACTAGGCCAACTCTCTTCCCCCATTAATTTTATGCAACTTTGACATAGCCTGGCATTTGAATTGGGACGTGGACTGGAACTGGGGCAGTGATACATCACTCACTGACACTATGCAGTCCAGTCATATTCTGGCAGCTACACACCACCACACGTCTCTTAACTTCAACCAGAATGTTTTCGTTTCCAAATGATTTCACAGCCAATTGACGCTTTTAACCTGGTGTCTGAAGTGAAAGCCCAGTACATATCAGGTGGCGTTGGCAATCCATCAGAATGAGCAGACACGTTCGAGGAATGTGTTAGTTTAGTCCGATTGTGGATTCAAGATCAATCAGTCGGATTTGCATTTGAATGCTGTTCTGACACTAATGCATGGGTGCAAGGGGATATCCCTTTGAAATCGAGCTTCTCCCTGCCCCGAGGATGAACGTAATTGATTTTGATTGATCCGCTTTTAGTTCTCTCTCAAGTGATTCAGAGAGGACGTGTGTGCCTTTGTTTGATTATATGATACAGCTGTTCGTTGAACGTGGATACAAAGGAAGATATGAATTGGTCCTGTCAGTGTCTGACTGCGAGGGATTCGGGTAAGAGCACTTGATGAAAATTGCTCCTACGTGTGGGTACAAGTAATATAAGATGAGACAGTGTAATGGGCAGAGATCTAAGGACAACACTAAGAGATATTAAGGGGATTTACTGACACGGAGGAGGTTCGGTAAGACGGGGTACGTTTATCGTTCGCTTTGTGAAGGAAAAGTGGGTATCACAGTCGGGGTGAAGGGACTGAAACGAAGCCCTAGGTTGGAAAAACTGTTACGCTGAAAGCATAAGACAAGAAAATGGTTTTTGTACTAATGCCACTGTCCTCTTGAAAGCTAGACGAGTCTTTAATGCAATCTTGGTAGGAGGAAAGCTTCCAGAAATAATTCATAAAATGCTTGAAAATAAGAGATGGATTTGCTTTCTAAAGAACGTGTCAAGGATTTATTTGGAACCGCGCACCGACACTCCGGTCAGAAAAATACAACTTAAATAACACTAGGACCACGTCATTTTTATTGTACTCCGTTGAGTATCTGTATCTGCGTCATCGAAATAATTGTTTGTTTTTTCTTTCAGATTCCTTGTAAGGAATAAACAGCTTAATGCAAACAAGGGGCTTCAAGGAGCTATTGAAGCTATCTATTGGAATAACTATTGGAAAAACGATTATAATAATAATAAAAATAATATGGGTGGCGCTACAGCCCGTAGGGGGCCAGGGCCTAGCTTCTCAGCAACCACTCGTGTTGTGCGTGCTATTGTTCTCTCACGAGTGAAAGGGACCTAGAGTTTTATGCCGAACGGCCAAGTTTGAGAAGCTTTCTCTAGACAGGAAATACTCTTTGAGCATTGTCAGTAACTCGAAAGAGGTGGGGTCGTGAAAATTGTTTTCGTCGCACAGAGCAGGAATCGAACCTACGACGTCGAGGTTGGGGCCGACGCACATACCCACAACGCCACGGGCCACCCCTGGAAAAACGATTGATTAAATTTAAATACATGATTGAGTCTTTCCTTCTAAATTGTGGGGCATGATAGACCTATCAGCTTTCATGAAATGCTCGTTTTGGGTAACGAAATTGTACCAAGCTATGCATTTGTTTTTGACTGCCTGGCTGACCAACTTTAGCAACCCACAATACACTGACTCTGACGTTCAGAGCTTCTTTGGGTAGACAATCCAATATGGTAACGCATTGGACAGCAGCACAGCACACTAAGCAAACAGATAACCTGCCTCCAATACTAGGTTAAGAAAAAAACCGCTCACCCTTTCCGGACCGGAAACAATGGGGAGAGCATACGGTTGCAGCAGCAAGGGAGCTCACCTTGTATACAGACGGCTTACAAAACAGTGTGTGTACGGGCTCAGGGTTCTTCTGTGAAAAATTCGAAAAAAGACAACCGCAGAGCCTTGTGGCAGTAGTGACTGCGATATACGAAGCAGCAGTCACACGAGAACGCAATGTACCCAAGATATCTGTTTCTATCTTCTCCGACAACTTGACTTCAATCCTTGTCAGGTCAGTGAGATATGTACTGGGTACCTGGTCATACTGGCCATGCGACTTTTAACGCCACGAAAAAGCGGACAGTCTGGCGAAGTAGGGATCCGCTTGTAGGATCTCTGGTAATCCTTACAAGTTCACGTCACTGAGATCTATAAGAAGAAAACTGAAAAACGAGTGCCTAGATAGAGTATAAACACAATAGGTCAGTTTGAAATCTGGAGCAGTAACAATGGCAATTGTAGCCGTTGCTGAATAAAAAAAAGTTCGAGATTATTCATCAGTTTTAGTCGTAATATTGTGCGAACACTGATTGGGGTCTCACCAGACACTGTGCCATAGGCACGTATGCATCACGACTAACACAGCGACCCTTGCAGGAGGTGCAGAGATGAGGAAGGAATAGAATCTATTCAACATCTGCTCTGCGAATGCCGAACACTACATTGCAAAGCTGGTGAACTTGTGCAGTGTAGAGTGGAAAGATCTCCTAAAGTTTTCAAACGTTGAAGGGTAGCTCCCGTAGAATAATCGTTTCATAGTAGTAGTCAAGGGCGCGTTGGTTTCAAGGTACCTACCTACCTACATAACCTCCTCTAGCATGCTTAATACGAAATTGATTCACATATCTGCCCACAAAAGCAAATAGCTTTATGCTTTACCAAATCCAATGATACATCGATGGTCTCATAATCAAGTGCCACGAACAAATATCGGCGTCACACAACTCTTGTTTTCACTCTAATACATTTGGCGAGTGTACGACGCTCGTAGTTACCGTCGCTTTATAGATTTATTTCCTCGTCTATAAATGTAGTCAACAGCGTTAGTTACTTGATTTATCAAATTTTTCCTCACCCTTAAAGGACTCGACCACACCGCAATCGACACGACTCCACATACAAGTAAAATGCGAGCGCCGCGTCTATTGTGATTTATTCAATTGAGGTGACTGATTCGAAAAACGAAAGTCATTCCCGTCCACCCTCAGAAAGAGAAATTTTCACAGGAAATTACGTTTTAACAGCGCCCATTAATTATTCCAATTTTGTGTACGTTGGCACTGCTGTTTCGTGCGACGAGCGAAGTTTATCGCTGGAATTATCGGTGACTGCAGATTCCAACGAATTGGGTCAGTGGCAGTTAGGAAGTCACAGCGCACGAGATATGATTCTCCTATTCATGTTCTTATGTTGAACACGTCTGAAAGTCAATTTGATGAACTTACTGCCAACTTACTCTTGCAATGTGACAGAGCAATATTTTTTCGTTTCAGAAGATTAATGCCTTCTTTAAGAGAATATAAATACTTGTATGCTGCTTTTTCTTCGTCACGGTTACAATGGATTTTTTGCAAGCAGTTCTCAAGGGATTTCTGTGACATGACACTGAACAAGTACCGGCTTAAATTTCGCGTCCTTTCTCTGTTGTGACCACAGCGCAGTGCACTATGTTTGTCATTACTCTTTAGTCACTCAAAGGATAAACTGAATAATCGAATCGGTACACAGACACAGACTAAAGAAATGCAACCCCTAGATGCATTGGATGAAAGGTTCCCGAATGAAAACTAAAAGAAGTAGGGTCGTGAACATGTCCTTGAACAAGACTCAGCAGTCACACCGAGAAACGATAAATGATTTGGGAATCTAGGACCTTTGGGGTACCATAAGGCTCGTTTATCAAACTCCTCCTAAGCATTACTGGGGTCATCCATGAATTAAGTGTATCATCCTTGAGAAATATGCCATTTTTCTGCAGGATGTATTTCCTCTGGCGCTTCGTGGCTAAAATGACATAAGGAGAATGAATTATACAAATACCATTGATCGTTGCTCACTGATCTGATAAGATTTCCTGTTTCAAACTACGAGGTCGTTGAATAATTTATTCATTTTAGGGAGGGTGGTCAACATATCTAGTCCTAAGGGGAATGCATTGGCCACAGATCGTGGAAACTTCAAATATTAGTGAACACTCGCAGTTACTCCTGAGAACAAACTAATTAATGTTGAGTACATTACATTGGCCAGACAAATGCCACATGTTCCTTGAATCACCCAAGGTTACAGGTAGTTTGTACTGCCAAATTCATCGAACTCACAGGAATGGAAACAGTAATTGACTATCGTCAGCAGCCTGCGCTGCGGTAATGCGGATTGAATGTAATTGCTGTAATTGCAGTATACAGGCCCTTACAGAGGCAAGGCACCAAAATAAGAACCATCTGAAGATAGCAGAAAGACTTACATTGTACGTATGCACAAAATCAATTCGTTCCAAATGGCGGCTGTAACCTACGGTATTGGACCGGCATCAGACAGCCTTTTTTTCATTTCTAGTCTGGTGGTCTCAAGGACTCTAGTAAAATACAAAGAATGTCATGCATTCTTGCCACGGGAATGCTAAAACTATCGCCGCAATTCTCTTCCTAATCCCATTTGATAAGTCGTGAAATTGTGACAAGCGCAGCATTATGACTTCGAGATTGCGAAAATACTGCAAATTCTGATGATGGTAGACTATAGCAAGACTATAGAGGATTTTTTTTTTTGGGGTCCTTCTATCCGAGGTACGCACCCACCTGGACAACAGCCTCAATAATTAAGTCTGTCAAGTAGGCACGATCTTTAGAAAGATGCCTCCAGCCACGGATTCCTACCTTAATTTCGACTTAGAAAGATGCCTCCAGTCACTGATACCTACCTTAATTGCGACTTAGAAATCTAGAATTTCTATATCTTAGTGTAGTCTACAATATCTCTTCTGAGGAACAGAGGAACTGGGAAATCGCTACTCTGGCATCAAGAACCAATGGTAACCTAAGTGAGCCATGAAGAAATCCTTGCGATTCCAATGAATCCAATAAGTCAAAAGTGTAAGGACATTTCACTTGATTTTCACTGCGGTGCCCCCATCTCCGCAATCCGTAGAAATAACGACACAAAGCTAACAAGCCACTCTCACTCATGATAGTTCACAACTTAACAGCAAAGCAATTCCAGCATATTAAAACAACTCGATTATTGGCTAAGCTGTGAGCAGAAAAGTGTCAGCGTCAGATCCCCCTTCCGCCTGGGGAACTTTTCTCGCAGCCAATTAAATGCAAATTCAAATATTTAATCAAACTTCCCATAGCGCTGTAATGAAGAGCATCAGCATAATCAACTTCTTCCACCGGATTCGCCGAAACACCCCCAAATGCTTGGCAGCCAAGCGCAAACGGTAACCAAATGATACCCGTTTCCTTCCGCCTGGAGGCAGCAAAGTGAAAGTTCACATAAACCTGATTTTGGCAAGGTAATTAGCATGTGGTTAAGTAATCAAATAAAGTCACATTTTACACGCCTCGTACGCTTCGCCAGCCCAACCATGTCACCCTCTCAATCACGGGTGAAATTCAATTTTTGTGTTAATTCAAATTTCTGAGAAATTTACAAAATTCATCTCTCGCTTCAGCGCTTCGGCTGTGTCAATCAAAACGGTTGCGATTGCCGTGAGTTGGGGTCCCTAATTAAATTCCCATCGAACGAGGATTAGGGAACGAGTCGATCTCAAGGTGATCAGGGTCCGCTTCCAAATTGCCATTTAATCAATAATATACGCAGCCAACCTCCACCTCGCACAGCAACTGCCATCCATACAGATCGTTATTCACGTCGGCGTCCTTTCGGGACAATGATTCGTGTAAAAAAAGGGGAGCTAACTGGGAGCTGGAAATGGAAAAATGATAGAGAAATTGCCCATTCCACGGGTAATTGATTCTTCCGGTCTCGCCGCTCTCAGGCACCCGCTTGTCCTCCCCCAAATGCACGGCATCGGACGCGATGACAGATGCCGAACATAATAGATTCACCGAATTGAGTTGTCCCATCACACAGCGAGCTTCAAGGACATTTCGAGGAGCTTAGGGGGGGAATAACGCATTGATATCGCCTTCCTTTGTGTCTAATCGAACTCGGTTGGAGAATAACTCACGTAGACTTATAGATTTGCGCTCAGATAAAGCAACTTCATCAGGAAGGTATATTTCGGGGGAGAAGACCTCCCCTGAGGTACACTCTACCACACAGTTCCATGAACTGTCCCTGTGCCTGTGCCCGTGGAGGAGGGCTAGGGTACACGACCATGAATTATGGATTTTTGACGAGAAAAAAATTGCTTCTTTCTGTCGGCGGTAGGGAAGCTGAGGACCTTCGTACATGCGCCTTACATGGTTAAATTTGTGCTACAAATTATGAGTAACGTGTATGCGTGTGCAAATCGCTGTGAACCACGTCCCAAATGGTTAAAAGTGCAGACAGCCATACGTGTCCCGTTTTTGACTCTTTCATGCATTTATTCATGCCAAGTGTGTGATCAGCAAGGACCCGTCCGAGGTTCAAAGTCACACAGGCTTGACAGATTATGACAAGGTTGAATGCTTGGGGTTGTGAGGGGCTTCTTCGAAAGTCTCAGTCTGAAAAGCGCTAATAGTGAATGTCAACGGACGTGACATGGATTAGCTACGAGCTGATTCAAGGACTTCTAAAATGGGAGAAGAGGGCAGAACGTCAAGAGTCTTAAGAGAATTCAAGCAATCGAGACAATGCACAGAAAAATGTTGCACATCGCATGGTTTCGTTAAGTTTCGTTCACTTTTTGCTTCTCGTCTCGTTGTCTGTTTATATAACCCTTTAAGTGTGGCGAAATCGATAAGTCCTACACTAGTGTCACAAAAAAAAAATACTTGACAAGACAGTGACGTTCGCGGAGGACGCCGTCATTGGTGTTTTTTGAACCAGTCTACTCTCAGTGACGTGATCCCGTCCGCCGAACATTACCCCGGCACCTTCGATGACTTTGGTTGAATGTCACACTGTCAACGGTTAATCACCACAAGGGAAAACTTGTGACGAGGTCACTATGGTGCCACGATAATGGTAAATGATGCCAAGTCATTAGGATGTGGAGAAGAGAATGCCATTTTCGCTAAAAGGATAACCACTTCATCACGCATTTTCTGTCACATTGCCAGCAGACAGTGATAAATCATCTGAAGGACATGCATGCCATCTGACAGCACACTTCTCTTCCCATACGCATCATTTGATGTCAACTCCCTGACAGCCCTTTCAAAGCACAGCGAATTCTTTGGATAAAGTCTCTTAACGAATTTTAAAAATAAAAAACTCAAATTCAACCCAGTCGAATCCGATTAGGGCGACAAGAAAAGATTTTCATTTCTATTTCGGGTTTGGTGGCCCATATCACGGACGCTCACTTGAACTTTATCCATCATCGCGTCAAGAAACGCCTCGCAGCGAATCGTGTATCCCCTCGCGCGGAACTGATTCGATTTGCATACGATTGTCGTGGGAAAATGTTATTTGAGAGCGATTCCTAGCAGCTCACCTGGCTTACGGTGCGCGATAGAGAACTTCAAAAAATCTTTTAAACGACTCGGTCTGCCCATCGGCAGTGGGTCCCACATCTGATGTCTGGTTCGGTCTAGGGGCTGGAGGTCTTGTTCTGATGTGCATGGAGGGCAAAAGGGGTCCTTCTTCACTCGTGTGTTGTACACATTCGGCGTTATTGAAGACCCCTCTGCATGGCTGACGGAAAGGTGAGAAGGGCATTAACATAAACACGAAGCATGAAACGTGTAATCATCCCAGGGGATATGGAGCATCCCCGTGTGCTGCAGAGAGTCCAAAGTTTGTGGCCGTGAAACGCACACGCCCACCTATACCGGAGTTACTTTCTTTGACAGTGTTTCAGAGTGGCGGAGCGGACGATGTGTGACTGTTGATTGGATTAACATCCTAGTAGAACTAAGGCAGTCGCAAGAATTTCTCGAATTGCAATCGAGTAGGGAATTCCTCTCGCTTAAAGGGAAACGTCTTGCTCAGACTTTATTTGGAACTTTTTTCTTACGTGACTGAAACTTGGTGTTCCTTAAGTTCTTGTAGCCTTTGCTGTCGTGCTATGTGATGCTAAGCTGAAGCCGTCGAGGTAAGATGTTGTGCAGCCAGAAGGTGGGTCACCAGGCGATCTAATGGATCCTGTAGACAGCATGAGCATTCTCTTCGAAGCACCAGTCGAGTTCATTTCCACTGCAGAAGCATTCAGTGCTTAATGGGAATTATTTCTAAGCACTCCCGAAACCCCATTTCTGCTTAGATTTTTTGTTGACTGACTCTAGACAGACCGTAGCCAGAACATATAGCTACATAATTCTTTAAGCGGTGCAGTCTTAAACTAGGAGAAGAAATTAAATAAATTAAAGAGGTTTTTATTAACCGCTTCCTATCTTTAAATTCGAATAAAACAAAATGTATCCGAGATATCATCGACATTTTTTCGCTTGCTAGATAATTGATACCATTATTTGTACACATGTTACATCCGAAGTGTCTAATATCTCATGAGTCTGGTTCATAAATAAGGCGGAATTTGATTGACGGTATGGATTATGTTGTATACAACGCCATGCCTAATTTTGACATTCTTGCAAAATTCGTCGGATTGTGCAGGATGACGATGGAGAACTCTCGTTGCTCCATCAAGGTCGGTAACGAACTCACCGAGACCTTCACTTTTAAAAAAGGTTTTAGACAGGGCGACGCGCTGTCTTGTGATTTTTTCAACAAGTTCGTGCTACATATAAGAATCCATGCAATTGCTAGCCTACGCGGACAACATTGACGTGATTGGACAAAATCAGCGAGCTGTCTATGAAGCGTTTGCTGGTATTGAAAAGGAGGCGGCAAAAACGGGTTTACTGGGGAATGAGAGCAAAACGAAGTATATGCTGTCGTGAAGAAAGGACACGCAACATCGACGGTCAGAACGTCACCATAGGCAACTACAACTTCGAAGTGGTAAAGATCAAGAATCTACCTCGGCACCCAAGTTTATAGTACGAAAAACATCAGTGCCGAGATTAAACGCAGAATAACTCTTGCCAGCCGCTATTTCTTTGGGCTGAAGAGGCAATAGCGTAGGAAAGCCCTTTTTCGAAAGACCCGGCTCAGATTATATAAGACCTTGGTCATCCCGTCCTGCTGCATGACTCAAGAGGGGATGAACATGCACTTGGTCTCATCGAGAGAAAAATTCTGCCTTCAAACTTTGGACCTGTGCGTCGAAGTTTTCTGGAGAAGAATATTTCAACCAAGAATTGTACGGGCTGTACAGCAACATGAGTCTAGTCAGGCGTCTACAGATTCATTCTCCTGCCCGAAGAGTCTTCGACTACGAACCAGTGGGACAAGTCAATAGGGGACGACCACGAAGCCGATGGCGCACTTAAATGGAGAGAGATCTTAACCAGCTTGGAGTGCGAAATTCGTGGTCTCGTCAAAGCATCAACTGATTGGATATGGATAGGATGGATAGGTGTCACTTCTCTGACCCAAGTGTGCTGCTGTCAATCACTAGTCACCCACTCAAATATAACCTATTGTTGTGATACATAAAGTACTAGAGGCAATGCTGCGCATGGAGCTACGAACTGAAAAGCAGAAAAATAACACGAATTGTAATAAGGAGCACTATGTAGGTACAGAACATCTTCTAATTTAATCGAACACGACAAATTCGCTTATTATTCATGCCGCCCATCCCTTGTGAGTCACTGACGATCTTTTGTCAAGGGAAAAGATTTCGCCATCCAGACTTGTCCTAAAACCACTCGCAACCGGTGTTGGTTGTAGAAATCGCACCCAGATTCAGCTCGAACGCCATCCATATTACCGCGCGGAACAAATATTCAACAAGACGCACAGTTTGTCAATAAGCCGAACGTGAGACTGATTGCAACTATCTCATCTGAATTGAAGGACAGGCCTTGATGAAAAATGTCTTTCCTTCGCTCCAATCGGGAATGTTTTTTGTTGCCATCATCCGTTCGACAACAAGCCTAACCGAAAGCAATGGTTCCCGTCCCATCAGTACCTTCTCCTAATCTTCAACGGCCACCAAACCACACGTTCGCTAAGGGGGAGGGCCTCATCACAGCCCAACACAACAGCAGGTTCCGTGTTCGTCAAATTCCCATGCGGCTTAAGCTGATTCACTTTAATGGCATCGTTCGGATATTAAAATTAGCACAAACAACTATGCGTCCATCAGCAACTGTAATGACACTCATTATTGTCCCGTTCAACAACAATTCACTCCTCTGTGTGATGCGCCTTTAAGGAGTTTTTAATTCAGAGCACCTGTTAGCACACCTCTCATCGCCCGTTGAGCTTAACCATACAGCCGTAATTACCGACAGCATTGTTTTCTTTTTGAGAAAATTCCACCAACTCGCTGTGTCCCTTAAAAGCCCTTGTTCATGGTGTCGTCATGCCCCCACCGTGCCATAATTTCAAGAGAAACCACTAACAACAGCAAAAGCTGTTGAAATAAAATTATTTTTCGCTAAATTAATCAGGAGCAACAGGCCGGAAGCCCATTTGGATGTTCGTACCTCCGCAGAGACTGCAAAGAGGCGGAACGAAAAAATTCGCCCTAATTACATTCGTTCCTTCACCCCTTTCATCCTTGGGCGACCCTCGTTGCTGTACACACAAGGACACCTTGCTACAGACGACGACCTCGTGCCGAAGGGAGTGTTGCACGCTTTGACGTTCAACCGCTCGCTTTCTGCCTGTCGCCCCCTCGTGTTTGTAGCCGGGCCATGCTCCGGGCGGCAGCCTAGCAGGTTTCTGCTTGTCACGGCCAACTTAAGCCAACCCTAAGCCAATGGTTATTGTTATTTTGTTGGGGTTGCGCGGCACTTTTGTGTCTTCAACAACCGTGTCGTCCTTCGTTCTGTTTCCTTGTCTAGGAGCGCGTGCATGTTTGTTTGTGTAACTGCGAATTTTATTGTGACATTATGGCGGGGCTGGTATGCTGCCACTGAGGTTGTTGAATCCTTTTATGACGATTTCAATCGTGTGTCACATCATCATGAGGAGCGATTGCGGAGGGGAGCTTCTTGCGGGCGGCGAAGGAGCACCACCAGAAGTGGCGCGCCGACGAGGAAAATGCCGGCTTTTCTGAGAGCACCTACAATATCTTTTGTGTCCTTGATCCTGGCACTTGAATGTTTATGATGGATAGAAGCAGTTTGCAGGCAGACAGGATATATCCTTCACGCAACCGGCATTCGTTCGCATGTCTTTATTGGATAGCCAACCGAGGTGAGTGCGGTGACGCATGAAGGTCCCTTGTCGTTGTTCTGTTTAGCACATGTTCATCACACCCCTGGATGGGGACATTAAGTAGGACCCTCATCTTGCAGACAATGCTTGTTGATGAAATGATTTTATGCCAACGCAAGTTGACGTGGATCTTAAAGCTGAGCATAGTGCCAGAGAATGCCAGACACATACGGCGCACAGGGAGGGGATTGATTTAAGTCGAATGCTCTACAAGGACATTCGCTTTTTCGTCACAACATGACATCAAAGGAATTTCCATTTAATTCGGTCATAACAAAATTTGAAAAATACGAATACGAATTAGGAATTAGGCGCTACGTATGGGAGACCACATATTCTTTCGACGGAACAGAGTGTAAGTGAAGATGGAACGATTCGGGTATTTACAATCACTTCATTTTGAAAGCAGACGAAATTAGAGAACGAGTCTTATTGGATCGCATGAAGGGACACAGCAAGACTGGAGTTCTTTCATTTACCTTATGATCTTGGGCACCTTGCCTTCGACGCTATGAGCCACCACCAAATCTTAGGACAATATAATAATATTTAATTACGTTGCAGCATATGATTCCGGGAAAACCTTGCACGTGTTATGATGTCGATTATGGTGTCCCGCAGACATGCCAATTAAGTCCAAGTTTCACTATTTATTAAGAAATCTAGAGCGGATTATGTGTGTGCTGCTTGGTGCTTGGCCATAGAATACCTGCGGACGTGTATAAGACCCGCGCGCCGGTATAAACTGACGAATCGCACTAAATAAGCCTATTTAAGACCAGGCGCTAAGCGAGTCTTGAACTGAGAACATATTTTTATTGAGGGTATATTCAGAAGAGAATGTACTTCCTACAGAGGAGGTTGTAGTGTTAGGTCCAAGGTTCTTTTGTCGAGCCATTTTGAAGCAATAGCCTCATCAGTCCT
Organism: Eristalis arbustorum; assembly: GCA_916610145.1. Classification (NCBI taxonomy): domain Eukaryota; kingdom Metazoa; phylum Arthropoda; class Insecta; order Diptera; family Syrphidae; genus Eristalis; species Eristalis arbustorum. The sequence continues at coordinate 42,075,879 of OU744319.1, forward strand.
GGGGCTCAGAGGCGGCTTTCTGTAGTGAAAAATCTTAAAGTCATGCTGTCTTACTTGGCAGTCGGGCAGCAGGACTGGCAAGACGAACTTTCGTGAGTAATTTTCAGCTTGAAAGCAATAGCAAGGGGGAATGTATATTTCAAGCCAAAATGGGTCCCCCCTGTTGAGAGACCATAAGAGCGACATCTGATGTCGAGGTTGGATGGACTAGGTTAGGTTAGGTTAGGTTAGGTTATAGTGGCTGACTGCTAACGGCAGTCACACTTGGGTCATAGTTGGTCCTTTGTGAAACCTCGCGGATTGACTTCTCCCAACACTGGTACCAGTTGGTGCTTCTAGTGAAGCGATTTAGCTGGCCTATGTTGGCGCTGTTCAGCTCATTGAAGGCCACTAGGTATAGGAACCTACGACTAGCCAGAGCACTACAGAAGCATAGTAGGTGATGAGTGCTTTGCTTCTGCAAAAATCATTATATGGGGCACATATCCTGCAAGCATGAGTGCCAATTGCACAGTGCCCGATTGTGAGTTCGATTAGAGTCTTTAATGAGTGCATGCTGAGTCTGAGTAGATTGAGTGAGCGTTTTAGGTTAAGTGATGGCCAGATTATTTTCTTTTAAGGCAGGTGGTGCCTCCTAGCCATTTGTCATTAGTGGTTTTAATTGTGTGAATCTTTAAAAGATGGTAGGCTGTAGCGATCGGCTTGGAAGGTGGTACCCCTGCTATTGCCAGGGATGAGATTGTACCACACTTAGCCAGTTCATCGGCTTGCAAAAACGCTACAGTGCTCAAGGAGCTCCAAAGAGATAGCAATATTGAGATCTTGGGAATAGACAGCAACGCCCACCCCTTCGCTTGTCATCGATCCATCTGTGAAAATCTGGAAGGAATGCTGATCAAGAATTTCTTCTCGAAGACAGCCTGGGGAATTAGGCTGTCATTGTTGCTAGGAAGGAAATTGAATTCCTTAAGAATGGTTGGGTGGCCGATGTTGAGTTCGGACCACAGATGGAGTGTTTTGAGTCTCAAGGCTGTGCTGTTTGTTTTCCGAATGTTTCCAGTGGTGGAAGATGGAGGGGAAAATTTAGTGCGTCTGACGGAGTACTTCTCAGTGCTACGCTGATGCACAGGCAGGCCGGTCTTGGAAGGGCTACGCAGACATGGTATATCAAAGATATATTCTTCAAAAGAGGATAAAGTTATCGGACTTGAAGGAATCTCTAGCAATTACGCTTGCGACAGTGGACAGAGCCAGAGCTCGTTGGCTTGGTTTGAGCATTGGAGCAACAGCAAAGGCGCTGTTGACGATGCTGAGCAAAAAGAGATCAACATCATTGAGTTCTTACCGAGTGTACCAAATATATGGACCAACGCTCAAGCCAGTGCTTGAGCAATGAGGCACAAAAATAATCTATCCAAGGTCTACGTCCAGCACAGCAATTTTTCACAGAGCTGGGGTACTTAAGCAGTGCTGATCTGAAAAAATTTATTAGTGGTTTCTGACTAATGCCACCAGTAAGTCATTCCAAAAGGCGCAGTGGACCCAAAACGTTGGCGAGTCACGGCCACAAAATCCCCAAGATACATATATGTATTTACACAGTTATGGTCTCGTCTCTTCAACCATGAGAGGTGGGACGATTTTTCAAGCCTGGATGAACTCTGAGCCGTTTGAGCTTTCTTTTGTTCAATAACTAAAGGATTTGCTACCTCAGCCTCAAGCCGTGCTTCATCCAATGACTGACTGACTGACTTCTTCATCTGATCAGTCTGATGAAGATAGGGGTTATATTTGTTTCTGGTGCCATCCTCAGTCGAACACAAGATGAGGCATGTTAATTTAAAGGCCATTCATTGCAAACACCGCCCTTCCACTTTCCCCGGACTACAAGGTGTAATGGGAACAAAGGAAGAAAAATCGCGAACCGACATTGCGCATATTGCTACGCTCATTAGGTGTGATTTGCAAATTCCGCAAGCAGATTATGATATAACGTATTATCGTGCCTGTTAATGCGTTTCCCAGGACGGTGTCATAAAGAAGCGGAAATTAGTTTTTAGTTACAAGGATATTCTATTCACAGCTCTGCGGAATTTAAGCCGTTTCAAATGCTCCGACAATCATAAGAAAATATCATCAGGTATCACAATAAGGCCAACTGGTTGTCATATTTTGTCAAGTGAAGAGTTTTCAGAGGGGACCCAGGAACGTAAGTTGGAGAGAAAGTAGCAAGGAACAGCCCAAAGGATGGTTATGCTTTATTGGATTAAAAAGTTATCATCCCACAGATGGACCCACTGAACCAAGGCAAAATTCTTCTTTCTCAGAAGTTGAACATAAATTCAAATTTGCTTCCCGCATCAATGGAGAATGTAATTTCAAGGCCGAAACGAAATGATTTTCAGGACCGACATGCTGGCGTGTCCTTTTATGACACTACTATTGTCAGTAGTTGCAAACAACACAAACGTACCAATTAAAGTTCCTGGAAATGAAAATCTCTTCGTGGATATTTCCGAGAGACACAAATTGTTTTGAAGCGTTGATCAAATACATATGTCGAACGATGGCCAGTTGAACAATGTTCTCCTTAACCGTAGAGAATGCAAAGTGGTTAAGAGTATTTTATCTGTAAATGGATTTTCCATTACGGGCAAATGGTATTTTCGGCGATGCAGAGGGTGATGCATCAAAACCTGTATACGTTCAGTACTCAAAATGAATTTGGATGGTGGAAACTTTTTATTTCCTTATGTTCAACATTTATTTTTTGAATAAAATTTCGTATAAATGTTGCCTTCAACTATGCCGAGTGAAGGGCTTTCTGAAGGTCAAATTTTGAATCGTAAGGACTGGTTTTTGCTCCAGTACGTTGATTAAAGTTGTTTGAATGAAAACATAACTTGGAGACACTGTTAGGCTATGGATCATGTCATAACAAAACAGTACTGAGAAAAAATAACACGACACCATGAGGCAGCAAAGAAAGGAGGAAAGGACCCCCAAAATGCGACTGACTCAATCGTTTTATTCATTATCGAAAAAGGAAATTATCTGCCAGTCTAATGCTAAAGGGGAAAGAAAGCATTCCACTGGCTGAGAATTGGCCAAGTGCGAGAAGGATAATGCTTTCCTGACCCCTGGGGTCCATGTAGCATTTTAACGAGCTCCACGAGGGCCTTTCAATAAAACAAGAAAATTGTTTTTAATATCTTACGGTTTGATATTGGGTGGAGTCCGCCGAAAAGTAAAGTCCTTACTGAAGGTTGAGAAACTATGGCATCAACTAGACTAAACACGATCCTGAATACTTTTACACATTTAAAGGCAGCTCTAGTCGACCAATCAAAGTGTTTGTCTTGTCAAAGCTTTCAAATGGAATGTGTCAAAACCCTAAGCCGTCTTGCCACATATTATGGAGGCCAATAGGTGTTGAAAGGGCCTGCGCATAGGGCAAAGCTGTTGATTGCTGTCAACATGGCGAGATGCCAGCAGCGATCCTTGTAAGCGCGCAGTTTAAGTTGGCATACAGCCTCCAAGTGGCGCACTCTGGATAGCCTCTGCAGCAACCGCTTTGAGCTAAGCTAAAGTATGCAGCGGCCCCTTTTCCAGGGGCTTAATCTAGGACCCGATCCCCCAGGTTCCGCGGTTACAGTAGGGGTAACCCCGTGCAAAAAAAAACAAAAAAAAAACGAAGCAACAACAAGCCTCGGATGCTTATGATCTAACTGCTGACGATCCTAGCAGACGGTCCTAGTCAAGACGCTTAACAGACCAAGTGCAGCCGAAGAACATACGGAGGCCTTGACCGCTATAAAGTGGACATTACCGCAATACAAGAGATGCTATGCGATCGGCCGGGCACAAGAAGGATGAAAAACTGTGATATTTAATACGGTCACCGTTATCGGGAGCAGACTTAAGCACTTAGGCATTCTTGAACTTTTGGTGTATTAGCGAACGGTTGGTGACCATCCGAATCAAGGCAAAATTGGCCAACATAAGCCTCATATGTGCACACGCCCCGATGGAGGAGAAGGATGACGCAACAAAAGACTGCTTCCACGAGCTCCTTGACAAAACTTACGAGCAATGTCCCAGCTTTGACGTCAATCAATCGACACAGCCTACACGACACCACCTCCGATAACGGATTTAGGCTAATCGACTTCGCCGCGAAGCGCAAACTCAATGTAGAGAGCACACGGTTCCCAAACCTTAACATCCACAAGGGAACATGGCGATCTCCAGATGTGACGTTAACATCATCGGAAGAGTACAAAAGGCTGTCAGTGGGGCGTTCATGAGCGTCGAGGAGGAAGCGGCCAAGATGGAGCTTGCGGTTAATGAGGGTAAGACGAAGTATATGCTGTCTTCAAAAAAGGTCCACCAACACCGACGTCTTGCAAAAAACATCACTATAGACAGCTATAACTTCGAGGTAGTGCAAGACTTGGAGGAAGAGGAAGAAAAGAAGAGGAAGAGACTGAACGACGAGATATGCGGGCTGTACATCGACATCGACTTGGTCAAACGAGCTCGAATCTTTTTTTCTCAGATGGCTAGGTCACGTCGATCGAATGGACATAAATGCTCCGGCCCGGAAAGTCTTCGACTCCAACCTCAAGGGACAACGCGATAAAGGAAGACCACGCCGCCGGTGGCGCACGCAGCTAGAAGGGGACCTGAATAAGTTGAACGTGTGTGGCTAGAAGCAACTAGCACAAGACCGAGCTAGATGGAGAGGCATGTTGGCTGAGGCTCAGGCTCACCTCGGACTGTAGCGCCAGCCAAAGAAGAAGACGAATAAGTGTTGAAAACTTAACTTAAAGAAATATTTAAGTTTTCGAAAAGGGACTGAATTGTCAGGTGACAACCACCTTGTCCTCAGAGCACTACCTCTGTGACAAAGCACCCTTTTGAGCTATGGTCAACTTCAGGATGTACGGTACGGCCTTGGTTCCGGCAGAAGTTCAAACGACCAGCTATATACTCTAATAATAGTACTCGAAGGCTGATGATGATGATGATGACAACAGTAATGAGTCTTGCCCACAATAAGATGGAAATATATTTAATCTGGCATGCAATGTTACTTATGTGATGCCAATAATCTCGAAAGCTTTTGTCAAACACCAATCAAAAGTATTTATGCATTAATGCATAGAAATGTGCTCCTGGACGATGACAAACGCGAATTCCGTCACCCAGACTTAGACGAGATCACGATCGCAATATCAAGACTGAAGTCTAACAAAGCTGCTGGAGCGAACGGTCTGTCCGCTGAAATATTTAAGGCAGCTGGAGATGATCTGGCAGGGCGCATGCACCAGCTCATCTGCAAGATATGGTCTGAGGAATGCATGCCCGACTAGTGGAATCTCTGTATCGTTTGCCCGATCCACAAGAAGAAGACCCCTTCGACTGCGCCAACTATCGAGGGATCAGTCTTCTAAACATCGCACGATCTTCTCTGCCGTTTCGTGTACCCGCCTCAATCCGTTCATTAATAATCTGATAGGTCCATATCAGTGTGGCTTCAGGCCAGGAAAGTCCACAATAGACCAAATCTTCACACTACGGAAGATCTTAGAGAACTCTTGCCATAGAGCCCTCTCTCGAGGAACCAAGTTGACTCCTTACAAGACACTGATCAACCCAGTCCTGCTATACGGCGCAGAGGCATGGACAATCTCGAAAGCGGATGAAGAAGTCCTTGGTCTCTTTGAGAGAAAAGTTCTAGGTGCAGTCTCTGGTCCTGTTTGTGTTGACGGGTTCTGGAGGAGAAGATTCAACCACCAACTGTACGGGCTGTACAGCGACATGAGTCTAGTCATGGACAACACTGCTCCAGTCCGAAGAGTCTTCAAATCCGGCAATAGAGGATGACCACGAAGCCGATGGCGCACTCAAGTCGCGAGGGACCTCAACCAGCTTGGAAATTGGAGGCAGCTGATTAAGGATCGTGCCAGCAGGAAAGACTTGTTGCCTGAGGCCAGGTTCAACCCGCCTGTAGTTCCATAAAAGAAACAGTACCTTAGAGAAGTCTGGGTGAATATTATCTAGATCAACACAATCTTACTTGATAGAGACCACCGCACAACCGACTGTGTGGGAATCAACTCTTTCCAGTTCAAATGCACTTGCTAGAGTGTTGTTTGAAAGTGTTGAAGACATTCTTTCGGGTGCAGAAGCGTCTTTTCTGACGTGTATAAAACAAATATGTATGGTTTTCTGACAGCGGGTCGGGCGACATACAATTGGCCATGCCATAACACCATCGATTTTGAGCACTGACCTTTCGATTTACTGCAAATGCAACCCGTATTGGAATTTATAACCATTGTGAGTTCCCGCCTTCCGAGATCATAAAAACGCATGGAATCAAAACATCTTCACCTTTGTATTTCTATTTAAAATGATGGCTTTGATAGCTTCTTTCATTATTTTTTTCACATACAATGGCTTCTAGCTGCTAAGTTAGTAACGCAATCATCCTATTTTCCCGGTAAGTTCACACCCGTCCCGATAATGTACACACAAGTGGCCAGGCATAACCTAACCGCTTGATGGGACTAGTACGGCGGTGTAATTCACGTTAATAGGTAGTGTCCTACTGTATTTTTCGTCACTCCATCCTAGTCCAATTTAAAGCAGAGGAGAGTTCCTATCTGTCGTTGAGCATATCAACACAAAGGGCCGCCGATGGGTTCCTTTGCTGAAATTCACATTCACACATTCTTGGCATGACTCCCCCTTGTGGCCCTAACAACCCCCGCAAAGAGGCAAGACCATCTTAAAATACCTTCACAGGTATTTAACCGCTTCATAGAGTGTGCTCTAAAGGATTCCACAAGCAAGGAAGGAGTCCAAAAATAACTTCAAAAAGGGGCTCATTCACTTCTTTGTTCTCACAAATTAACGCTCAATTTTGAAAATGTCAAATTGAAATCTACTACCCAGAACCCAACTTCGAATTACTTCAAAGGCACCTAATTGATCTAGAGAGTCCATGTGCCGCCCCCGTGTTGCTCAACCTTCCCGCATTCAAGACAGGCTGAAGTGATTCCATCAGTTACTCCTCGATTGCTGATACATTCAAGTCTAAGTGTCTTCTGCGTCACAACCCATCTCAAGGATGCATGTACCCATGGTCGATGCCTTTTCGGTGATGTCGATGAAATGTTCAATGAAAGCGATTTCAATTTCCTTCAAACAATGTCCGAGCTTTGAACTTGGGTGGGGGCTAAGATGGTCTGCTAGTGTCACTCTATTTCCCTGTGACATCCGAATTCGTTCGCCCCATCGGGGGTTCACTAATCTATTTACGGCTCCTTTAATGGGAAAATCCAAGATCAAAGTGAAGCTCTGAAATCGGTGTTAACGGCCGATGACTCACCCCCACGTGGTGAGAGATGCCCAAACAAGGTCTCAAAGGTTATGCCCGATGTGGCGTTTATTCCGGACGGAATTACCATCTTCCATTTTGGAGGGGCCGCTCATCTATTCGTTATTAGGTTCGGTCATGCGAAATTAATCGATTGGATACATAAATTCTTTGAAAGTATTGCTCCTGCTCTGCTCTTGCTGCCGCTGCTGGGATTGGGGCGCTTATGGCTGTGCTAATAAAAGATGATGAATTGGCTTATTTGTGAAGTTTACTAGTGCAAACGATTCCACGTGTGCTGTGTGGAATTTAGGAATAAGCTTATAGCTTGTCGAGCATCACACTTGTAGCGTCGGAGGGATCAGCGATACACGCACACGTGTTGAATAAGTTATGGTTTTCTTTATCGAAAGTTTTGCCGAAAGGATTTTGAAGGATTGCTGGTACTTAGTGAACTGTTGAGATGTAAATCCAAATACGCAGCTGTCCTGCTTTGCATCGGTTTCTGAAGAAGAATTGCATTGCGACTGGTTGGAGAGTGTAAGTGTTTGGTATGAAGATGTTATGGCGGATGGATTTTCCATATTACTTCGACACACTGAGTTGCTTGCCATCTGTTCTGAGCTTAGAAACGAGGGAATTGTAATTAGAAATGAAACTAGTGTTAGGACTAGAATATTTGCGAAGCTCTGTCTCCTAAGAGGCTGCTCGAGTTTCCATGAAACTTGCTCTAGTTCTTGATAAGGTAAAAAATCCCTGATGATCAAAATGCGTGTAAACGCCTGCAGTTTCCTTATCATTTGTGATTTTTGGTCAGTTAGTCAGTCTTCTATTTTTGACAGTTGACGCGTGAGTCATGACATGGCGTGCTAGATGTGGGTTAAGTTTGGGACACCGAATGAAGGTACATGGCATCTTGACATAAGGCTTAGTCTGGTGGTAGGCTTTTGTGGACACCATGGTTCAGAGAATTGCATGCAGTCGAAACATATCCCTCGACGCCGACTTTAAGAAACTATTAAAATCATGACATCTTCATCCCTAAATGAAGGATCGGAATCAATTAATCCGGCAGCTGGATCCTAGGATCCCCTGATCAAGCGACAGACAGTCGAGGGCGGCGAGGGCAACTATAGTCCACCGGTCATCGACTTCGAAATTCCCTTCAAGTCATATCTCCCAACCAGGGATGATTGGACCCCATCGACAATTCCACCATCCATGTGAACGTAGATCGATCGGAAATGCTATAAAGAACAGGAGTGGAAACTGTTTTCCCAACGAAGGACTTGGCAGTCAATGAAGCGGCCAGAATGTCTTCAGTGTGGGAAATTCCAGCGCCTGTGTCGGTTGCTGCTGCGAACACCATGAGATATCACTCGAATGTCATGACTGAAGATGAAAAAATCGGACTTCTTCAGTAGCGATGGCAGCTTGGAAATAATGAACAAAAAAAATGGAAATAAGAAACAACTGACAACAGTGGCTATGGCTAGGGAGAGCAAAACGAGAATACTCTACCAGGACTGATCCCCACCATATGCACAGAATGCGCAAGTGCACAGGGCGTACTATGTGAACACACTCTAAGTACGAATTTCACACAAGAAACCAGATCCAAAGAGAAAAAAAATAAAAAACATCATACCCAAACTTTGCGTGAACGGAGCATGAGGAGGGTTTTCATAACGTTTTCCCCGGCTTTTCACAGACACGGGGGACGAGAATACGTGTGAGCTCGAATAGCTGGTAGCCTGCAACATCAGGCTACCTAGGTGAAAATTTAATTCATTCATTGATGGGGATAATCAGTCAAATTCGTCGATAGACTAGGGGGCAATCTGCTGTGAAGTCTGCCATCTTCATTTTTGGCTTAAACCTCAAAAACGTCAACTAGTTGGAGATAGTATTGCGAATTCGTACTTGTGTGCATCTAAGTTTCTCTTTATATAATATGAGTGGCGCTACAGCTCGTAGAGCGCCAGAGCCTAGCTTCTGAACAACCACTAGTGCTGTGCGTGCTATTGTTCTCTCACGAGTGGAAGCGACCTTTTATGCCGACTCCGAACGGCCAAGTGAGTTCTAGATGGGAATACTTTTTGAGCATGTCGAAAGAGGTGGGGCCGTGAAAATTATTTTTGTCGCACAAAGCACGAATCGAACCTAGGACGTCGTGTTTGGAGTCGACGCACATACCCACAACGTCACGGGCCACACTAGTTTTTCTTTAGGTGGAACAAATAGTTTTTGTGCTAGTTTGTGAATTGTGATTTTCACCCTTGCTTTGTTCTTTTCGAATAGGTATTCATTATTTACATAAGTGAAGCAATCGTAAGTTTTATTGACGGTATTTTACATAATGTTTTTTTGTGAAAGCATGTTGTTTTGGCTGTTGTGGTATACTTTTCCTGGGCTCCTTTCATATTAACCATCTTTAAAATGTTTAAGAATGTAGAACTAACTGCTGTGGTCCTGCCATGAATTTATTATTAAAAAGGGTCAACTAAGATAAAGTGAACTTGGGAGCAACGAGGAATGCCATGTCATTAGAAATTAGCAAAAAAATGCTAATTTTACTTGCATCTTAAAATATATGTCCCACACACAACACTTCAAGGTCACGCTCGAAGCAACAAGACTTTTGAGGATGTTTTCGCTATGAAATTGGGCTGCAGGATCGTATATACTACTCGACTCACATGAAACAGCTCTTCTGGATGAAATGGAAATCGGGTATGAGGCGGCTTTCAAGATGCGATATTAGTTCATTGGCAGTTCAAATTGCAAATAAAACTAAAATGTATTCCATCATTAGATCAAGTCCTTCTGTAAGAGGCGCAAGGATAAACTAATTCGCACACCCACGAGCACATCTCTCGTCTTACTCGAGAAAATGTTCAATTTATTTCGACCATTTAGAACAAGAGCATTCCAAACATCATTTCCAAGCTTATTGTTTCTGGAATGACGAAGAAACGGAAAAAATGGTTCCGTCTAAACAGCAAAAAATGTTAAAAAGAAAAAGAAAGCGTGTAATCATTTCAGCAGAGCGTGGACCTCTGATCACTGTGATTTTATGTAGTTGTGCCGGGAGTGCATTTGTCCCACCTTACTTTGTTAACCACGGAAAAAAATCAACATCCTTCCTATGTAGGACAAACCACTAGGTTCGGACTCTTCATGCCAGCTTTCAGGATTATGATGTTATTTTATTAATAAATTTGTTATTTTCTACAATAACGTTTTAAATGAATAACAAAAACAGATATTCAACGGGTAAAGTGGTATAAAGAATAGTCCCCAAAGCGCTGGTCTTGCCGTGGAAAAGTGTCCATCCCATCAGTGTTCTTGCATCTGCGAGAGTAATTGTGATTCCTAATTTTTCGATATGATTTCCTATTGGCCACCACCAATCTTGCGAGAAATGTTCGGTTTCGCCGTTGGACACGGTTTGTTATCTTTCGATAAAGCTCAGGTCTGATTTTTCCAGATGTAGTACAGTTGAATGAAGGGATTGTATAGAGCTACTGCCTTTGAAGGCTCTCAAAGGTACAAATTCTTCTTCTGCAAAAGATATTTGAAGAGCCAGTTCATCCACCTCCTCGTTTCATGAGATGTCCCTGTGATCAGGTACCCAGACGAGGGATATAATTAGCTGACCTTCTAGTGATTCTAGCTCGGCTCGGCATTTCTCTACAAGTTTGGATCGCACCATGGCTATCAGTACATTTCAAACCACATTTTGTCTTGGCGGGACATGTGGGTGTATTTAGCTCAACGAATAGGGAAAAGCTCCGAATAGGGAAAAGCTTCTCTTGGACAACCCTGGAATTATCTGACAGTATTTGAACTTTAAAAATGTCGAGGAATTCTAAGTTCAGATTGGCTGAACAACGAGTACGTGAAGCCTGACCAATTGACAGTGAGAATGTGTGGAGGGAATTCGCGGCTTATACCCATACTTAACCTACGTATAGACGATGGGCTTAAGTAAAGCATGCAGATTCCCAGAGAAGAGAGTGTTTCCCGTTAATTAATTTTACTTGTCCATTGCGCCTGCATTGCTCTGCGCATACTTAACCGGACTTCATCATTTAATTGTGCGTTCATTAAATCCATCCATTGGAAAATGGCTAATGGGATTGTCTGCCCTTGATACGGTGCAATGCACTCACCCACAAGGCTCAGATATACATTTCAACCGAATAAGTTTCACTCTCTTTTTTATTCTCAACATTTTGGCTTAATTGACAAACACCATGATGAGCAGATACGAAAAAGGAAATTCATTCAATTTGCATGAACGATGGAGAAAATGCAAAATACAAGATTGTAGATAAAATTCAGCTTTGCAGCTCCAAGTGGTTCTCTCATTTCGTCTCAAGTTGATAAATCTAATTTGAAACTACTTTATGTGCTTGTCTGTGGAGATAACCGGGGAGTCTAACGAAATTTTCACAAAATGAACGAAAATTTCAACTCGTACTCGTATGAGCGCCGCAGGGAGAACGAATGAACTTTAATTGCTTCGAATTGGGGGCACTTAAGGAGCACAGAAAAAATGTGTACAACCTAAGTGAACATTTTGAAGGGGTTTTTTGGAGAAGCGATACGGCCAGGCCTAAGGAGCTTTAAACAAATCAACGGTTTTCTGCATCCACCATCAAAAGGATGATGGACTTGTCCTACTGACACACCGTTTGCACAGAACCCACGCAACAAGAACCAACCATTTGACCTTCATTTTTCAATTTTTTGTTTCTTCTTTTCGGAAAAAACTGAAAAACTGGAAAAGATATATATCCCACGTCGCGTCACGAGAAAAGTGCGACCACCCCCGTGTGTGCGCTTTTGAAACTGACTGCGACAGGTCAGACAATTGATGTTAAAAGTCTTTTTTATCCAAGGCACTGCATGGCCGATCCGTTCCTAGCCCTTTTGATTGTATTTCATGGTTGACATCTGTTGGAACATCGAAATGCAATAGCGGGTCAAAGTTTACAAAACGAGCAGATTGCAGCAGATTGGCCTCTCGCATGTGGTCCAGTTGAGCAATGGCTTGAACTACAAGAGTTTGTTTATTGTTTATGTTGCATTACAGTGGTGTAGTTAAATACAAGGTGAAGGGACGATTGTAATAGAATTCCAGTCGATGCTGAGGAGATACGGAGAAACCAATTCTGCAGAATGTATAACGGCGATGAAGAACCAAATACCGCTGTTTGGCAGAATAAGCAACGATGAAGATCAACAATTCCGTCTACCCGGATCCAAGCTGAAATCCGAAAAGGTTGCTGCTTACATCCGAGCCGTTGGCCTAGCGGCAAAGCTTTTTAAAGCGGCATGATTTGGTTAGAAACAGCCTCGAGACTGGCCCATTGTACTGACAGGCAGCAACCTTCAGTGTTTGGCAAAGGTGTTGTGGCTCGTTATTATACCGGTAAGTCGTCTACAGTCTTTTCTGTTAAGTTACAACAAGAATGCCGCTGATTTCGTATAAACGTTTGGGAGCAAACACTTAGTCTGTTCCTATCCTTGAGAGTCGTGCCATCTGCGATTGTGCTCTCGACAGGTGCAACCATCAATGGAAGCCCTAACCACAGCCGTAAGTAGTCTAGGCGCAGGTTCAGGTTCTGAGAGAGTTTACTCTGATCCTTGTCTAGGAAATTCATCGGCGATTCCTTGGTGTCCTGCGACCCAGATGAGTTTCAGTGAATTTTTTACTGCCAATCAAATTCAGCGACGTCCACTTGTCCTTCGCAATTCACACAATTTGTTACCATTTGGATAAGTTTTCTGCTTGGAAAACACACGCAATTTTACCTAAAGAGGTGTACAATAAAATGTTGTCACCCTTGTCACTTTCTTGGCTCGAAGTCTGGCCGTCAGACTAAAGAAAATGAGACCTTTTGACTCTATAGAGTCCCCTTGGTAACACTGACACCAACTCGCCAATTCAAAATATGGTCGGAGGAAAGCCTGCCCGGATTAAGACCTCAGCACTGTTCGCTTGATTTACAAAAAGTTAGACTTTCTAAGCTGAACCAACTAAAGAGGCATCAGCCTTCTAAAAGTCGCGTATACGAGCTTATCAAACAACCTAGTAGGTCCATACCAGCATGGCTTAGGCCAGGAAAATCCACCAGCGACCAAAAATTCACACTACTGTAGACTTCGGAGAAAGCCCAGGAGCAACAAATCGATACCCACCACCTTTTCATACATTTGAATGAGATAGCATTTATAAAGACGAACTATTCAGACCACTGTCTAGTTTTGATATGCCTACAATGTCGTGAGTTTGTGTAGGAGGACGATGAAGTATACCCGCTGTTCCATCAAGGTGAGGACCTAAAGGAGACATTTGATGTCAAATAGGATTTCGAGCACGCGACACGTTGTCATGCAACTTCTTCAGCATCATTCTTGGAAGAATTGTTCAAGACTCACAAATGGAGCACTCTTTCAGAAGTCCGTCCAACTTCTCGCATATGATGACGATATTGACAATTTCGGAAGAATACAGCCTGATGTCAAAGGCGCTTTTGTGGGTATTGCTATGGAGGCCGCGAAGATGGGTTAAGTAGGCAAAACCAAATACATAGATGAACCCAACACCGACGTCTCGGTCAGAACGTCACAGTATTCATATCTAACCTTGAGGTAGTTAAAAAATGTATGTAACTGAGAGCGGCTATTAATTCAGACGACGACGCCAGTGGTCAAATCAAATTAACACTTGCCAATCGCTGCTTCTTGGCTAAGGAAGCATATGATAAACAAAGCCCTCTCCCCAACAATCGAAGTGATTCTCAAAAAGGCCTTAATCACCCTATCCTTGCCTTATGGTGCGAAGGTATGGACTTTGTCAAAAGCGGACGAAGTTGCACTTGGTCGCCTTGAAAGGAATATTCTTCGTGAGTGGAGGAGGCCACATAACGCACAGCTGATCTGTTCAGCGACTTAGCCAGAAGAGTGTTGATCGATCGATTAAGATGACTAGGTTAGGAAGAGTGGATGGAAGCACATGCTCCTGCCCGGAAAGTCTTTGAATCTACCACCGAGGGACGGCACAGAAGACTGAAGGCAGCTAGATAAAGATCGAGCTGGCTGGTGACTGTTGTTGGTTTAGGCCCGGCATTTTGTAACACTTTTATTACTAAACGACCAACTTCAAGAGCCAAGTGTCTTAGTCGTGTTCGTTCTCCAGGAGACGGCTACTCAATAGCCACTTGAGCTCACGCAATCAATCATTCTTTCTTTTTGCATGGGTTTCTCATCAACTCTGGTTATTCTTGCGTTTTCCTGTCATTCTCCGCCAGGTCCATTGCACCCGCTTCTGCCCAAATGTCAGCAAGCGCCGCATAGATGGCATGCTGCGTCGAAATTAATAAACAACGTCACCGTTGATGGATGTCCAGGAAAAACGAATTCAATTCCTGGAAACGTAGCGGCGACGAAAGTACAAAATCACAGTCATCATTACCACTGGCTGATACAGGAGCACTGTCTCCACTCTGTTCGCACACTTTGCATACGGGAAGGTGGCTTGACTAGCCCGAAATCGGTGTGAAATCATGGCTTAAATTGTTTGCTCAGCTACCGAAATGCACGGACAACACTGTTCACAGAGCAAAAACAAATCGCACGTCAAACCTGAAATCAGTGTTGTACTGACTTCTAATGCTAATTTATTTCTTGTGTATCACTTCGTCGCACCACGCTAACACATACGCGATGCACCATGCAGTTCGGACACCTGCACCGGATTTCGCCAAGCAGATGCGCTGTCGTGTGATTTCTTCAATTTGGTACTGGAGAAGATACTGAGTCGAGCCAAAATCAACACGGAAGGCACTATCTTCTACAAGTCAGTCCAGCTGTTGGGACACGCTGAAGACGTCGACATTATCGCACGGTCCCAACGCGTCGTAGTTGACGCTTTCACGGCAATTGAGGAACAGGCGAAACGAGTTGGTCTAAAGATCAAAATATGCTGTCGAGCAAAAAACGATCAGCCGCACACCACCTAGGCCAAAACGTTACAATCGACAGCTACAATTTCGAGGTAGTAAAGGAGTTTGTCTAGCTCGGTGCAAACGTAAACTCCACGAATGACATCATAGTGGAGATCCGACGTAGAATCGCCCTTGGCAACCGATGCTGCTTCGGTCTGTCAAAACAATTGGGCTCGAAACTCCTGACTCGAAGGACCAAAGTCATGCTCTACAAACCTCTTATTCTGCCAGTCCTGCTTTATAGAGCCGAAAGCTGGTTACTAATCAAGACTACAGACTTCATTCTTGGTGCCTTCAAAAGAAAAATTCTGCGTCGGGTATATGGTCCCGTCTGCGAGGAAGGCGAATGGAGGAGAAGACTCAACCGCGAACTCTACGAGCTGTACAAGGATGTGGATGTAGTCCGGAAGGCAAAAATCCGTCGACTACACTGGCTCGGCCACATCACGAATGGACAACAACGCTCCAGCAAAGAGGGTCTTTGAATCCGAGCTTCCTGGTTCGAGAAGGAGAAGAAGACCGATCCTTCGGTACAGAGACCAAGTTATCGCGGATGTAAGACATCTTGTCCTTGTTGACTGAAAGCAGCGTGCCCAGGACCGTCACCGAGGGCAGCAATTGCTCAGGCTCAGACACTTCATGATTCGTCTGCCTGTTAACGATCGTAGCACTTCAAAGATATTCACAAAAACCACCGATTGATTTAGGGCATGCTTCCATGGCAATGTGGTCCTATCGACCAACTATTCTGTGATTGCAATCATTCATATTTTTCACCATCAACTTGAACAAGACAAGGACTAACTTATTGAGTTTGCTTAAGATATAGCGGCTTATTAGGGGATCCATGTGACGACAATGCTTCATACATTGCTCAACATTATCAGGAAACAGCACCAACAAAATTAAGTACCTAATTCTACGACACACGATGTCGGGACAGTCTCCTTTGGCAGGGGTCTTGGAAGTTGACGGGAGATATGATGGCACTTTTAACCTTGCACTTATGTTTTATTAAGACTGAAGGGACAAATCACGAGCAATACGCGAAAACCATAAAAGTGTTCAATGAACCATCCCGAGCCGAACGAACTCACTCGTACACGAAACACAAGATCTGCCGAATGCAATTAATTCCACAACACGCACTTAAGGGCTCAACCATTTGCAGTTCTCGAGATGGAGACGAAATCCAACAGACAGCACCAAGCTTTCGCAGAATGGATTCTAAATCAATTGGTGTCAATACGTAAGAGGTCCTTTTCTGATGCTTCCACTTGCAAGCATGGGATGGGATGATTATTGATGATATGGTATTTGCTGCTGCTGCTGGTACCCAGGCAGTTCCTTGACCCATTGGGTGCAGCAAAATTTGCTAAACTCCAACGACCTCTACCAACCGACAATCCATCCGCAGAAAGGAATTGTTTGTAATGTTCCGAGGGCCGACGGAATTATTTGTCCCAATTGTGCTGCCGACTGCCATGGTCGTCACGTGGGTCAAACAGAACAGTGCTGTGTTCCATAAAACTGAAGTCACGATTGACATTCTGTGCGAGCTATGTGAGGACCAACAGCCGATGAGCTTGTTAGAGTTTGAATGACTGCGACAAGAAGCATACATTCGGAGCTCTCATTGACAACTTATCTCGTGACACGGCGCAAATACAGGCCGACTTTGCAGCAGAGTTTTCGTAAATGTGACTTCTTGGCCCGCCACTAATAGGTCACACATTTCCTGCGCCAACAACAACCATTCAAAGGGAGACCCTGAACTGAGCAACGACTGAAAACAGTGCGAGTTCCCACATAAATATGGCCGTTACTTGAAGCGATTTAAATCACCATCCGTGAGAAGTTCTGGTGCTGCGACTAATTTACCAATGCATATTTATTAGCCCGTTCGTTGCAAAATCCAGAACGAAAGCGTACGTTAAGGTAATTCTCTTTGAATCTTCGTCCGCTTCAGAGCTCTGTGGGCACAGTGAGTTCAAGGATGTTTCGCATAACGAACTGGCAGACTGGCAAATGCACGGATGGTTAGGAACCATTTAACAGTCAGGGACTTTGAGAAGCATAGGCACATAAAGCAACTTGAACAGTCCACGGGGTAACACTGGTCTTGACTGAGTTTATGGAAAATCTTTGAATTTACTGAGCACTTTAACACATTCTGTGAAACAACTCGGCATGGTTATAAAACTCGAATTCACTACGAACTTTTAACGTAAAATCTTCAACTAAAATAGTCGAATTTCGTCAGAATCACATTTCACTCTTTCACCTATGACCAAAACGATGCATTTTATTGCTTCTCTTCGTGCCCTAAATTTGCTGCTAACCCCACCTCAGATGGACATCAAGAATGCCTTCAATTAAACTCAAAGAAGCTCGATGGTGAGAGCGACCGTTCTGCCATACATCGCCCGGCGGCGTAACTTTTTAATCTGTCCCCATCAAGAGGAGCGAACATCATAATTATGTACTCCACCGCAGTCATTAACATTTACGGGTTCACATACATACGCAGAAAAACAAATTAAAACTCTGAAATAGCTAGATCGGCAGCTGTACGCGGCCAATGTAAGCCACAGTTAGGTATCGTAAAAATGTGAATCAAAAAAAATTCTCCCAGATATTAATCCCTCACACACGAGATACGCTGAGACGATTTTCGCAGATTAACGTCCACGAAGACCTTTCGTGGGGCTGTTTCCAGGATTTCAGGATTTTTGTGCGTTCTGACAGATTGACGGATTTCAGAAATTGATGCGGTAATCCTCCCGAAGCACTCTTAAACGTGGAGTATGCCCACTTATGCGGATTAGAGGATTATTTTATTTTTTATTTTTTGTTGTTTTTTTTATTTTAACCTTTTTCCACCTCACTTTCTCACTTGCGCTTTCTCAATTACCGCTATATGCAGCCGGAGAACGTTTCACGACGCAAGTAATCCTTTTCGTATCACTCGAAAACCGTTACATCGAACAGACGACCACTCGGAATTCGGATGAACGCGAACGAAATTTTGCGTCAAGCAGAAACGCAGTCAAGAACTGTTGACGTATACAACCGTCGGCATTTAGGTTGAGACTAACGACCACGCGGACGGAATTCACATGCTGAACTGTTATACAACGTGAAATGCCGAACATGCAGGGCTCTCAATGAATGGCTGTCACGTCGGAGCGCTTCAGTTTATTTACATTCCATCAGGATTCTTCCAACAGACCCCTCTGTTTACGGGGAACACTCCGTCATCATCGCTGGCTCCTGCGCGGTGGATGCGTTTAGAGCGCGCTTAACCAAAAACCCCAAAACTGTCATACTGATTGTTTATGTTTACCGTGGGAATGCGATGCTCTTACTTCGAGACACGACATGTCACTTTGTGAAGAGAGTCGTTGCTATGGAGTGGCTCCAGGAGCGGGAAAAAGAGCCTGGGGAAATGAGGCAGTTCTCTTTTTAGGTGAAACTCACTCACTCCCGAAGCTTTTGCAGGGGTGCAAAAGCTTTCGACCAGTTTGATGTGGTTGCAGTTTCGGCCGCTAGATGGTATAAGGTGTCCTTGCTTTCGGGAAACGGATGAGTAGAAGCTTATGTTGCTTGGGGTGATTATTCAGAGGATAAGCTGCCTAATGTCTGAGCAAATAGCTGCGACGATGGAGTGGGTACTGATGCTGGTAGGCAGACAATTCCATGGCCCATTGGGTGCAATTTTTTGGTCTGTCTGCGGATTTTTGTACAATAGACGGTTAAGCAGCCGTGAAGTGGTTTGTGTTTTGTTCGTTCTTTTAACTTGATTCTAATCAAAACGGAAGCATTTAAATTTTTCAACATTTTTCAACAAGGTCTTTTATAAGTGGAGTTGGTGGGTGATGTATGGATTTTACTCATCTGACACTTAACGAGGGATAAGGGGATGAGGATGACATGGAATGTGGTGCTACTGATGCAGCTGCTTTTGAACGTGGAATCATGTGCATTCAAGGGGAAATGCGGGCAGTTTTCTTGAGAATCGCTTGAAAATTACACAGAAACAGTGGTCGAAAAAAAACTAAGGAAAAGAGGGAGTAGGAAATCTATCAGTTCACGCTAGTACATTGCTCACTAAGCGTTACACGGCTACTTGCAAGTACTAGCTGTTGTGCGAATCAGCGTGAATTTAAGAAAAATATTATCCAACAAGTGTTACTGATGGACGTAAGATGGACCAGATATACCATTATTTCCGTGCTTACCCGGTTGGTTCAGCCAACGTCATTGCTGTTTCCTAGAAAAGTAAAAGTGTCCCAGATGCTAGTTACAGTGTTCTCTGCCTTCACACAAATTTTTGCAGGACATCGGATTATTTACGCAGAAGCTTGAGTAGATTCCGAAAACAGCAGCTTCGTTAGCGCTTCTGTATTTATGCTCTAAAGCAGGCATCGAAATTAATGACAAAAAGACGAGTAAGGTGTTACAGAGAAATTAGAAGGAACTAGCAATTAAACTCGAAGCAATTGACAGCGTCCTAATGCAAAAAAAAATGAGTAGTACTACAAGGGCACTCTGACCAACGCCTACGGACGTCCGTGAAATTTTACAGCATCTGCTTCCGACTGATATGTAAACGCATGGCTGCGCATTTAGCGATGATATTAAATCGACTATGGACCAAATCTTCACACTGAGGCAGATACTGGAAGAGACTCAAGAGATGTAGATCGAAGCCCACCACATATTTGCCGACTTCAATGCCGCATATGACAGCGGGCATAGAGACGTGCTATACAGCGCCATGTCTATTTTTGACTTTCCTGCCAAGCTCGTCAGGTTGTGCAGGATGACGATGGATGACTCTCGCAGCTCCATTAAGGTCGGTATCGAACTCGCCGAGGCCTTCAATGTCAATAAAAGTCTTAGGCAAGGCGACGCTCTGTCATGTGAGGTCTTTAACATCATACTTGAGAAGATCGTGCGAAACTCAAACGTAAACACCCGAGGCACAATCTTCCAAAAGTTTGTTCAAGTTCTTTCTTACGCGGACGACATTGACGTGATAGCGAGCCGACAATGAGGCGTTTGCTGGCATTGAAGCGGAAGCGGCTAAAATGTGTCTAGCGGTCAACCAGCGCAAAACAAAGCACATGCTGTCATCACGAAAGGACGCACAACATCGACGTCTCGGACAGAGGAGTAACACCGGTACGGAGATAAAGTGCAGATTAGCTGCTTCTTTGGGCTTAAGAGGCAATTGAGTAACAGAGCCATCTCTCGAAACACCAAGTTGACTTTTTTGTAAAACTCCGGTCATCCCTGTCCTGCTTTATGACGCAGAGACATGGACGCTATTGAAAGCGGATGAAGAAACTCTCGGTTGTTTTGAGAAAAAAGTTTTGCGTGCGATCTTTGGTCCTGTTTGCGTTGATGGCGTGTGGAGGAGAAGGTTCACCCACGAACTGTACGGGCTGTACAGCGGCATGCACCTAGTTAAGCGTCTTCGTATCCAACGCTTAACATGGCTAGGTCATGTAGAGCGGATGGACACCACAGCTCCGGTCCGAAGAGTCTTCGACACCGAGCCATTGGGACAGCGCAACAGAGGACGTCCTCGCACTAGATGGCGCACACAAGTGGAAAAGGACCTCAACCAACTTGGTGTGCGCAATTGGAGGCAGCTGGTGAAAGATCGTGCTAGCTGGAGAGCTATGTTGGCTGAGGCTCAGGTCCACCCGGACTGTAGCGCCATTCAAAGAAGAAGAAGAGACCGTCAAACGAACACAAAACGGGAACACAGTCTCCAAGACTACCCAGGCAGGGAAACGTTGGCAATAGTCACAGCAACATAATTTTAAATTTCCTGTACCTGCTTATGCTTGGCTAAGTGCATTATTCATTCACCTTGTGTCGGTCGTGCCACTTCCACCGTGCACCAATGGCGAATTCAGCCCATATCTGCTCCACGTAAACATCATACCCCTTCTGTCACAACCCCCAAGCATTCTCAACTAAGCCAAATAATCTTAGATTAACATTTGGGAAGGAAAAACTGCCTGAAATTTCAGGAAACCCATCTGTTGTTGACATAAAATCAAACCTGTAACAATCTAGCAGACTGTCAAACCAATCAAAACGTCATCCCGCCCAAGTGTAGAACGATTTACGCGTACCGTCGCCGCCAGGATATGAGTTGAATCCAATGACAAGAGACCATTTTGTCCACAGGCGACAGTTTCGCAATCGATATTTGATAAAATCCCAATCGCTCGAACATAATCAAATCCATTGACGTCCCTATTAAGGAATTCAAATGAAGATGACATCCACCGAACTTTCTCTCCAATTGAATTACCCTTATCGATGGACTCGGGCACGCTGACGGCACCCACTCAAGTCGATACCAATTTCACTGCGAACGATATCTGACAGGCGAAACCAAAAAAGAAGAAAACAGAATATCGCCTGAAATGAGAAAAGAAAGCCGCTCCAATAATGAAACCTAATCCAATCAAGTACGATATTTGCTATGGCTCCCTCAGCGGCACACCACCCACAATTAGCCAGGGGAGCGATGTAGTTTTCTTCCGCACACTTGGGGTCGCTGCACGAGACAATTATTTCCCGCCCAATTACGGCGAATGGATGCGATAGGGAGCGTTTAATTGAATTACATCGGCAACACCTAATACGTGGCCGATGTCCTGGGATAGTAGGTGTTACCCACTGACTTTGGGATGATTAGTTGTAATTATTGTCAGTCAGTCAGTGCTGAACTTTTTTTGCTATTTTTCTTCTGTCTGTATTGCCTTAGTGGTTGTCTCAGATTAACTGAAAGTTATGCTGTCTTGATGGTACGTCTGGAATGGGTCGCCGCGTGTGTGTGTGTTTACATGTGGGCGGTGTAGTTTAACTCATGTGGCACACTGACCTTTCCCGTGGTGGGATCGAAATAAATTCAAATAGCACAACGATTAAAAACGAACATAAAAGGTATCAGGATGGTTTCATCAAATTGCCAATTCAGTTGCTCAGTGGACGAATGGGGGTCTTTCTTGGAAGCAATGTCGTAAGTGAGTGGGTAGATGTGTCCAGCTTGGGAAGGAATATGTAAAACGGAGCAGTTCATGTGTCGACTCAAGATTGTCAAGCTCACATAATGGCCAAGGAGGGACAACTGATTGTCTGAATCTGTTTGGCCTTATCCTTGAAAAGCCAGTAATCCAATGATCAACTAATACACCCTTCCTTGGTAAGGTTGAGTTGAGCATAGGTGTAGTGTTTGATAGAAGTAGACAATGACAGAACGTCTAACAACACCGATTAGCTTTACCTCAAATTAAGAACTTTCGATAAGAGGTGGCGTAGGCTACAAGCTAATCATGTGCCCACGCACAACAAATGTTAGCCTATCCAATCGTTCTGCAGCCTGTTTTGTTACCACGAATGCGATCAGTACTACTCGCTGTAGCTCGATAGAAGCCACGCCCTTCCATCTTCGTACAGCCGTAGCTTTCCAATATCAACCTTTTTTTTGCCAATCTGGAACCTGGACCCCAAGTGTTAAGGACTTAGAGCATGGGATGCTTCTGTAAGAGCTTGAGTTACAAAAGTAGAAGAGGATAATTTTTCGTCCACGATCGAAATTTTTGTTCCAGGTAGTAGCAAAGTGCAAAAGGTTGCACATATTTGGATGCGGATTCGTCGTGGGAAAACTGCTAAGGTCGAAGGTCATCGACTTCAAACCGATAAGCGATCGCCTGGCTGTGATACACTTCCAATTCAGATTCTACAACTTCAGTCTCATATGTGCACACGCCCCACCGACGAAGCAGAAGACTCTATCAAAGAGGATTATTACGGCCTCTTGACGGTGCTTACGGAGCCTGTCCGGAGTACGATGGCTAAATCGTAATCGGAGACCTCAAAATCGCTAAGAAAAACATCGGAAAGCGGAATGATTGGAAAGCACAGCCTCCGCGACACGACAACAGACAACGGCTTCCGACTCACAGACATAGCGACAGCACGTAATATGGTCGTAAGTAGCACAAGGTTCCCTCGCAAAGAAAATCCACACAGCAACCTGGCGATAACCGGATGGTCGAACCCCTAACCAAATTGATCATGTGCTTATTGACGGAAGACACGCTTCAAATATCCTGGTTGTGCGAACATTCAGGGGGGCAAACGTCGACTCTGACCATTTTCTTTTCGCAGCAAGATTCAGAACTCGACTGTCCAATGTCAGAATGCTGCACCAGCCGACAAAGAGAACTTTTGACATTGGAGAGACATTAAGTACTAGTGCGACTTCACACTAAGGCAGATCCTGGAGAAGACCAGTGAGTTTAAAATCGTTACACTCTATCTTTTAATCGATTTTAAAGTCGCATACGACAGCATTCATCGCAAGTACCTATTTGAAGCTATGGCCGAATTCGGGATCCCGGAAAAAATTGATCCGTTTATGTCGCACCACGCTAACACATGAGCGATGCACAGTGCTGTTCGGTTCAAAAACCTCTCAACCGTTCGAAACGAACGAAATGGTCTGCAGATCAACGAGGACAAAACCAAATATATAAGACAAATTGGCCTTGATGACTAGAAGCACCGTGCCCAGGACCATCACCGATTGAAGCAGCAATTGTTCAGACCCTTCATGGTTCGTCTGCCTTATAAGTAAGTAACAAAGTACACATTTTTGCAATATCTTTGACAAATAATTTTGCATTGCTTCTAAGCCATCTGTTTACGCTTGAGCACTCTGCACCACCACTGAATTGTGGTACTCACAGGTAGTGACCGATGACATATGCGGGATCACTGAACCATTATTTAGATGAGAATGTCTCCCCAACAGAACCCGAACGACTTTCAACCGAAGCACATTCACATCACACTCAACCCCGTTCACCAAACGTCTGCTCGTTTTGTGGGTATCGATGGCCCAAATTAACCCTTAATTTAATTTGAAATCCACTCTCAATCTCTCCGATGATCCTTAAACGCATCCACTGAGTCCGGCAAATATTTACCCTCAATCTGCAAGCAAAATTTGTACCCACCTCTCGCTGTTAATCAAGATAGTCCCAAGGGGGTTTCTGCTAAAAGCCTTTTCACCCGTACACACATCCGAATTTAATTCAAGAGCCAGCACAGCCTTGTCCCCTGCCCGGAAATGCCAGAGTGTGTCGCCCTCTGAAGGCCCATAAATTCTACACTTGACTCCTGTGCTGTAGGCGGGCGTTGAGTTTCCCCCGCCCAGTCACTGGGGAAGGTGGAAGAGTTATTCTTTTTGACTATTTCTCAAATCACCTGGTCGGGTGGATGGTAGGCTTTAATTTGTTGATTAACTATACAATAGGGCGTGTCGCCAGTGAAAGAATTTACATGATGTTCCAAAAGGATTGCCTGCAAGAATATGAGCTCTTCACTAGCTAACATCGGCTTGCAGTGTTTTCACTAGTGTACACAAGTTGTTGGGTTTTAAATGAAAATAAGTAAATCCTGACTGTCCTCCCTTCCATAGAGCATCGGCACGTATGGTTGCCTGCACAGAGGAAGTGAATGTCGAATTATTACGAATAAAGGCATCATCTGGAACAGATTTTTTCCAATGTAAGCACCTCTTGAAAATAGAAACCGGACAGTTTTATGTCCAGTTTCAGGGTGAAGGCTTACACTTAAGTTTCTGGTTGGACTCGTCCGGTTTTACAGTCCAATCTAAACTTCAGTTCAGGTGAACTTCATTTGTGTAAATCGATTGAGAATTGGTTCGTGGATTTATTTGCGCGGAAGTGCAGCTTCTATGCCTTGCATATATAATACTATGGGTACAGCCCGTAGAGGGCCAGGGCCTAGCTTCTCAGCAATGCGTACTATAGTTCTCTCACGAGTGGAATGTACCTACAGTTCTCAGCCAACTCCGAACGGCCTTTGAGCATTGTCGGTCACTCGAAAGAAGTGGGTCATGAAAATTAATTTTGTGGCACAGTCGAGGGAGCCAACCTACGACATCGAAGTTGGGGTCGGCGCATATATCCACAACCATAACTGCTATGTGTTGTAACTGCTTTTAAAATGCTTTTGGGCAAGAAAGTGAAAATCTGCTTTATAGGAACCTTTTGAAAATGATTTCCATAAAAAGTATGGATCTCAATAGGCAACAAAAGATCCCACAGAAAAAAATAATACACAAGATTGAAATTAACTGCGAGACAATGAGCCTCAAATGATAGTGTACGTTCGTTTAACTTAAGCTCCACACAAAACTCATTTCAACGTTTAAACAAAACAGTGAAACCGAACAAATCATTGAATTGAGGATTACACCCAAAATAGGGTTTAAACGAGCACCGTGAAACTGTGCATCAGAGAAATAATCTGAAATTCGCACATTTAAAGCGATTTCCGAGTCGAAGGGAAGGGCATTTTAATCCACCAACACTTCCAGGCAATTAGCACGCCCCACTGAGTAAATATTGACTTTTCTGTTAAAATTAAGTGAAATGCGAATTTCCAGGGAATTAAAAATTATCCCACTGTGGTTTGTAACGATGTGTACACACACAGCCGGAGTCGCGTGCAGCGGTAGTGACTGTACGAATGATTTACTTCGGTAAGGTTTACCAGGTAGATGTAAACATCAACCAAGGAAAGGGCAGTTGTTTGCGAGTGCCCCGTGACACAAGCTGAATGCCCTGCAGCCGGGCATTAAATCAAATATGAAAATTTAAGGCAGAAGGTTGCAAGCTGTTTAACAGGCTCTAAGAGTCAGAGAATACCTGGAAAAAGCTTCTCAAACTTGGGTCTTTGAGTCGGAATAAAGTGCGTCTTTGGGAGAACAACACGAACGGTTGCTGAAAGGAAGGCATCCTAACTCTCTACGTGCTGTGGCGTCACACATGTTTTTCTGCTTGAGGGTAGACATGAACAACAACTTGGCAGCCGATGCTACTTTGATCAGTCGAAGCAACTGTTGTCCAAACTCCTGACTTGAAGGACCAAAATAGTTTGAAAACACCTATTTAGCTAGTGCTGCTATATAGATCCGAAGCCTGAATAACAACACAAAACAGCGCAAGAACTGTCGACGTGGATCTGCGGTGATTGAAGGTTAAGACACAGCTGCGAACTCTACCAGCTGTACAAAGGTGTGGGTGCAGTAGGAAAGGCACTGGTGGAATTCGGGGCTGTGGTTCGAGAAAGACCTATATCCCCCAGTAAAGACCAACACATTCCCGACTCAATACAGTTTGGTGTCGTGGACCTGAAGAAGTGTACTTCCGTGAATATTTCGCATACGCCATACGACTCGGAATTACATACGAATCTTGTACTTTTCAAGTCTTCCCCCAGTCGCGGTAGTCTAACAATTGCTAATGACACGCTCCTGAAGTAAATTCGATTGTCTACACTCTTAACTGGATTCACATCCAATCCATTTTAACGATGGAATTGTACAATTGTTTCTTGAGTGGAACGCTTGAACGTAATTTCTAGGGTTTCTTGATCGGTGGTCTGCCAGGAATCTATTGATAACGTCCATGAAGCTTTAACATGAAATCTATCGATAGCGTCCATAGAGCTGTAACCAAAAACCATTGTAACACAATGTTCCATTTTCGGTTAAATGTGACTCACTGGTGCTATTGTAATTTTCATATATCTCGAGATGATGCTCAAATTGACTTAAGATTTATTCCTTTTCAGTAGGCGTTGGCTGCTGAGTTAGAGACGGCTTTGTGGTACATCACTAAGTGGGCGCCGCATCTCTTAACGAGATATCCAAGCAGTGCCAGGTCATAGAGACATTCCAGGAAACTGTAGAGCTGACGAACTAGCTAAAGACGCCACTAGACTGGCTACTGATGGATTCTCTTGTGCCCTCTTGAAACCTTAAGTACCTTTAAGTTAGAGCACAATAACATCTGTACAGAGAAAATAATTATCAGATGGTTGACAGGCAGCACCTGCCAAATGACAAACAAATCTGGCCCCATCTTGATGCAAAAGTATCAAAGAGCTTGATCTCCCTAAAGGGATACAAAATTAGCATTGCAGTGGGAATAATCACCGGACACTGCCTATTAGACCTCCATGCAAAAAGACAAGGCTATTTTCTCCACGTCTGGAGAAGCTGAAATCCACTATAGGCTTATACTTCTATAACAGCCTAAATGATCTCAGCAATATTCCGGTCAAAAAACTGGCAAAATTTGTTTACAAAACTGGCTACTCTCTCCTACTTTGAATTACTTAAAACAATACATTTTATAAGTTTAACTGAGGATAAGAAACAAAAGATTCAATTCAAAAAAACAAAAATGTTCTTCTTTTTTATATATATATTTTTCCGCAGGCAAAAACTAACACCACCACCTAAATTGATCGTTATTTCTTATGATATCCCGTATTTTCAAGAGGCACCCGGTTACAGTCAGTTAAAGGGTACAGTAAAACTTGATAATCGGTACCACTTTTCTTCGATCCCAAGGGTGGTCCAATATGTCAGATTTACTGTACATAAATAACCTTGTCTTGGGCCTTGGATTTCTATAGCTTTTCTCCTGCAAATCAGCGAACACCGCCTGGGTGTATATCTAGCGAAGATATATAGTATATAACTTTTGGTTATTTAAGAAAAACATGTACAATTGTATTATTCAAAGTATTGCCCATCTGAAGCTTGGACTTTCTTCCCATCTTGTTGGCAATTCGTAGATCCCATCCCAAAAGAACTGTTAAGCCGGGCACCAAATCCAATTAGCAACGTGGGGCCGAGCCTTGTCATGATGGAAAATGATTGCCTCGGTAAGAGTAATGCTTCGATGGTTTCCATGCGTAGGACACGAATATCCCGTTCATCACGTTTGCCAAAGCGTGCCTTAATTTCGACGAAAACTAGCTTAATCGCATCTGGGCATAAATCTGAGGAGTTGGAGGCGATGGCGGGGGATCGAGTGGCCTGAAGATCTGTAGTGCGTGAACCTTTTAGTGCAGATGATGTTATCTAATTTCTGCACTCCTTCTACAGATGGGATCAATGCCATAACAAAAATAGGTCTCTTCTTTTTTTATATATTTCGTGTTGTCCTCGTTCAACGCCAGACCCATTTTAGCCGCTTCCGTCTCAATGTTAGCAAATGCGTTATTGACGCCCCCCCTCTTTACCCAGACATAAATCTCAATTGTTCGAAGTCTAGCTTATTGGACCTAGGACTACGAACAACCACCAATCTCGTTGGGTTACAAAAGTGGATGCCAACCACCGAGAACTGTGATTTAGGCAGTTGAATGCAAAGCCAATTAACTGCCTGTCTGAAAAAAATATATTTCACCGAAACTTGTCGTTGAAGAAAGCTTGACACACACATTCGCACATAGCCATTCATACAAGGATCAATGCATAAACCGCGTGCGTGTCGCGTGAATTTCGACATTTACGAGAAAACTTTCAAACTCGACTAGAGGCAAAGAAGAAGGGGAATAAACTTTCTCAGCTTTACAAGGATTTTCCTTCACCAGCAATCAAATTACACTCGTCCTGGCATGACCCAGACATACACATAGTCACGACCCTCGGTTCAGACACGTTCCCACGCCAGGAAGCATCACAACGACTCACCTGCCGGTCGTAGCTGTCGTATCATTCATTCACTTATACAACGTCACAAAGGGAGCCTTTGCTCGGTCTTATTGTGTTCCCTGAGAAGCATTACTAAACAAATTTGTCCACCCATCCGAATGTGACATGTAAATTCATGCCCGGGTCAAGGCTGAGTGCCCAAACACGAAGGACAATTGTAATAAATGTCACCCCAGTATTATGAAATGTCAAGTGTCTTGCCGTCATTCTGGAGAACTTGGTCATCTCAGCTCATGGTGGGAAGGAGGGGGACCTCGCAGTCGAGTGTCATTAAATTATGAGTCTTTACATCGTCGCCCAAGATATAATAAGGCGTGATGCTGGCATGGAAGGGCGGGATGATTGAGGCGGGACGCAGTTCTGGGTGGGTGTCCTTGAAACATCTCAAATTCGTAGGCGCCTTCCTGATTATCACAACTGCCTCGTATGTGACTACGTATGGCACATGACTCAATAATTGGCTTATTATTTGGGTGCGATGGGATGGCTGTACATGACTAGAAAATGTCAATGAATCCGCGCAGTTTTATGACAGCTTCGGTAGTCTGAATGTGATGGACACATAGTTTTAAGCAAATTTGCATACATACGGTTACTCAGTCTTGCTAATGGTTATGTAGTGTAATTCCATGTGTATTTACCTGAAAGAGGAAACAAAATATATGAGTTATTGAGGGATATTCGAATTGGGTGTATATTTAGAAATCAACGTTAAGTACAGGGCGACCAGAAAAAAAGGATATAAAGGAAAATTAGATAAAACAACGTCAGTTTGAGACACAAAATGGGTCATATATTTATTCGGAAGCAATGATGATGAGACTAAGATCGGTCTTTAGATTACCCGCTTCGGTGTCAAAATGGTCGGTGAAATAAAGGGTGGTTACATTTTAAGGGCCAATGTCGATTTTAAGTAAAACACAGTATTTTTTAGGAAATTATTGTCATTTCTTTTTATTATGATAATATTGGTATGGTTCGATTGTGTATGGAGCAATATATATCGGTTAAATTGCCGCCGCGACCTTGGCGGCACACCTCCATCTGATGGTCCGAATTTTCGATGACTCTGAAGATTTTAGATGCATCTGTGGTGTTGGTCTCGACATCCTCCACCATGGAATTTTTATTCTATGTGTAGACTTAGAATTTAATGGGACCACCTTTTCTCGATTTTATTGAATTCGAACCTATAACTATCCAGGAATGTTGCTTCAAAATTTCAAGTGAAAATGTCAACAACTCTTGAAGATTCAGCCGATTCATGGTTGAAGCGTTCCATAAAATTATACCCAAGAATCTGCTTCTCAAAACATTAAACGCGTTCTTTCGAAAAAGTTTTTTTGACTACTGACGCATGAGTTTACTTATATAATAATAATATAATAATATGGGTGGCGCTACAGCCCATAGAGGGCCAGGGCCTAGCTGCTCAGCCAACACTCGTGTTGTGCGTGCTATTGTTCTTTCACGAGTGGAAGGGACCTACAGTTTTATGTCGACCGCCAAGTTTGAGAAGCTTTTTCTAGGCAGGAAATATTCTTTGAGCATTGTCAGTGACACGAAAGAGGTGGGGTCGTGAAAATTATTTTTGTCGCTCAGAGCTGGATTCGAACCTGCGACGTCGAAGTTGGGGCCGACGCACATACCCACAACGCCACGGGCCACCACTATAGTACTTTTAAATAATATTTACTTTACTTATCAGATAGACGAACCATGAAGGGTCCGAGCCTTAGCAATTGCAGCCTTCCACCCTTCTCGAACCAGGAGGCTAGAATTCAAAGAGCCTCTTTGCTGAAGCGTTGTTGTCCATTCGCTCGATGTGGCCGAGTCAGTGTAGTCGACGGATTTTTGCCTTCCGGACTACATCCACATCCTTGCGCAGCTCCTAGAGTTCACGGTTGTGTCTTCTCCTCAATACGTCTTCCTCGCAGACGGCACCATATATCCGAGGCAGAATCAGTTCTGCAGTCTTGCTTAATCTCCAGCTTTCGGCTCCATAAAGCAGGGCTGGCAGAATAAGGGTTTTGTAGAGCATGACTTTGTTCCTTCGAGTCAGGAGTTTCGAGCCCAGTTGTTTTGACAAACCGAAGTAGCATCGGCTGCCAAGAGCGATTCTATGTCGGATCTCCACTACGATGTCATTCGTGGAGCTTACGTTTATCCCGAGGTAGACAATCTCCCTTACTACCTCGGTATTGTAGTAACGTTTTGGCCTAGGTGGTATGCGGCGGTTCTTTTTTTGCTCGACAGCATATCTTGTCTTGTCCTCGTTGACCTTTAGACCAGCTCGTTTCGCCTTTTCCTCAATTGCCACGAAAGCTTCCACTACGGTGCGTTGGGACCGCGCGATAATGTCGATGTCATCAGCGTATCCCAGCAGCTGGACTGACTTGTAGGAGATAGTGCCTTCCGTGTTGACTTTTGCCCGCCGCACTATCTTCTCTAGTACCAAATTGGAAAAATCACACCACAGCGCATCTCTTTGCCGAAATCCGGGGCAGGTTTCAAGCTGTGCAGAGGTTTTCGAACCAAACTGCACGGTGCATAGCGTATGTGTTAGCGTGGTACGACACAAACGGATCAGTTTTCTCGGGATCCAGAATTCGGCCGTCGAATGAGTTCTTCGAATAAGTCCTTGCGGGCACCGCACTGGTACGTACCGATTAGTGCGGTGCAAAACGGCCTTAGACGTTCACACAGTACGCTGGATAGGATCTTGTAGGCGACATTGAGCATATTGGAGCGCGGGTGAAAGCCTTGCTTTTCAAATAGCGCAACGGAAAGTTGTCCGGTTTTCGTATTGCAACCACTTTGTTGCTAAATTTTTTCAGTCAATTGAATTCTATACGGAAACAAATTTAAATAAATCTGAAAAATGCGCATGTGTGTTCTCGGCAACATTTTCTCTTATCGCGGCAATCAACCCAGTTGTCAGGCGGTGCTGGTTTTTACGGTATTTTTGCAACCGTACGTAACATCGTCATTATTTCAGCACGTTGGCTTTGTGTGCACAGATTTCTGGTGAAATGTACTAAATTAGCGTTTTAAGATCCATGAAGCATCATGAGCTTCTCGAACATAATAGTGGTGGGCATTGTGCCTCGTTTAGAATAGTTGTCCAGAGGCGCACCCCTCAACGGGCGTCTATCGTCGGTCACTGAATCTTCAGATGGCTAGAAGCTCATCGCTTTTCTGGATACCCTAAACTTAATTCCCAGCCTCAAAAGTGGCAAAAACTATTCCAACTTCCCATAGCAACCAACCGACGCACACTTGAGTATGAGAGCAAGAAATGAATGTCATCTAAAACAAAAGTTCTCACAAAAAAATAGAAATAATGTAAAAACAAATAACTTTAAAACTACGTCGAGCTCAGCAGGAGGATGGCATTTAACGACAGGAAGTGGTCAAGGTAATGAAAAGCCAACCGCCAGAGGACACACTGGGATTAGAAAGAACAAAAATTGAACGAACACGAAAAAAAAAAGCAGACAACCTTCTACTGACTGGTCTGACTTTTTATCGTCACTGGATCGACAGTGGACACAGAGGACAACGTGGGTGCTGCATTCTACATTTCACGTCAGTGACATAGTTCGTGAACGATGCGTCCACCCGAAGCCGGTGGGTGCAACCGGCAACCCTTACTGGGAACTCGTCCGTAATTTTCGGTGACAAGAGTATACGACCGACAGCAACTCCGAGACGAACCCTGTCGGAAAGCCGGTGGCAAAGCGAATTTCATTATATCCCCGGTTTCTGACAAAAAAAGCAGAGAAAAAACAAAAACCACGCTCTGCAGGTGGAAGTGCAAACAAAAACAACAGAAAAACGAACGCACTGAAAACTCAATTTAAAGACTCTGCTCCGTTTCGTCCTTGCAACCCATTTAAGGTTTGCCGCCTGGCAGCGTACCTAGGAAATGGAGGGCAGTCTATCCTCTCGCATCCCGGTGCTGGGTGGTACCACCATGTATCCTTATCGTCCTCCGCTCACTGGAGTTGACACGTCTCTGATGTGTTCGTATACAGCAAAGCAACGCAAAGTATGTGTAGGTTGCCATTCTGTAGTTCATTCCGGCGGCCCGACTATGCAAAGGATGTACAGGATGGAGGTAAAACTTGATGGGGAGCGGATGGTTGCTGCTGCTTTTTACTTGTCGCCTGTCGCCTGACGCCTGGTTGTTGGATGATGAGTGTCATAATGAAAATGGTTGAACAAGCGTAGGTATCTGGCAGTGAGTGCCAGTGTGTGTATGTGCGACAGAAAGGGAGTTGTGCCTAATGAAGTTCTTAAAGTGATTTGTTGTGATGCCCAATGATACTGCACTCAACTGAATGAGATGGTAATACCTTGTGAGAGTGAGAAGATTCCTTAATGGAGAATGGATAAATGAGCTTTGTCATGGGACCACTCAGGTGAATGGGATGACTGATAAAAGTTTTCAGAGTTTCATTGTTTGAGGCTTGAAAAGGACTCAGCTTTGTGAACTGCATTTTGATCTTGTGTGATGAGTTTTGATTGAAACCCTTGCGAAACCGGGCTGATTTCTGTTAACTGACAGTAAATGTTCGGGTCTGTCCTTTAGCCCCTCACAAGAAAGAGGAGATCAGCCACGGCACCTCATTCGGAAATGTGAAGTACATTTGATCTCTCTCTAAATTTTGAATAAGAGCTCAATAAAGTTCAACTCAACCATGTGAAGACTGTACAAGTGTACTGAAATGAACCTATACTAGTTATTCCAAGTTCTGAAAAGCAAAGTTATAAGAGACTGCAATCTCTTAATTTAAGGAAAGAATTATCTGGTTTGCGATTCAATCAATTGACTTCATTTTGCACGAAGTCATCATTCCATTTGAAGTCTTTTTTGGATCAATCTTAACGACCAGTCTCTTGATTTGAAATCAATCGAATGCAAGTCTATCGACTGACTGTGCATTCGCTCTCTTTGAAGTCACTTTGAAGTCTTTACCATTCACTTGAAGCCATCCCCATTCAGTAGTTCTTTGGGACTTCAAAACAATTTCATTGCAGTCTTTGGGACTTCAAAGTTGTTTGTTACAGTCTTTGGGGCTCAGTATGTGAGCAGGTTTGAACAAGTCAGATAGAATCACGGGTCTCACTTTCATATTGAATAGAAAGGGCTTGTTTGGGGCATGAGCTTATGTACACGGGGAGAAGTAAGTCCAGTTGACATACAGCCTCCTCTTGGCGCCGCTGGACAGCCTGATGCAGACAATGTATGCAGCGATCCCCTCTGCCCGAGGGTCAACTAATTGGCCTGGCCTACCAGTTATATGTTGTGCGTGAGGTTAACTCAGTCACCACTTAAAAAAAAAAAACAAGGTTACGAACGGACAACAGGCCTCGGATATGGACGGATTCGCAGTTGACGACACCAGCAAACGATCAAAGTACAATAATTTCGGTTCTGCAAGTGGAATGTGAGATCCCGGAATAGACCACGTGCAACCGATGAACTAGCAGAGGCCCTGGACTGCTATAAAGCAGATATTACTGCCATCCCGGAGATGCGGTGGGATGGGCCGGACAAAAGGAAGATGAGAAACTGCGACATCTACTAGGGTGATTGGATGATTTGGGCGCGAGTTCGTTGTTCGAGGCAGACTTAGGCCAAAAGTTTTAAGCTTTAATTATATCAGCGAGCGCCTTATAACAATCTGCATCAAGGCTAATCAAGGGAACATAAGCCTGATTTGCGCAGTTCCGATGTCAAGCGCGATGAAGAAGCTCTTAGTTGTTTTGAGAAACAAGTTCTGCGTGCGATCTTTGATACTGTTTACTGTACGGGCTGTACAGCGGAATGCACCTAGTTAAGCGTCTTCGGATCCAACACTTAAGATGGCTAGGTCATGTAGAGCAGATGGACAAAACTCTCCGGACCGAAGATTCTTCGCTACCGAGCCATTGGGACAGCGCAGCAGAGGTTAATGTCCTCGCACGAGATGGCGCACACAAGTGGAAAACGGCATCAACCAACTTGGGGTGCGCAGCTAGAGGCAGCAACATC
The DNA here is from genome assembly GCA_916610145.1 of Eristalis arbustorum. Lineage (NCBI taxonomy): Eukaryota > Metazoa > Arthropoda > Insecta > Diptera > Syrphidae > Eristalis > Eristalis arbustorum. The sequence goes on from OU744319.1 coordinate 42,110,957, forward strand.
GTGCTGGCTGGAGAGGCATGTTGGTTGAAGCCCAGGCCCACCCGGACTGTAGCGCCAATCAAAGAAGAATAACGCTCTATTAGGTTTACAGGAAGATGAATTCGTTGTGTTCACGACGGAAGCAGAGAATGGGGCTGGAGTCGTACTCTTAAAAAATGGAGCATCTAATAAAACGAAAGTAAATGAATGAACAATTTTCCAAACGATTAACGATCTGAAAAGGCTCCTCGCTGAGGCGTATTCAGTAGACCTGCAACTGAAAACAGTCATCCCACTGCTGTTAATGCAGGTAGTGAAGTGTCATACCTTAAAAAAGTTTTCTTCAGTGCTGGATATTTGCAGAGGAGTTCTATAGATGTCGGCGGATGGGCAAGATATTCATTATATTCATTATCTACAGTGTGTGTAGTGTAATGTAGAGTGGTTTAAGCTATCCGCCAGGATACGCACAAAATCCGTGGAAGCAACTAAGTTCAGCGTATGCGTTACAAATTTAATATGGTTCGGTTACGAATTCTCGAATACATCATTCGTTAACTCAGCTGTTTCAATTTTACTTTCTCTTGGACTGTTAGTTGTTGGTAAAATATGTTTCTATCCCAAGTTATTTGACTGCTTTTACGAAGTTGGAACCGTTGACAGTGACTGTTGTCAACACGTTATTGCACTTCAGTTCAAAGCGAGCATTAATTTCGGAAATAGGGTCATGAATCTGATCATATGAATGCGATCCAGAAAATTGCTTACAATCAAGAGCAACTGGTTGAAATCTTCGTCTTCTTTTTCTTTGGCTGGCGCTACAGTCCGGAGTCATGCCAACATGCCTCTCCATCTAGGTCGGTCTTGTGCTAGTTGCTTCCAGCCACGCACGTTCAACTTATGCAGATCCCCTTCTAGGTGCGTGCGCCAAAGTAGGCGTGGTCTTCTTTTATCGCGTTGTTCCTCGGTGTTGGAATCGAAGACTTTCCGGGCCGGAGCATTGGTGTCCATTCGATCGACGTGACCTAGCTATCTGAGACGAGAGATTCGAACTCGTTTGACTAGGTCGATGTCGCTGTACAGCCCGCACAGCTCGTCGTTCAGTCTCCTCCTAAAAACACCAATGTAAGTACTGGGCCAAAGATTACTCGAAGAACTTTTCTCTCGAAGCGACCAAGAATGTCCTTGCTTCTGCGCCATACAGCAGGACTGGCGCTATCAAGGACTTATATAGAGATATCCTGGTTCTTAGAGAGATGGCTTCATTCCTCAGTGGCCTTCCGAGTGCAAAATTGCAGCGATTGGCCAGCGTTATCCCCCGTTTTATCTCCGCGGTGGTGTAATTGCTTGTATTAACTTCGGATCCCAGGTAGACAAGGTCTTTCACTACTTAAAAGACTGTCTATAGTGACGTTTTGTCCAAGAAGTGGGTGTTGGTGGACATTTTTTGAAGACGTCGTCTTACCGTCATAAGCCGCAAGCTCCATCTTGGACGCCTCCTTCTCGATGCTCACAAACGCCCCACTGACAGCCCGTTTTGTTCTTCCGATGATGTCAATTTCATAGGTATATGCGAGCAGTTGCACAGATTTGTGGAAAATCATGCCTCTGGTGATGACTTTTGAGTTCCACACGAGTTTTTTGAGAATGATATTAAAAAAGTCGCATGACAGTGCGTCGCTTTGTCTAAATCCTTTTCTGACATCAAAGGTCTCGGTACAATCTTTACCTTTACTTGACGGAGTATCGGACGTTCTTCATCGTTATTCAACCAAGACGGACGAGCTTTACACGGATGTCAAAACTAGACAGGGTGCTGTATCTATAGATACTGTCATACGCGGCCTTAAAGCCTGTGAATAGGTGGTGGGTATCAAACTGAAACTATATATAGGACAGTTATGCCATTATTTAGTTTTATTTAGAGTTTAGAGGGTCTCCTTTCTTTAGGATCTTCTTTAGAAAGTCTTAGTCTATTCAACGTAAAAAAATCTCCGGTGTTTCGTTGATCACACATGTTGTGCAAACATATTTCTGTTTTGCTACTGAAGACTTCAACTTTTCGATCATGGAAAAAAAGGCCACAACTATAAGCTTTTATAAATGATTCATATTCCACAATCGACTTCTGAAATTGCTCTTACTTCGATCTCGTTGTATTGACATTTGTAACCATAAGTTTTATTTATTCGTCGAATTCTTTCTTTGGATGGACTCTTGTCATCATATCTGGCAACATCAACACTCGTCCAGAACACCATTCCTCCTACGCTGGAATTTAGTATCGTTCAGCTATTGACGAGTGAAATAAATGTAAGGGATACATAAAACATATATTTTTGTATGGTGGACGGTACTTCGCTTTGAACAATATAGACAACTTAAGGGAATTATACATCACATACTGATGCTCAATGTCGCCTACCAGATCCTCTCCAGCGTACTGTGTGAACGTCTAAAGCCGTTTTACACCGCGCTAATCGGCACGTACAAGTGCGGCTTCACACTAAGGCAGATCCTGGAGAAGACCAGGGAGTTTCAAATCGATACTCACCACCTTTTCATCGAATTTAAAGACGCATACGACAGCATTCATCGCAATGAGCTATTCGAAGCGATGGCCGAATTCGGGATCCCGGGAAAATTGATCCGGTTATGTTGCAGAACGCTAACACATACGCGATGCACCGTACAGTTCGGTTGAAAAATATCTACACCATTCGAAACATGCAGCGGACGCCGAATATCGGCAATAATGTGCACTGTCGTGTGATTTCTTCAATTTGATACTGGAGAAGATAGTGCGGCGGGCAAAAGTCGGTTGACGTCGACATTATTGCGCGATCCCAACGCGCCGTAGTGAAAGCTTTCACGGCAATTGAGGAACGAGCTGGTCTAAAGGTCAACGAGGACAAGACAAGATATATGCAAAAAACGATCCGCCGCACACAGCTAGGCCAAAATGTTACAATCCACAGCTACATTTCTGAGGAATTAAAGGAGTTTGTTTACCTCGAGCAAACGCAAACTCCACGAATGACATCGTAGTGGAGATCCGACGTAGAATCGTCCTTGGCAACCGGTGCTACTTCGGTTTGTCAAAACAACTGAGCTCGAAAATCCAGACTCGAAGGAACAAAATCATGCTCTACAAAACCATTATTTTGCCAGTCCTACTTTATGGAGCCGAAAGCTGGACATCAAGTTAGGCTGCAGAGCTGATTCTTGGCTGATTCTTCTTCGAAAGAAAAATTCTACGTCGGATATATGGTCCCGTCAGCAAGGAAGGCGAATGGAGGAAAAGACAGCCGCGAACTCTACGAGCTGTACAAGGATGAGGATGTAGTCCCGAAGGCAAAAAACCGTCGACTACACTGGCTCGGCCACATCACGAATGGACAACAACGCTCCAGCAAAGAGGGTCTTCGAATCCGAGGATCCTGGTTCGAGAAGAAGAGGAAGACCGAACCTACGGTACATGGACCAAATCATCGCGGATGTAAAACAACTTGGCCTTGATGACTGGAATCAGCGTGCCCACGACCGTCACCGATGGAAGGCAGCAATTGTTCAGGCTCAGACCCTTCAGGGTTCGTCTGCCTGATAAGTAAGTAAGTAAGTAAGTAAGTAAGTAAGTAAGTCCCAAGGACTGCAACAAAAATCTTTGAAGTCCCAAAGACTGCAACGAACATTTTTGAAGTACCAATGGCTTCAACTGAATGCGTAAGACTTCAAATTGACTTCAGTGAATGCACTGTCAGGTCTCGAGGATTGATACTATCAAGACTTCAAAAAGAATATTGGTTCAAATATTACATCTGAAAGAAATTCAGGAATTGAAAAATCCCAAACATGAAGTCAATTGATTTTGAAAATCAAAAGATTGCATTCTCTTACAACTCTGCTGAAAAGATCGCCACCATCAACTCAACTGAATGCCCATGCCATACCGTCGTACCTGTTACAAACCCCTGTTCATTATGTTCTCTATTTGCGTACCCGAACCCGGATGCATTTAACCCAAAACAGCCTCAGCCAAATCAAAGAAAATACACATTAAAGCCATTTACTGCAATAATGAAACTTGCAGTCAATAAGAGAAGAATAAAATGAAAAATGAGAAAACAAATAAACTCATTTTACATTTTATACTTTAATTTGTTTGCGCTTCCGCAGAGCCTTTTTGCTCTTAGTCTTCGATTCTGTGCAGCGAAACGAAGGGGAAAATTATTCTTGTAATAGGCATTGAAAGTAAGCCACTCTTCAACCCTAAATTCATGGGGGGTGGCTGAATAAATCAATACACATGGAGCATATTTTGTTTGTTCAGCGTGATATTTAATATTTATGATTCGGGCGGAAGTTTGGGGGCTCGAGGAAGGAGCTTGTGGGTAAATTTAGAACAATCACTCATAATACCGGCTGGGGTTTTGTAAGTGCTCTTTGACGATGAGTGTGATGAATGAGGCATTTTGAGGTAAATAGGCCAAAGGTTGTGACTTTAAGTCGATGGCTTTTAAAATCAATTTGATGTGAAGAACATTTTCATTTACTGGAAATTTCACAGAGAGACAAAAATGAAATGAATGAGTTCCTAGCAAGAACGTACATTTTTTCTTGTTTCATTTGGGTGCTGCTTCCTAAGAATGGAGGATGGATTAATATATTTCGAGTGCAACTTGGAAATAGCGTGGAATCGGGATCAGTAGCCATAACACACTTCTCTCTTCTGCTGTGGACTAATGACCCGGTAGGCAACACTGGCAATGAGTTCAGGTAAAGTGTGTGCGTTTGATATGATCCTGTAGAGGTATGGCTGTGATGGAAATGCTGACGATGCGTTTGAGCAAAGTGCGAGCGTTTGAGGTGATTATGTGGGGAATGATGACGTCAAGTGGGTCGGTTTGGGGTGTGGATGCTCTTCATTATCTTACACAACTGTCTTGCATCCTGTTTATCGGGTCGAGAATAATGAGGTAAACTGAATAACCGCAAGGATTCTTCTTGTGGTGAATTAACTACGATTGTGGCCGCCATATAATGTGTTAGATGTGTACAAGACGGAAGGAATTATAGAGAGGACACAATCGATGGGGAATGTGACGTGGGATGGATCGTTGCATAAAATATAATTTGGACCAACTGAATTGAAGTGATTGTTTCGACTAAAATACAATAACGTAATCAGGAAAATTGTATGGTTACTATAACGAACATTAATTCGTCATGTGATTGTTACCACACATTTCAATTCGTTGACAAGCGACTTATGCAGGTACAGGCGTTTGCACTTAGCCTCCGTCAATGAACAGGAAGCCGAAGACCTTCGACTGAAGATGAGGTACCCAATCCCTGTGGGACGTCAGAGTGGGTGAATCTGCATCAGGGCCCATCTCTCTTTACGGATGGCTGCGGAGGAACATATCATCAGATTAGCCAACGACGACATCCGGAGCTACCTGGTGAATCCACGTTTTAGAGCTACTCTAAATATTCGGAGCTCAGATCTACAAGCTTGCCTCCAAAGTCATGTCTAGATCTTGGACTAGATTTGGCGACGGAGGAACCAACGACGGCAATCAAAACACCAGCGAGGTTACCGACACCGGAGTCATCCGGACCTTTCGTCCAAGGGTAACATAAATAGGTCTGGCCTCCCAGTTGGGGGTTGTGCGTGAAGTTAACGCCCTCACTACGCAAAAAACAACCCGTTCAGAGACAACCAATTGCCTCGCATACTGACGGATTTACTGTTGACGACCCAAGCGAAAGAACATGTGACCATGCTTTTCGCTTCTGCTCGTAGAATGGAACGTGAGGTCACTTAACAGGCCACGTGCAGCCGAAGAACTCGCAGAGGTCCTTGACTGCTATAAAGCAATCACGCATTTGCTAACATTTCTGCGGAAGCATTTTATATGGGTCTGGCGGTGAATGGTTGCAAAACGAAGTACATCCTTTCCTCAAGAAAGAACATAAAACATTGATGTCATGCACAGAGCATCACAATGCGCAGCTATAACTTCAATGTAGTTCAGAACTTTACCTACTTCGGCTCCTCCGTAAATTGTATATCAGTACCGAGATCAATCGTAAATTAACTCTTGACAACCGCAGTTTCTTTGGGCTTAAGGGCAGTTCAGTAATAGGGGCCTCCCTCGAATCTGACATTGATCATCCCAGTCCTGCCATACGACACGGAGGCACCTTATTGACAGCGGATGAAGAAGATCTTGGTTGTTTTGAGAGAAAAGTTCTGTGTGAAACCTTTTTTCTGTTTGTGTTGACGGTTTCGTGAGGAGATGATTCAGCCACGAGCTGTACGGGATGTACAGCGACATGAGCCTAGTCAGGCGACCACAGCTCCGGCCCGAATCTTCGAATCCATACTTCTGGGCCACTCAACAAAGGAGCTCGCGTTTAAGGTGATGAACCCAAGTGGAGAAAGACCTTAACCAACTTGGTGCGTGAAACCGGAGACACCTAGACAGAGATCGCGCAAGTTTGAGTGGCATGTTGATTGAAGCCCAAATCCACCCCGGACTGTAGTGCCACACAAAAAACAAAAAGTTGTTTGTACCGGAGCGACATAATGTGCATCAGCTTCAGAATTACACTTGCCTATCGGTGTTTCTTTGTGTTTAAGAGGCAAGTGAGTGAGTGACTAAGCTGACTTTATATAACACTCTGATCACCCTTTCTTGGTCTGTGAAGCAAAGACATAGACGCTGTTGATATCGGATGAAGAAGCTCTTAGCCCGTTTCCGGTTACGAAGGCAATGAACGTACTGATTGAGGATTTGCTTAGTCTCATCGGACATAGTGATCGTTTAAGATTTACAGATGTCCATATTGCAGGTGTGCCTTTTAACTCCAACTGTGTGTAAACCTGTTCAGCGACACCGACTTAGCCAGAAGAGTGAAGATCCAACGATTGAGATGGCTAGGTCATGTAGAGCGGATGGAAACCAATGCTCCGGCCCGAAAAGTCTTCGAATCCACCCCCGAGGGACGGCGCAGTAGAGGAAGACCGCGACTCAGGTGGCGCACGCAAGTGGAAAGGGACCTCAACCAACTATGCGTGCGAAACTGGAGACAGCTAGCTAAAGATCGAGCTGGCTGGAGACGCTTGTTGGTTGAGGCCCAGGTCCACCCCGGACTGTAGCGCCACCTTAAGTAAGTAAGTGTGTAAACCTTAGATGGTAGGCTGAAGAGGTCTGGTATTAAAATAGAAGTTACACCACACTTTTTTATCGGCTTTGCTAATGCTCGGTATATACTCTAGTGTCCAGCCATCTAGTAATATAGTCCGCAACTAAGGGATGTATTCAACCTGACATTGTCCAAGCTTCATTATTCTTGAGCCAGAAGGTCGCCTATTTTATCCCAAGAGTTATAACCGATAAACGCTACAGTGGTTAGTGGGGCTCAGAAGAAAAGCAATATTAGAGTCTTTGGAATGGAAACATGCGCCCACTCAGTACTCAGTACTCAGTAATAGAGGGTGATGTTGCACTTTCCAATGAATAATACAGTTCATATTTTTGTGGGTTGACGCCGAGTTACCACATTTTTGTCCTGTACCAGCTTAAATGATGCCTCCTAGAGTGGAGACGAAGTTATTAGATCCCGATATGGTAACATTAGTAACGCCTAGAAAGAGACTTTCAAGCAAGCCCCTGTCCAGCACTAGGAGAAGTTCAGCAACCGTACACTTCTTTTATATTTCTGTATATTCTGGTTGATCTTTCATTTTCCTCTGGACATCATCCGTAGAAGCTTCCACCGTCAGAAAAGTTCAGCCAGACCCATCCAAGGCATAACACATGGATAATTGGGAGAGAATGAGATTTCCATTTCGTTTATGGGGAAGAAGCCACAAGGAGCTTGCCACATTTTAGGTGTCGCAGTGCAGAACCAGTATGGAAAATGTTAGGTAGGAACTGAACCAATATGCAGCGCGCAAGTGAAGGTAGACACCCCAATCATCTCAGCAGGAGATGCTATTTTTCAGCCCCGAAGAGCAACATTAAGATGGGGGAGGAGGCAAAGTATATACAACTAAGTCGGCTGATTCACTGGTTCAAACATCTTTGACCATGCAGAAGTCTCTCCTGTGACTGTAACTCCATCTGACATTGTAACAGACAGCGACAATACCACAGACTATAACAAATCATGAATCTCTTACAAACACTCTATTGAAGTGATTAGTTCGCCCTACTGCACTTAATTTCCCTCCATTACCAGTCCACAAGTCGTGGTTCAATCAAAAACCATTCGAGTTCGTGTAGAACTCAAACCACAATTCATTAGCCAGCAAAGTTATAATCGTTCCTCAAGACGTCAGTTAATCCGAAATAAATTGAAAACAAATTTTCTCCAACTCCACCTCTCCAAGACCCAATGATAACACATAACTTATACAGAATTTTTCAGCCTATTTATGAGACTACCATCTGGTTCGGAATACAACCCTTCCACCGCGAAGCGAGAGGCTGCAGAATTTCTAGAAAATTCCCTACGTCAATATAAGCACGTTTTTATTACACTGCTCACGGCAGATAATGAAGGAAACCGAATGCCACGGTGCGGCCCCAACTGACGCAAAGCATTTCCCGTCCCGCTGTTCCTTGAAACTTTTATACGCCCAGGCTCAGCGATACGTGCACATTAATTTTTTGGCGCAAATCCTGTGCGCTCTCATCAACAATGAGTTATGTGCTCATAACGGCGCCACACTCACGCACTCCTTAAGTCTCTCATTTGTCGAATCTTAAGATTCCACTGTGCCCTCGTGGAGGATGTCGGGGAATCGCATATAACTCATGTGAGGAGTTGGGGCAGCGTTCGAGAGTCCTCCGGAAATGAAGTTTTTCGGTGGAAAATGTTAACCGGGGAGAAATGAATTATGATAGAATTTGCTTCACATTATCCGCTCATCATTACGAGGCCGAGATGCCCGCACGCTCACACGACTCACGGTTGAACTGATTGTGTCAAAAGAAGGAAAAGGGATATCGAAAGTGACATTTCATGTCGTAGACCTACTACCCCATTTCCCTCCACCGAGGAGGGCGAGACTGGGAATCCATCAGCCAAAGGCCCGATTCATCTCCTGACGCGTGCCTGTCGAAGAACGTGATACATTGAAGGACGGCTGGCTTTAGCCCAGCACCAAGGAGGTGGACATCTCACCACCGGCCGCCCGGAGTACACTCAGTTGGCTTCGAGGGTTGCTGTTTTGGTCGTTTCTTGCTTTTCTTTGCGGTTGTTGTTCGTTTGCTTTTGATTTTTATTTTATTAGGTCTAAAGCCGTGGGCGGACGAGGCGTTGCCACCTGGGAATGGAATTAGCGAAATGGCGGTCGTTCGGTTGGGTACTAAACTTTGTGGAACACGGGGATTTATTAAATTGCGGCTATGCCGGAGACGGTGGAGGTTGCGGTGTCGAGTGTATCCGCAGATCCCAATTGGGAGATTTCGTTTTTCAGTTTATTTTTCGGCTGGCAGGCATTTTATTCGCTTTGTGGGGTGTGAAATGTGTTTGTCTTTCTGCGGGAGTACACGCAGTTATTGTTTGTTTTGTGATTGTGGCGGCATTGTTGATGGTAATTGTATTTAAGAGGTTGATGATGGAGTGGGGGAAGAGGAGGTGGTTGTGCTGTAGAATTGTTTTTTGAAGTCAGAAGAAAAAAACACTGAAGTTGTTTTTGTCGATTGTGTGGTCCCTTGTGTTAACGCGTTTGTCTCGTTCGGAGAATTGTGAAATTGAAATAAGGGGTCAATCAGTCGATGGGGAACGGATAAGAACAACTTCATTCGACCACCACACGAGCCGGGTGATAGCAGGAGGTATTCGAAGGTGTCAAGCAATCATGTTGTTGCAGACTTCGGATACTAATTTTTTTCGAAATAGTTTAAAATCGAATAAAAAGTAACCAGAGGCTTCGTCGACTTGTAAAGGATTTTTCAATAGGGACTTGCCAACTTTAATTTGTGAACGCACTCTTTGACTAATCATCAAACGTCGTGTTTCTACCGAAATTCGGAGTTGGTGATCGCCACTTTAAGATAATTTATTCCAATTTTTGGACTACTTAGTTTTGGTTCCAAATTTTTTCGTAGACAATAAAGATCATCACGTTGACCAACTGCTTTGAAGAGCTTGGTAGGCAGTCCATCGACACCAGCAACATTATTGGACTTCAGTTT
>OU744319.1:42121349-42520024 GCA_916610145.1 Eristalis arbustorum
AGTCCTGAAAGCTTGCGTGAGAGAAATTTGAATCATTCGAAACTGTTGTCAAGCGCCTTCACAAATTGTTGCATGCGGTTTCGGCGAACTAAGGGCACGTTTACGACATGTTGTGTACGAGCAATAGTACAATTTTAAGGGAAGAAAGAACAAATCGAAAACAGAGGCTAGTTAGCTATATATGTGAAAGCGTCAAAAACAGAGAAAACAAACAACTTTTATTTTCTGTTTGTCCACTGTTGTCAATTCTGATGTTTTGCTTGTATCCCAGTTTTCAGCACTATATAGAGGCACTGACAGAGCTAAGAGAATTGAATCCAGTTGTCTCGACAAATCAAAGAACCCCCGGTTGTCAGGGTCGACGTAGAATTCAATCTCCGTTAGGAGGTCGTTTATGGAGTCCCTGAGGAAGACAAACTGTTGAGTAACATCGAAGACTTAGCTGTCAGTAGTGATAGTTTGTCTCAGACTCTGTGAGACAAAACGCTTCTTTGTACGCTCCATAGGCATTTGATTTTCGGATAATGAAGTTGTACTCTCAGCATGGTGTACCAGAAAGTCAAACTTCCTCTTTTCACTTTAGGAGGACACAATTGACTGGTTGTGTTTCTACACAGCTATGATAAGACCCCTTCGCTACTATACATCAGTCGGTCGTTAGGGCGAATAAGCTTTCGCGCAAATACGTGACTGCTGCTTACACCATGCTGCTGCTGCTTACACCATGCTGATAAACTTCGGAAGTACTTTGATAGGGGGCACTCACAAGTCCATCTGCCACTTGAAAATAAGTTCTCTTTGGTACAGATCGCTTCTAGACCTTGCGCACTGCATTTACTTTGACCCTATTCTAACGAATATGGCGTTTAAAGTATGGTCTCCGGTAATCCGTTCATAGTGGAGTTCCACTGCATTCAGGACTGGCTTCCATAGTCGAATGGTTCGTAGACCAAGGCAGGGTCTGGCGCTCGCGCCTTTGTAGAAGACGAAACTACCCATATCGTTACTTAAATTGGCATCGATCGGCAAACTTTGCGATTCCAATAGAAACGAGGCATATTGTCAAGAACAAGTGGCAGGACGATGTATTTGCATCCATAGCCAAGCAGCGCTAAACCCTTTAACGTTCTTTGTATTTTCCTCATTTCCTCTTAAGCTTGTTTGCATCCTGGGTTACAACCTTATAACAAGATCGCCGATGAATTTGACAGATATGCATCAGTGCCCTGAACTTCCGCTGCGTCTGCCTGCATCATTGGTTATTGCTTCCATTGATAGTTGAGCTTTTCGAGACCACCGCTTTTGCTTGGAAGAAAAGCGCCTGCTGGTATTCCCCCGCATACCATGCAATTTCCATAAATTATGGTTGTTCCCTGGTAGTTAAATAGACATCTGAGTGCTCCAGTATTGTGTTAAAAAGCTCAGACAAAAAAAACGTCGATTAAATATTCACACATTTACAAGAGTCATAAATTCCACGCGAAGCAACTCCTCGTGTTCCCTGGATATATCTCATCTTCCACAAATGTCAATAAAACAAAACACCTCCAATCCAGAAACAAACCCCGTTATCCCTCAGGAAAGTCTTACACTCTTGACCTTTAAGAGCACAAATCGTTCCCATAGATTAATTACTTTTTCACGGTTTTGCTTAGGACCATCAAATCATTTTTGAACTCCATTAAACCTCCAATCGCGACGTCTATTGTCTAAGTTTGTGAACAAGTTTAATTTCGCCAGCTATGGCCTTTTGACGAGGTTGTAAAGTCATAAAATCATGATTTTACCGCCAGCCGTTGAATTTACCGTCTAAGCTTCAGGCCTACACTCATAACGGCAAGCAGTCTCAAGTGCACAATCTCCAAGGAGCAAGTGTCTTCGAAAATTCCTTTTCTTTCCGACATTACTCTCTTCATTACCTTTATGCCATCGTAAAAATTTAATGAATTCCTGAGCAATTTAAGTCGCCGTATTTCGATTGTTTGCTGCGCCCCCACACGAGGGGGATGAAAAGGCAGCAATTTGCCTATCCAATGGGGGAAGGCCATGGGCTCGGATTCGTACATTTTTCAAGCGGGAATATTTTTAGAACGCCTTCGGGGCAGTCAATTTATGCACTCGATGTAGGGACTTGTCTGGCCGCTTTTCAACCCAGGCACACCCCTTTTCCACGCAACTAATAACTTTAATTAGCCGAGGGGAGTTCAGGAGGCAGAAATAGGTCAGCACAAAAAAGGCAACAAATTAAGTGGAGTTGTCCTTTCGTCAGCCATGTAAGCTGAAAGTGCGTGACGAATAATTTATGATATGTTGACCACCGGTGGGGGTAAGCCAACGTCTGCGCCACGTCCCCGCTGTCCCGTGATGGCACAGCAAACCGATGGGGGGAACTCCCGCTAGCACTCTCAACGACAGTGGAGTATGGCCGGCTTATCCGCTTAACATCAAACGTCTACAGTTTAGTTGGCGTCCCCCTGGAACAACCGAAACCGTTTACATATCCTTACCTGCTGCGCTGTTCACAAAGTAGAATAAATAGATGTGTTTAAGGAACAGTCAAATCGCTATCATTGTCATTCCAGTCGGACGCGGACCTTGAAGGTGTGACAATCCCGTGCGCGCAAGGATACGTGCGAATAAAGTGATTTGATTGAGTGATGATAGTAAGCGACTGCTGTGGCACCGACAACGAATGGTGAAAATTATTATGTCAATCATAGGATAAGTTCCTTCAGAGTTTCTTTTGTTTTGTTGTGTAGTTAAATGCGTACGTTTGGCATGACAAGGTGTAGTTAAGTCGGTAATCACGTTCCGCCAGAGGCAATGCCATTCGCAGTGTTCGTGGGGTGGTAGGTGTTTCGGAACGACTCCGCGCTCCTCTGCACGTTAATCCAACTACCGATGGATAATCTACTGTGCAACATGGCGAGTAACAGTAGATACTCGTCTTACAATTGCTTAACGTCGTGGGACTCCTATGATAAAATACCAAGGTAAGGATAATTGTGATTTTGTTTCCGTTCATTTTTTTTGCTTTTGCTCCCCTTCTTCGTGAGGACAGTGTGAACGACAAGTGGGAGGACAGTGTGAGTGGTAGCTACATTTTGTCGATGATCTCTAAATAGGAAGCATGACTACTTGAGGCAAGAGTGCTGCAAATGCAATGCAGTTACTTTGTGGCTTTACGAATATGCAAAAGTTGTCTGAGTACAACCAACCAATCTCCATCGTATCGTGTTTGAACGTTTGCAGCGCTCTAGCTACTAAATGGCTGCGCGGATTGCAACTTGTTAGAGAACTTACTTCTGTTCGAGATAAGGATAGGGATCTACTTATAAAAAGACGAACGCACTGCTTGCAACAAAACAAATAACAAAAGTCAAACTTAGTAGTCAAAACTTCGCGGAGTGTTTAAAGTCCAGAAACAATTCTGTGAGTAACAACGAATTATTTTGAATAAAATTGCCTGCACATCCACTTTCGATGTCAGATTCTAAAAACAAAGTTTGATTAATACTGTATTCCTCACTTCACACACTTGAGGAGTCATTTGCAATCTAGTTGACATTTGGTTGATCAAGGATAGTCATGAAGGTGATCAGCTTCGTGACAAGTTTACTAGCCGTTACCTATGGCATGTGGTCCAGATACTAACATGTCTTCATTGCCAAACTAAGCCTTGAATTTTTTTTAAAACGAAATATTTTCTGTCAGATCTTAGAAGTTACCCTTGCTTTTGTCAGTCTTATGTGACCGAATCAAGAATTTTTTACCATCATGGATGATGTTTATGAATTCTTAATTCAGGGTGGTATCTGTCTGGTGGTGGCCTGTTGAGAACGACTTCACACTCAAGAAGACACCGTGGATTTGTTTTCCAAATCGATTCGCCGGCGGTTTATGGACTCTGAGGACTAATGTGACTTCGTTTGTTGAGTCCCGTATTTTTGTTTCCAAGGTTTGTTCACAGAATAGCTTGTTGCAAACTTGTCATCTGCAGGTTTTGCTTTGTGATCACATTGTATCCGATCTGCATCGCATGTACAAACAATTTAAACAAATATTAAAAGGGAATTTCGTGTAGTAGTGAAGATGGTGTAGTGTTGAGGGAGGGGAATGTGATATGACCTGGAAGAACGAAGTTAGTTTCGCACAAGTCAAACAACCAATGCAATAATTTACTCCGTTTTTTTAGATAATGCAAAAGATAGTAGCTAGATATTGCTGAATACTATATCTTGCCGACAGCTGTTGGAGTTATACAAGATCAATGACAGTTCAAAGAAGTGAGTCTATAGTTGGTTGTTGCACTACAGAGACATGAAAAAATCAAGTAAGCTACTCCATCATTATGCCATCCCATCCGCCCTTCGTGACTTCTCTCAACAATGTATCCGCCATCATCAGCAGAGCCGCAACTTCAGCACAATATTCGTCGAGTTCTTATAAAATTATCATGGGCTACAGAAACTGAAAAAAAAAATGAGTTAATTTAAAGATTTTCTATTGCTCAAAGTTGCGTATAGATACGCTGGCCATTCGTGCTCTTTTTTCTGTTTTTTTCTTCTTGAAGAAAACAGTAATTTGTCCTCTGCTTTAAAATGACATCTTTTTTTAATCCTGTCTATGATTTCAAATTTCTTTTTAAAAATGCAATAAAATGAAAAGCAGGACGTTGTTTTTCTATCTTATATTTTATATCTAGCAAATTGTAGACTCAGCTAATGAAAGTATTTCAAAAATAGCTAAAAGAAAGCATTAAAATTCCTTTTATGCACAGAAGAAACTGGCAACGATACAGACAGATCGTACACAGAAACGAAGTCAGTTACCTCAACAAGATCTCAACAAGAAAGCGACTATAGCTCGTAATAACTCTTGAAATAATAAACTTAAGCACTTTGACAAAAATACTAACCCATTCTGGAATATTGCCAAATTAGATGTGAGTAGGAACAGTTTTATCCCGTGTCTTAGAAACACTTTAAATACGTATTTTTCAGAAGTTGAAAAGGATAATGCACCAGCCCAAACATTTGAGCGCAACCATAACATACCCCGCCATCTGGGTGATATGCATACATATACTCTGATGAATGGTACTGCTCAGACATTCCGTATGATGAACTCAGTCACACCTTTAAATGAATTTGTGAATAAAGGCGATATTACATTTTTTTTTATCAGCAATCTAAATAGTAACGAGAAAATCTGGTGAACTAGATTTAATAAGGAATGCTTATCTAAAAGAATTACCGATGGTAGTAGATGGTTTTAACTGCATGTTTGTAACTGCAATACTTTCCAGCAAAATTGAAGTGAACAAGTATATAATACCTAGTCTTAGAGCAGGTAAGCCTTCAGATAGTCCAGTTGTAAACCTCATGAACGGATATTAAAATAAAAGGTAATGAAGATTGTTGATGATAAGAACATTTTTTCCCATGGTACAGTTTGGGTTTAGGAGTCACAAAACTTTTCATCAAGAGAAACTGTAATCATATTAGAAGTTATCGTATCGATGGTAAATCGACCGGCTTCATTTCACTTGACATAGAGAAGACATTTGACACTTTGTGGCATAATGGCCTCTCTCTCTCTCTTTTCACCTTATTTGTGCAATATAGTCCTAAAAGTTTTGTCTGATTGTTGTTTTCAAGTCCATGTTAACAGTGGTGTTTCAGATTTGATATATTTTTTGGACTGTGGGTGTCGGATTGCTTGGATCATGTTTGCCTTTAGCGCTTGAATCGGTTCTGGATTTTGGGAATACTTCTATCTTTCACGGGTCCAAACAAACTAAGTACCCAGGCGGTCAATTGACATCCCCAAGACTGCTGATAACACGATTTAGAAATTTGGTGTGCAAATAATCGATTGTGCACGGATAACAGAGGTCGTCCAAGTCCTGAATCGCCCACCGTTGATCGAAAACGATGTTCCCAGCCTCATTTTTAAAGAAAAATAATGTTCTCAAAATCTCAGGCTACGAGTTTTTGAAATTTCGTCTTCTCAAAAAACGCACTGTTTGGGATAGACTAACTGTGTTGAAAATGTATTCATGCAGACCTGTACTACACAGCACTCATTGTGCTGAATTGCCCAATGTTGTTTAAGCCTAAAGCGACTCTTTACTTTCCGAATGGAACCGACGGCATCGAACTATGCTACAGAACTATGCTACAGAGCCCACCCTATATTACTGATTTTAATTTTTTCTTAAAAATTTGTTTAAGTTAATCGGAGATCGTCCTCTCTTTTATACATCAATAGACAACCCTGGATAACGTCTAACGTAGGATACATAGGATACATAGGATATTGAAATCAATATCAGTTCATTATAACGACTAGACTAACAACTTTAAAAGCTTGAACACATTTTTGCCATGTCCTAATTAATTCGAGCATTAAAGGGTAAACGCATAACAATCAACTGAGTGGCCAGGCATATTTGAAACTCGGTCGAAGGATTTGGTTCTGTGAGTGCCGCCATTGACTCCAAAACTGAAGTCAATAAGGTCGGGCCCTGGACCATCATGGTCCTGGAAGGTACTTCTAAAACAAAGAAATGGACGTAATGTAGTTTCTATTGACTAAGCGTCTGGATGCCGTCGGTTCCATTCGTAAAAAGTGATATATATTGAACTATCGAGTGCGTGATAAGACAGCTGCTTCATTAATCAAGTGTATCCGATATACCGAAAAATAAAGAGCTTGTGTACCATTTCTGGAGAACATTTTTCTCAGTCAATTTCGGCAAACCGATCAGATGAGTTGTGTTGCATCAGTGAATAGACTTGCTAGGTGGCTTCAAGCCTTGAGCCATAAGTGGGCGCCACCCTACTGTGGTCGGTTGTCCAAATATATATAATGTATACCATTTCTTTCGTGTTGTTTGCGATATATTTAGCCACTGATCATGTTATTTGGTAACACTTTTCTAATATTACATTTCCATTCAGTCAGTCCAGCGTTTAAATAAAGCTCATATACGTCACAACAGTCAATTGTTGTTCACTGATTCATCAGACTGAAAACTCATAAAATATTAAAGCCCCATCAAGTTTCCTTTAAGAAACAAACGACAACAACAGACCTCACATCGGAAACACCTGTGACGCAGACTGTGTTTTTAATCATCCCCTCGACTGACAGTAAAAATCGATATCAACTTTTCAACTTCTCTTCGACGGTATCTAATTAAATCCAAGCAATTCAACAAAAACACAAGTAATTCAATCAGTAGAATCCTTCTTCGTCCTCTGCTTCGTCGCATCGAGCACTCCATCCGAGTTTAGTTGAGATTTTCTCTAAAGTTTCTTCCAGCCATGTTCTCATTTAATTTTTAGCACTTTGCAGCATTTAAGTTATATCAATTACGCGGTCCTTAAATTCGTAATTACGTCTTCTTCGAGTTCACTACGACGACACCGGAGTGCCGGTAATCGATATTCGATTCATTAGACACCCGCCCGGTATCAGTTAGTTTTGTCGTCGCTCGCTGGTGCGGCGGCCCTTGGACTGCTGCTGCTCAACTGACGGTGGCATTGCGTAGAAACTTCTGCTAGCTACCACGTTACGGAATTTAATTAAATTGGCAAGATATGTTGTAACGCAATTGTCAATCAAAGAGCGCTCATCATCGTCGTTGTGAATTTATGGCATAATGGCTACATTGAGTGACGGCGTGGCGTCTATTGCGTGTGTGCCAGAGGACTTGAATGGAAATGATGATGCATTTTTCAACATTATGGCAAACTCCAGTAAATTGAAAGTGTCTCTTAAACTAATTAAATTTTCCCATTGCGTGGGAACCAATTCAGGTGGAGTTTTGATCGCGCAAATGCACTAGTGACACGGCGGAACAATTAATTTTTGTGCAGTGCCCGAAGAGTGCTGTGCGTTTCAATGCATATTTTATGAATGGCTATCCCAATTATTTGCATGAGAGTGGTGTATATCTGGGTCAACTCCTGTGAAATATGCGCTCATACGTGCGGCTAATTGCAGCCACTTGTGCGTTGAGTGTGTCAACTGGGGAGCAATACGCTTGGAAAAAAGTTGAGGGGGTTTTGAATGATTTATTGCACACATTACCTAACCATATTTGCAAAGTAAAGGTAAACATCAAAGAATATCATCATATAACCCTCATGATTATTCCAGTTGGAAAGGTCTCTTTTCACTGGAAAAAAATTCACAGGCATTTCTGATGATTGGTTCTGATGACCTGTGTTCACCGTTGGTGATCTTTTCGTGTGTCGAAAATTTAGCTGAAAAAAATTAACAGTGTTCAGTTTTCTCTTTTTTTATGTAGTTTTGCTTTCATTTCTATGTTTACTTACTTGCTAGACAAAAATACTTTAAACTAGCTTAATAATGTATCAAAAACTACTTAAATCTTACCCCAACCTACTGATCTTCTATAGGTACTCCAAGCTAATTTAATAATATGTATTACTGCATTTCAGCATGCAAGACGTTTTTTCTTTTACAGTCTTGACATACAATCGATTATTAAATTTTGATTTACCAAGAAAACTTCGAAAAACTTGGTTTAACCTAACTAACTTAAAACTAAACTTAAGACTAAAAACCAGTAAGGTAACTTTGGAATTTTTCACAGACGAAATGGAAAATTGTGTCACATCACATTAAAGCGCATATGTTAGTTTAAACCTTTATCCACACAAACAGTTTTTAATTTGAGTTAAATCGATCATTAATCTGGGCTCATGATAAGGCAGTGCGAGTGCATTTTCGCTAAAAAAAAATGCAGGTTTGCAAATAATCGCGGAAAATCAATGAAAATCCAAAATTGAAAAATATTTCCAATAAAAGTCACGCAAAGACGTATGTTCTAAGTGAAAAATATGTAGAATGCAATCCGCCATTTTTCACGTCAGTCGCAACTACGCGAAGATGAGTGGTGTGTTTTCGCTTCATGCTTGGCAGAAGTAATTTGACCCAAGCCCAAAACCAGAGTATATTTTGTTCAAGCCAAAGTGGTCGAAGGCGAACAATGTGTCTTTTTCCAAGCATCAAGTCAACATTCAGTCCGAAAAATACGATCACCTGTTGGAATTCTATGGTTTGTTTTTATGCATTTTTTCTGCTTCATAGTTTGTTGTGTTGACACTTTTCGATCGCATCGAAGTGTTCGATTTATTCATGCTTGTATGGATTGTTGCTTGCTTGTACAGATTGTAACGATGCCATATTGGAGGAAATTTATTGGTGTATTGTTTCTGACTGGCTACAACACCCGTCCAGATCCAAACAACTCCTGATCCTCAAATCCATTGCAATGTCAAATCATTCGTGCTGCTATGACTCGCGATCGTTTCCGTCTAATAAATCGTTATTTTCATGTGTGTCATAACCGTCAATTTGATGTGAACGACAAATTTGCGAAGATGACGGCATTAAACGATGAACGAAAAGTTTATGCAATTTGGAATTTTAGCGCACGAACTTTCAATCGATGAACAATTGATTGCATATTATGGGCGACATACTTGCAAAATGTTCATCATTCAGTTCTGGTTTAAAAACTAAGATTTGTGCTCGTCCAATGGGTGTCTATTTTCATTTATCCGATATGGCGATGCAAGTGCAACGAAAGATCCGAAATTCATCATTCATCAGTGGTTATGAAGCTGCTCGCAAAATTGGCAACGCCACTTCAGCATTGCGTCACGTTAGAACATTTTTTGACTTCGCATAAGCTAGCCTAAAGCCACACTGGCATGGACCCACCAAGTTGTTGACGAATGGCTCTAGGCGTTCACACAGTACGGCAGATAAGATCTTGTAGACGATGTTAAGGAGATTTATCCCCCGATAGTTGGCGCAGTCAAATATTCACAATTCGGCAGATTTTGGAGAAAACCCAGGAGCAACAAATCGATACCCACCACCTTTTCATCGATTTAAAGGCCGCTATCCTACATTTATAGTGTAAGTCAAATTAAAACAAACGACAACTCACTCGAGAACATATCTCTTCAACAGCTTTTACTTAACAGAGAGCGTTAGTAACATCGATCAGGCTTTTTATAACATACGTATGACAGAATAAGTATAACAAAAGATCATATGTCAATGAGAACATATGTGAATGAGAGCATACATAATTGAGAGTTCAATTGTACATAAATGAGAGAATTATAGGAAGTTGAGTGTAGACTTGCATTACGAGTAATTGTGTGTGTGTATGTGGGAGCATGTAGGGTGACACGATGGTTTAATGTATTTTAATAAGTTGCAATAAATTAGATGCTTACAGCTCGGTCATCCTGACCTTTAAATCGACCCCGATTTACTTCCATATACATATACACTTACAATTTCACATTGATAATAATGATAAGCGATTTACAAAATGTTCTCGAATTTACGATGAAAACACGAATCAATACGATAAGTACATAATACTTTAACAATTCAAGATTAACTTTTAACATCAATTCATAAAATATAATAAGTAAATAAAAAATGAATAACTATGTGTACGAAAAATTTAAAAAGTCGAGTAGGGTCTCATGTTTTCTGGAGATGCAACTCCTTCATATGTAACCCTTGAAATTTGCATGTTTTCTAAATCTTTGATTAGATACCTATCATTTGGAAGGATTCTTATAATTTCGTTTGGTCCTTTGTACTTCGGAATAAGCTTCTTATTCAGACCAGGAGTATTGACAACATTTTTTATCATGACGTGGTCACCGACTTAATACGAATAAGGTCTCTTGTGACGTTTATCGAAATACTGTTTGTTGATATTTTGACTACGAACAATGTTTTCATTAGCCTTTTCCCTAAAAGTCTCCAAATCCCTCTCCTCTTCTTTTATAACATTCTCCTGTATGTATTCGCGTATGTTATCGCTTACCTCTCCCTTCTGCATTTCACCAAAGACTAACATACTCGGACAAAATCCTGTACTCTTATTTTCTATGTTATTTAAAGCAAATTCTACTTTTTTCAAGTGTTTCGTCCATTCACTCGGATCTATTTCGCTTTCTTTTGATAACATTGGCGTTAAGCTTCTGTTAATTCGTTCCACCTGGCCGTTTGATTGTGGTGAGCATGTAGCCACCTTAATGTGCTGTATATTAGCGTCTAAACAGAAATTCGTGAACTCCTCAGAGGTAAAACAACTTCCTCTGTTTGATACAATACGAGAAGGCTTACTATATGATGCAAAATATGCTTCTAAACATCTAAGTACTTCTTTGGTGCTAGTGCTTTTCACTGGATACAATTTGGAGAACTTGGAGAATCCATCAACAATCAAAAATATGTGCTTTTTATGATTGCGTGCTGAAAATGGCAAAGGACCGTAGTGGTCTATGTGAATGGTGTCAAATGGCTTGTTGCCTTTTGGAATGTTATGTAAAACTCCTTCCTTTTTCCCTACAGGTGGTGAAAAACGAATACATTTTACACAATTCTCTATGTGGTTCTTAATCTTCGGTTTCATCTGAGGAAACCAATACGTTTTTCGCAAATGACTATAGCATTTATCAACACCAGCATGACATAAGGAATCATGGTGTGTCTGAATTACATTTCTTTCCATCTGTGATGGTACGTAGAAAAATACTTTTTTATTGATCTTGCGGTAGACCAATCCGTTAATTAATTCATACGAAGGACTTTCTCTCTCTTCTAACATTCTTACTATGCGACTGATTACTGTGTCCTTTTGCTGTGAGGCTGCAAGTGCATGTTCAAAAGATTCGGATTCTATTACTAAGATGTTATGGCATCTGCTGAGAGCATTAACGTGAGTCATTTTTTTACCATCTCTATGCTCTATAGAGTAATCAAAATCTTGCAGCTCTAAAGCCCAGCGTGAGATTCTTGGATTAAGCAACTTTTTGTTGAGGGTAAGAGTGAGTGATTTACAATCTGTTACGATTTTGAATTTGATACCTGTTAAATAAATTCGGAATCTCCTTAGCGCATAAATAATGGCCAATGTTTCTAGTTCGTAAGAATAATATTTGCTCTCTGGGAGAGAAGCGCGTTTTGAGAAAAAGAATATTGGATGAAAGAGTTTATCATCTTGACGTTGGAGTAAAACGGCACCGAAACCTAGGCTGCTTGCATCACAATGCAGTTCAGTATCCGCATGCGGATTATATATGCTTAATAAAGGTGCATGCAATAATTTTGCTTTTAATTCTTCAAATACTAATAACTCTTTTTCTCCGAATGTAAATTGTGCGTCCTTCTTCATGAGATCATATAATGGTTTTGAATGAATTGAAAAATCTTTAATGAAGCGACGGAAATAAGAACACAAACCCAGAAATGAATGTAAGTTCTTAATGTTTGATGGGACAGGAAACTCCTTTACTGCCTGAAGCCCACTTGCATTTGGCCCTATACCATCTACCGGAACTTCGTAGCCTAAATATGTTATCTTCTCATGCATGAACATGCATTTGTCAAGCCGCAATTCTAAATTATTCTCTCTAATAGTATCAAAAAATTCTTTTAATATGTCAAAATGTTCAATAATTGTCTGTGACGCTACCAGTAAATCGTCGATATACACAA
Source organism: Eristalis arbustorum (assembly GCA_916610145.1). NCBI lineage: Eukaryota > Metazoa > Arthropoda > Insecta > Diptera > Syrphidae > Eristalis > Eristalis arbustorum. The sequence continues at coordinate 42,133,923 of OU744319.1, forward strand.
GTAGTTTTCCGGAATTAATAAGGTTCTTGAATATAGTGCAAATGTAACGCTGAAATACGGCGGGTGCGTTTTTAAGCCCGAACGGCATGCGCAAATATTCAAATTGACCTAATGGGGTCACGAAGGATGTATACTTTATAGACTCAGGTGACATTTGAACGTGGTGAAAACCACTTTTTAAGTCGAGTAACGAAAAATATCTTTTACCACGGAGTCTATCTAGATGGTCTTCGATAAGTGGAAGCGGAAAATTATCCTTCACGGTTAACTTATTTAATTCGCGGTAGTCTATACAAAGTCTCATCTCACCATTCTTTTTTCTAGCTAAAACAACTGGCGATGTATAAGGTGAATTACTTTCGCGGATAATTTTCTTCTCAATAAGCTCGTCTAGCAACTTCTGTAATGCTAAATTGTGCACATGCGGTAAACGTCTTGGAGTGCAGTTAAAAACTTTGTTCGCGTCTGTCAACGTTATTTTCATTTCAAAATTGCAATCTTCGTATAAGAATTTACTTGTTGAAATACTCCCGAGAATAAGCGCTTTTAGTTTTTCTGATTCATCAAATCTCAAATCTTCATTAATTTTTAAAGAATAGTTAAAGTCACAATCACCGTTTATATCGATATTCAAAATTTCAAGTACATCATAGTCTATTACATTGACACTATTAGAAACTTCTTTTGATTTCACTTCTTTCAATTGTAATCTTATGTTATTATTCTTTAAAAAATCTCGTCCTAAGACAACTATATTTTGCATTGTGTCATTACTTACTACATACAAACATAAATCTGTGACATCACTAGTAATCTTAATTTTACAAAATACCTTGCCAAGTATAATTAGTCGGCTGCTATTTATTCCCACAAATTGTTGAGATGAACATGCATCTGGTGTCATCAGGTAAGGTGGTACGTACTTCTCTTGAATGAAGCTGATGGGACTCCCAGTGTCAATCATAGTCATAGCATGCATTGATGACGTAACTGAAGTGCTGCTTACGAAATTGTACTCGAAGAACCCATTAAAGCTGTCCAAGAATGATGCCCTTGGTTCCTCCGGCGTATTGTCCTTTTGGAGGACCAAAACAGATGATGACTGTGGACATTGTTTGACGATGTGCCCTTTTTGACCACAGCGGAAACAAGAACTCCTTTCTCGTCGTGGCTTGGTACAGTTGCTGGCTAGATGACCTTCTTCATTGCAGTTGAAACATTTAGTTTTTCCGATGCGTTGTTGAGGTGTATTCTTGACGACTGGAATGTTATTCGTGTGACCCGATGTCGTTGGTTGAAACTCTAACTTCATTTTCTCGTACTTTCTTAAGGTTTGCTTCAGCTCACTTATGTTGTTGGCTGTAAGTAATATTTGTTTGTTGAAATCAGAATCAGGGATACCTTTAACAATATAATTGATAATATCCTGTTCATCCAGATCTGCTAGTGAAGCTATCTCCTGCATGGCGAGGAAATACTGCTGGAAATTCTCATCTTTGCGCTTTTTCCGATTCCGCAATGTATTGTGCACATCCATTGCTGTTGTGTGTTGGTGGAACTCGTTCAGCAAAGCTGCTTTTAGCTCAACCCATGAGCGACATTTTGAAGATCGCAGGAACAATTTCGCTGTACCCGTAAGCAGTCGTTGCGCGTAGATGAAGGTCTTGGATTCGTCCAACTTATACAATTCAACCGAATCCTCGAATGATTGAATCCATTTCTTCACCGAAAGGTTGTCGTCACCAGAAAATTTGGGCAATGACTCTTCAATGTCCAGGAATGAACACTGCCATGGCGATGTCGGCATAGGATTGTTTAGTTCCGCTAACCTCTTTTGAAGCGAAGCGATTTCTTCCTTCCTCCTCACCAGTTCCCTTAAGCGGTCCAGCTGCTGCGACGTTGACCGGCTCTCCTCTTCCAAGTCGGTTATATTCTCCTCTGAGCTGACTGCGTCGAGAATATTAGTTGGAAAGAATTCCTCCAACTTACCGTCGTCTAATTTTTCGACTGCTTCTTCCAGCCTGATTTTTAAAGTGGATTTTACACCGCTCGTAAGCAAATCCATTTCAGCCAACTTGTCTTTAAGTTGCTGTACAGTTGCCGTTTGAATAAAACTTATAGCGCGTCTATTCATTTCGATTACTTGCGAATTTTCATAAAATTGATCAAAAAAAATTGTTCAAATCGTTCAATAAATTTTAGCACACCTATGTAACATAAAATTCCGTAAATTAACATAAATGTTCACAAGGTCATAAAAAAATGAAATGTTCAGTCATTTTTCATAAATGTACAGTCGACTGGGTACAGTCATACCACTTCTGATAGTTGTAAGTCAAATTAAAACAAACGACAACTCACTCGAGAACATATCTCTTCAACAGCTTTTACTTAACAGAGAGCGTTAGTAACATCGATCAGGCTTTTTATAACATACGTATGACAGAATAAGTATAACAAGAGATCATATGTCAATGAGAACATATGTGAATGAGAGCATACATAATTGAGAGTTCAATTGTACATAAATGAGAGAATTATAGGAAGTTGAGTGTAGACTTGCATTACGAGTAATTGTGTGTGTGTATGTGGGAGCATGTAGGGTGACACGATGGTTTAATGTATTTTAATAAGTTGCAATAAATTAGATGCTTACAATAGAGACAAGCTATACAGAGCAATGTCTAGCTTTGGCATCCCTACCAAAGTGTAGGATGACTATGGAGAATGCATGCTGCTCCATCAAGGTCGGTAAAGACTTAACCGAGACCTTTGATGTCAAAAAATGATTTAGACAACATCGTTCTTAAAAGAATTGTTCAAAACTCGAACGCCAACACCAGAGGAAAAATCTTTCCGTCCAACTACTCGCATATGCCGACCATATTGACATTATCGGAACAACGCAGCGTGATGTCAATGGCGCTTTTCTGGGTATTGCAACATAGTGCGCGAAGATGGGTTTAGCGGTAAACGAGGGTAAGACCTAATATATGCTGTCAACGAGAAAGGAAACCCAACACCGACGTCTCGGTCAGAACGTCACAGCAGACAGGTATAACTTTGAGGTAGTCAAAAACTCAGACAATGACACCAGCGCTGAAATCAAACGAAGAATAACTCTTGCCAATCGGTGCTTCTTTGGGCTAAGAAAGCAAAGGATAAACAAAGCCCTCTCTTGAAGGTAACGCTTTACAAGACCTAAATCGTCCCAGTCCTGCTATATGGCGCGGAGGCATCGATTCTGTCAAAAGCGGATGAAGCTGTTCTTGTTTGCTCCGAGAGGAAAATTCTTCGTGTGATTTTCGGTCCCGTTTGCATAGATGGTGAGTGGATAGTTGAAGATCCAACGATTGAGATGGCTAAATCATGTAGAGCGGATGAAGCCAATGCTCCGGCCCGAAAAGTCTTCGAATCCACCCCCGAGGGACGGCGCAGTAGAGGAAGACCGCGACTCAGGTGGCGCACGCAAGTGGAAAGGGACCTCAACCAACTATGCGTGCGAAACTGGAGACAGCTAGCTAAAGATCGAGCTGGCTGGAGACGCTTGTTGGTTGAGGCCCAGGTCTACCCCGGACTGTAGCGCCACCTTAAGTAAGTAGGTATAAGCTTATGTGCTGCTTATTATCACTCGGCTACTTTGCATCGGGCACTATTCGAGCAAATCGTACAAACGAGACCAGGTTAGTTGACGTTCGCTCAATAAAAAAAAAATCGGCACGAGGAACATTAGATTACGCATTTGACAAAAAACATGAAATCGTAATGGCAAGAAGCAATGCTAATGAGGTCGTCACGATTGCATCAAACCACTAAGGGATTGAGCCCATGCAACGTGCTCAGCGTTGGGACCACAAAAACAAAAATATGCAATCCACTGAAATGGCGGATGTTTTGTATAAATACAACAAACGGATGGGCGGTGTGAACTTGTTCGACAATGCGATGAAAAACTACAGAATTCGTGTTCTCGGAAAGATATGTTACTGGTCTCTTTTGGCAAACGCATTGGACGCAGCAATGGTCAATGCATGGAAATTACATTCTATGATCCACAAGCACGAGACTTAAAACAAATCGAAGCGAAATAAATCCAGTGTTATGCTACAGCTTAACTTCCGTGTATATGTTACCGGATGCTTATTGCGTCCAGTCAAATCGGATTGCAGAAAATCTGCATCGAAACAAATGCACAATTTTACCAAAACAATTGCGTTGAACGATATTTGTTCAGATAATACCGGTCATTTAATTATCCGCACGGGTAAGCGCCTTCGTTGCCGCGATTTTCACAATCGCAAAGGCACAGTCAACAAATGTTCTAAATGTGAGGTGCCCTTGCACCCAAAATGCTTTGCTACATTCACAGTATGCAAAAGGTTTCAGTTAGTAATTTGAAAATAAAACGAGACCAGGTTAGTTGACGTTTTTGATCTTAAATCTAGTCACATTTAATTAATTTAATCTTAATTAGGAACCGAATGTGGGCTCTGAATGAAATTTTAACGATTTTGGTGCACGATCGAAGGAGCCACCTGAAATGGGTTTTAAACTAACTTAACTATGCTCGTTGAGAGCTTATAGCTTATATCATCTATACGCCTTGGTAAAACTTTTTTTTGATTTTCTTTAAATTCTATGTAAGTTGGGCACCATTGGCAATTGTCTCATCGTTTTGGTTAGTCAGCGGGACCGAGATCTGTTTCGATGCAACCACATGTAAAATTGCCGTTCTTTAGCACATTCTTTCCTATCTCGAGCTGAGCTCGCTCTACTGAATCCAAGAAGATCATCACGACTACGAGCGACATCCCGTTCGTATAGGAGTTGCTGTTGGGCGTACAATCTGGCAGATAATGCTATTTGAGACATTTCTGATGATTGGTTCATGGTTCATCTTCCAATTGCTACCGCGGCCCTATTAGGCCTATCCTTGACCTCTGTTCAATGATAGTGATCTTTTCATGTGTGTATTCATCGATTCTGAGACATCCGGCAACATCGAAACTTTCTCTGAAAAAATTGACAGTGGTTTGTAAGGCATTTCCGATGGTTATCCCTCAGCTGCTAGGAGCCTCCAGTGGCTAGAAAATAGCCCCTCCTCAATCATACACAACTGCAACATTCGTTTTTCTTTTTTCACTACAAATTTTTGACGAATGTTGCAGTTGTGTGTGATTGAGGAGGGGCTATTTTCTAGCCACTCGATTTTTTGTTCATCAAACAGTAGACTCAATAACATGCTTTCCACATTCAACCAACAGCTGATTCACAATCCTAGGTCCACCAAAACGGCTGTTATCATCGATTTTTCTAATAAATATCCGTTCTTCGTGCAGTGATAATTTTTGGGGCTGGCCTTTTTGCAGCTTTAACTCAACACAACCTAAGTTCCTGAACCACATTAGGATCCAATTTCCAATTTTGCGCAATTTCGTTATATGCTTCTTTATTTAAGTGCTGGCTTACCACCAACTCCCGTTTTTCAAGCGAAGTGTTATATCCTTTGCGGCCCAATTTATTTTGTTTGAACTTGAGGATATCCACCATCAGTGCAAAAAGAAATGCTGATAAAAACACCGAATATTAATGAAGGTATTTTTTTCATAGCCACTATCTCGTGGTAATCGTAGCTGATTTTTATTCAAAAATGTGTTAATTTTAAAGAAATGTAAGGAATCTGCCAAGCTGAAAAAGAAAGGGCCTAAAACCATTTGGTTTTGACCCGTAACTGCAATTTACAGGAATATTATATCGAATATTAATGACAGTCACTGTAGCTTCCAAGCACATAAAATGACATATCCTTGTCGCCTTGTGCAATGTAGAGTGCGCTTAACATCTCAGCAGGCAACGGCCGATTCAAAGTTGGGAGACAAACGTCGAACCTTACCCAACTTTAAGAAATTCTTGTGGCGTTAAAGTCATTCTGCAAAATGAATTCATCCTTGTCACATTTAAGACTCCAACTGCCAAGGCCAACTGCGGTCACTTTATGCTCGCTGTTTTTATTCTAGAGCCCCAATGACTTGAATAAAGTTTTCCGCTTGTGAGCTTAAACAAAAGTATCCATAGCACTTCATGTTTACTCACTGTCATTAAATTTTAATCGCTCCTCGGTTTATGTGCTGTGACGAAGTTTTCTGTGTCAAGGAAATCGATACGGATACGAGTGCGGGACGTTGGTTGCACTAGCAATCGGTTCTTGTATAATTGATGTGAGTACAATCTGAGAGGATTTCAGTGGGAATTGTGTCTCTTCTAGGAGACCGTGCACGTTGGCGTGTTGAGTGGATCCATTGAATTATGTGTATCTTTAATTGTTCAAGGAAGTCGGAGTGGTCGCGGGGGAACAATTCCAAGGAAAACCAGCGCACCGCCGGAAGGGGTCGATGGATTGTTTATTCGCGACATTGGCGCAGTGGGTGATGGCGGGAGGGAAGGCAAAAATAATTTGGTATGGGACGAAAAACATTGGTATCCTTGGTAATATTACGACTTTTTTGAATTCCAAAAGCACTTTGCACAAACTCTTCACATATCAGTAAAGCTGACGACCTAAGGAGCTCATTAGTTTGGTAGTTAGTGAGAGTGGGTCTGTGAGCATGCTTATGGCTTTAAGAGCGGTTGCTCACTATTGGACACAATCGATTGTTTCTCATCGCAGCTACTATATCGGTCATCAGTCTGTAAAGGGGCATTCGTTGAAGCAGCAACTGGAGCAAAGCACAAGCAAAGCTAATCCCACTATGTTCCATTCGAATGACTGGAATTGCTTCACAATACAGTCGACTCTCTAATAAAAGGGTTAATGGGATACAAAAGATGTCATAATTCAAGAATAAGATTATTAGAAAAATAAATCCAGGCACATTATTTTTACTACCGATTGGTGTTGTTTCTATAGAAGCGTAAATAAATGTTCAAACCGTTTTACAAAGAAAATCCAATTGAAGTGACTTCAAAAAGAAGACCGTGTCTAAAGAACCATGCATGGTAATAAAAATATGACTGTTTTGGCTAACTGTCACTTGCCAAATTATTTTGCCAATATTTGCTGTCGTTACTTCTTGATTGGTGGCCCATGGCGTTGTGGGAACGTGCGTCGAACCCAACCTCGATTCCTGTGATGTACGCCAAAAATAATTTTCACGGCCCACTTCTTTCGAGTCACTGACAATGCTCAAAGAGTATTTCCTGTTTGGAAAAACTTCTCAAACATGGCCGTTCGGAGTCGGCATAAAACTATAGGTCGCTTCCACTCATGAGAGAACAATATAAGCACAACACGAGTGGTTGCTGAGAAGCTAGGGCCTGGCCCTCTACTGGCTGTATCGTATATTAATATAACTTATAGAATCAAACTTTGGCATTCGGACTCAAAAAAGAATTTTAGATGTTGCCCACTCGTTAGGGAGCAGTGCGATCGATTGCTATAGAAGCTTTGTTCAAGTCCACTACGAACTGCAGGGCCAGTTGGAGAAGCGGCACCATTCCCTATGATGAGTGTTTTCCTTTGATGGCAGCATGCACTTCGTTTTGCCTTCATTCAGCGAAAAAACCCATTTTGAGCGCCTATAATTCAATATCAGCAAGCATTTCGTTGAAAGCTCTGTAAGCCACGTGAATATTACCTGCGTTTGCCAGCAGCTTTAGTGACTTCTGGAAGATCGTGCCTCTTTTGCGTGAGCGTCGAATAAATGGCCCCATTTGCAATGATGGCGAATTAAGAAAAGTATAAAACCACGAACTATTGGAGCCACACAAAGGCGCACATGTAGTTCAAACGGGAAGAATCTGTCGACAGCACTCATACGGCTAAATCGCCGCGCAGACGTACGATATTCCCAAGCTAAGACGGTTGTGGAATCTCGAGAAGAAGATGAAATTCGGTAATAAAGGCCGTACGACATCTCTGGGCGCAGCCTGCTTTCGTTAACATTGGAAGCCAGCTATGGGTCAGAACCTCGGCCTGAGAAACCACAGATGTTAAGCACTTTTTTCATGTGACTTTCTAAAAACACTGTCGATTGAGTTCAGAGTTAGTTTCCATCCAAAAGCACATGTTCAGTGGACCAGGACATTGAGTTTTACTTTGTAATTGTGAGTTGGGTGCCACGACAGCCTTGTGGCCGCATCTCTCTTAGACCAACGTCTCGGGTTCATTATGCCCTTCCTAGGGAGTGGTTTACTATTATCTGACCTACTCTAGTCCTACTGTAGTCGGAGCACATCATCCCAATCAGATCTGCTATGAATCTTCGAAGACGTTCCAGTTCAACACTCTATCTGTGCGAAGAAGTGCTCTCCTAGGAGCGTCCTTATTTCTATTGCTAGCGCTGGGAAATTACAGAGTATATATTGGAAATTTCTTCTCTCTGGGGCATTCCTAAAAGGGGGTCGACCGCTTTGTGTGCTATTTTTGAGTTAGCGACTATACGCGTGCAAAAAAAAACGCGCCTATTCCACCACAATAGGCGAGGCGTGGTGGTGGCCCGTGGCGTTGTGGGTATGTGCGTCTTCTTTCGAGTCACTGACAATGCTCAAAGAGTATTTCCTGTCTAGAAAAAAGGTTATCAAACTTGGCCGTTCGGATTCGGCATAAAACTGTAGGTCCCTTCCACTCGTGTGAGAACAATAGCACGCACAACACGAGTGGTTGCTGAGAAGCTAGGTCCTGGCCCTCTGCGGGCTGTAGCGCCACTCATATTATTATTATTATTATATATTAATAGGCGATGCATGTCATGTTTATCTACGCCACAGTGCCCGATAAGGACTCATAAAAGCATGCGTACATATTTGCGACTTAAACCGATCAATGATATTGATCATTTTGCTCATAGTCGTCCAGAGAGTCCTTGCTGTTGCTCCAATACGCAGACCATTGAGTTTTAGCTTTGTTCAGTGCTTCGTCTACTGGAGCTGAACGGGGTCTGCGATAATCTCCTATTGCCGATCTCTTTTCCCTTGATGCTCCATGGATTCCTTGGATTCCAGTAAGCCTCCGTACCCAGCAGGGGTTCACCGAATTTATTAAGTATATCTCATTGATTGTCTGTCGGCATAGCATTCATAATTGAGTGCCACTTGGCTGTCAGAAACCGATTTGTAAGTTTGCCTATTTTATTGTATTGTAACCACATCGACTTGGAAGACGTTGCAGTCGTTTCACAAAAGAGGTCACAGCGTTTTTGAGCCGTCAGTGTTTAGAGCCCACATCAACCCACTCCACGTATTCACCAACTTTTCACTGCCACTCATGGTCATTTAAGGATCTTCACAAATTTTGACATTTCTTGTGTAGTGCCCATGATATGCCAATGCTCGCCTGCCAATCAATCGTCGGTTATTCTAGCAGGCCTTACCCAAGCTCAGCTGGCCTCTCTCAGCCCAAACGTCCCCCAGCCTGAGAAAAAGCCACTGCCACTGGTTTGCCTTCCGGTTCCAAGAGGGTGCTCCACGAAAATAATCCTGACGTTCAACAGAAATCCTCCATAAGTGTCCTTGTCAGTTAAATTCCAACGTGAAGAAAAAAAAGAATACCATTCGTTCACAATGAAACACGAACCACGGAGGGTAAGGACGTCCCTCTACGGGAGGGAGACTTCTTTATTTTGCTTGTTTTGATGGATGATTATCGTCGGAGCTCAGCGGAGAAACACTGCAAGCAATCCATTAGCGTCCATTTTGTTTCACTAAAAGTGCAATAACGCCATCACACCGTGTTAAGCGTTAACCATTAAGCATTGAGCGGTGCCTGATATCCCACGTAAGCGGATATAAAAATCACATCGTACGCTTATTAAATAAACCAGCGCAGGAAGGATGTGTGAGTGGGTGCGCTTGTGTGTGTGTGTGATTTTAAGGAAAAAGGAAGCAAACACTGCTACAGGATATAAAACCCTGGTGAATGCTCTGGTCCATGGGTGTGAAAACATACGGGCGTGAGGCTTCGTCTGCGTGACTGTGGCCCGCTCTGGAAGCACTAAAAGCTTTCATCGCTATGAAGAATTCAATGTGTAATGGAGTCAGCAGCATCAGAGTGAAATTGCATTATTGATGAAAATATATTTTAGATTTTTACCGAATCTCCCCCGGGGTTTTTTTGATGTTTTTTTATTTGTCTTAGTCCTTGGGGGAGAAAATTGACAAAGCGATTGTCGTTTTTTTTGTTTCTCAAATTTTCACTTTAACTGAGATGCGAACTGGCTTGACTTCGCTTTATATTGTAATTTGCAAAAATGAAATTTGCTGAATAGGTCGAGAATTGTTTGAATTGTGGAACCGACTTCCTGTTGTTGTTTGCCATCGTTAAGAAAGGATTGGTCTATAATGTAGTGGCTACTGTTTTCAGGTGCTGTCGATTGATCTGACTTGGAATGGTACAAGGATTCAGTATAGGACCCGTCGTATACTTTCTTTAATCGTCTACAGAAAGTACACATCGAGTCCTTTGAATAAGAAATCTTTATTCTCGAATTGTATTTGCTTTACTTCATGTAATCACCACATTACTCTGATACATTGTATACCCCGCTTCAGCGGTCGGTCCAATTTACGATGACACGGCTCAATTCTCCTCGAATGTTGGTACCGTCGTTAGTCCTCCAAAATGGTGGGCCTCTTACCGTAGACTTGGAACTTGACGTAGCCCTCTAGGAGTTGCGTAATCTCTGCAGCAAGTCAATGTACTCTCGCCGAGGAGTAACCTTCAAGTTACCTTCACAACTTCGCAACGCATTGGTTCGCATGCTGCCAGACCGACCCGAACAACCTGTAAAAGATTTTTCTGTTACCGATGGCCAAATTTCAACATCTGCTACATTTCTGTATCTCCACCCAACTGCATACCCAATCTATTCTTACAAATTCTACCTCGCACATCGACTGGACGGACCTGTCTTCTGCCCTCATTGCCTCCTCTGTTTGCAGTTCACCCACTGTCACGGCAAGACAGTTCCGATTGCTTCCAATCCTTTGAGAATGGTTGCGCACTCATCAACTGCCAAACGATGCATCGCACCAATTGCCATGCATACACATTCAGCAGAAGAATCTTTGTGAATGATGTACATTCAAGAGTCGTTAATCGAATTTGCCTCGTTTGCAAGGAGAACCATCCAGTCGCACATACAGTACTTTGTCTTCAACGAATGAGTTTAGCTCTTTCGAACCGCAACTCAACGGATGGCAACCATTAATAGGATCAAGGATGCAGATAACATCAATCGATTACATCCAATCGGCAAAATTACATTCTTAGCACCACAAAAAGCACACAGACAACGCTCAGCATGCACTTAACTGCGGTCAATCGAAAAGGGATACAAATTGCCGGCTTACGGCTTGAAAAAAAAAGAACACATTCACCCTGACCGTGTCAGTGGTTTATGGGTTTTTCGAAACAAAAGGTTAACGATTCGCATTGTTCATTGTTTCGAAAAAAAAAACATTTGTTTCGATTGTGGACAGCCGGGGATCCAGCAGCAGCCTAATGCCAAAATTGTGTGCACCGCAAATGGGCGGACGGGACGAATGGTTATTGTTATATGGATTACAAAGCGCGATATCCTGATGACCCGAGGCATTAGGAGCACAGTATTTTATTTTGTTTTTTCATTGTACCCGCTCTCATGCGGGCCAGACGAGAGTTGATTGTCCCCCATTGAAGTCTTGGCATTGTTTGTGCGAAACGGATGGGATCCTAATCAGGGCCACTGGACCATGGGGAGATTAGATTTTTATTGCGGACTTGTGGTTTGTTTCAATGAAATGTGAAGACAATAGAGTGGAGACTTCTAACGAGTCCACTCGAGCCTGAAATGGATGTGAATTATTAATTAAAAACAAGCTGGCTTGATTGCACTTCGTCTTTTAAACGGGCTCTGAACTTTATTGCGAAAGTGGATAAGTAGTTATGGAAGCAGTGAAGCAGTGTACCGTTGCCGGGTTGAAGGCAACAATTGGTTATCAGTGGGAATGAAGCTATGGGCGATTGTTGACTAAAATCTGGCGCCCTACAGTTAGGCTAGGAGCATCAAGTAGGAGTGACATTAAAGGTCACAATGTGAAAGGCTGCTTGGCAATTAGTAAGGAGAAGTCGTCGGGAGAAAACCATCCCCTGGAGGAAGTTTACTCAAGTATATACAAATTACGATTCAAAACAGTCTGGTAGCGAGATTCTCTGTGAATCACTTTGGGAATGGGTCAATCCTCCAGGAGGTGTATGTATACATGGCACGAGGTAGCCCTGCTACCTCGAGGGGAACAATTCGATAAAACTCGCAGTAATGCAAAGTGGATCAACCGTGCCTACGAATAAATGGCATTACGAGTTCCGAGTTCAATACACGTCACCTTCATCGTATACAGCCGATGACTACAGTACAGCCTATAATACAGCGACTTTCTGCTGAACCACTGATTAGACTCCCTCTCCTGCAAAAGGGGTGGAGCAGTCTTATTGGTCAGTAGGTTACCAAAGAGGGTGGACATCATGGCTCTGGTAATGTCCCCTAACCACAGGACGTTCTCGGTATCGAGGCAGGAATTAGATCCCTGTGTTCGCCATCAGACTGCCGATTGATGAAATTTCGTGTAATATAGGTACCCCTTAACTACCTTCTAGGTACAACTCTCCACACAGAAAAGAAATGCCAGATGATTGCCAGGCAACACCTGTAAAACAACGAAATAAATCCCGCTGGCTATCATAATCCCTCTGGATTACACACTTGTACAAGGGGGCTTCTTTGGCCTAATTGAAAGTATACCACTACTTACATACCTCCCCTTCCTAGCTTCAATAAGGCGGTTGCTAATTTGTTTTATCTCTACTAGGATACTATGTAGATAAAGGCGGTGATGATCTCAGAGTTGAACCGTCAGATACAATCCGCACCTGTCTAGCCTTTATCAAAAAGGATTAGCTCCCAGATTTCACTCTCTGAGTTGTCAGCAGGCAAGGATTGAACCCGCTTGACGTCCCATTGTATACTAATATGCCTAACTGCTCGTTTGAGAACCGTCGAAGAAGAAATGAGAGGAGGACCAAAGATAAAGCACTCTCTTAGCCACGCATGCCTGGCCGTATTCTGTTCCACCATTGAGTTGGAGATAGTTTACTCCTTACATCCCTAGCTTTGACCACATACTAAGCAGTGTCTTGCATCGCGGGTATTCGCAAGAGAACAAATGCTGGGTTAAACACGCTTGTGATGTTCACCCAATTATCTTGCTGTACTATTCGTTGTCCAGTGTCCGCCCTTAGATCGTACATGAAATAAGCCCAACCTGACCACCCTACCCTAAGTCCATAGTTCAACCTTGAGTCTTCTATTACTCGGAGTACTACATTCATCGATAAGGTTGCTAACGTTCTTGTCGGGAGGCGGTTTAGTCTGAATTTCATCAATTTAGAGTAAACATGTATTTCGGGTAGCGTTCCATGGCATCTCCCCAAACCAGGAAACATAGTGGCCACCTTTCAAACGAAATATATCTTCATGCCACATGCCCATTGCAATCGTCTTCCATTGTTTCAGTGCCTGTCCCGTCAGTTGTCACACCGCTCACCTCTCAGTCCCCATCGACCGCTAAATGCCAATCCATCATGTCAACCATCACGCAGTTTGAACATCATCGCATCGTGTCGATAGATATGCTCGACAAAAGAATCACAGGCTTCATACATTAATTGAATCACCTGACAAAGGGCGCGAGAGCTCTCACCATTCAATGCTACCAATTGTGTGAGGTTGTGTTAAATGGATTTTAAAACGTCCCCCATTCTCATGCGACAAAGAGCACTACATTCACCATAGACAAAGGACTCTGACTGATTTGCGGAGTCCCCTCCCCATCGCCGACGTGGCAAGACTCACAGCAAATTAAGAATGTCCCTTCAGATCATTACTCCCCAAGTGACTGCCGTTTCCATCACAGGGAGGGTGGACGAGGCGTCAGTTGACGCAGTCATTGCTTTTAGGGGACACTCCCCTTATCGGCGAAGCGTAACTAATCGTCGGTGGATGTGAAATTGATGCCAGCACATGTGAGCAGGACGGCATCTCGCCGGACAGAGTAATTCAATTGTAGCAATGGGAACGATAATAAACGATTTTCTCTGCTGGCATCGCACTCAGCCGGAGTGTGTAATTCAATTTGGAAATGCTTGGTTTTGATTGTGTGCCAGTCGGGAGAGCCCGAGATTGACTCAAATCGATTGTGATGCCCTCGTCCTTGACGTGTCTTCTTTTTCATTTTGACTCTCCGCTGTGTGCTTCACGGTGCTTATTGAATTGCACTTTCGTGGACAGTTGACCGTCGATGGACTATCTACGCTGTCGATGCTCCGCAACGACATCAGGGTCCGACTTCAAATGTCAAATGGACTGTTAAAGTTACGGCCACATAGTGGTGGCTGGTGTCGAATTGCGTCAGAGTTTTGTTTTATTCCTTCCCGAATGCTCGGGTCCGTGTGGAGGCGATCTGTAGAGCTGATAGCAAAAACGGACGGCACAAGAATGTCAACTGTACGTCAGCGGAATTATTTATGCGATGGGATATCATGTCATCTGAAAGTGCATTGCCATGGTCAGCGGGCTCTTTGTTGTTGCTCGCACGTCATGACTCTGTGGTCTGCGCCATGGATGGTTGTCAGATGCTTAAACGCTAACAGAAACAGAATTCAGGACCGTGCACTTGCGTCCGTGAGAGCGCTGTCAAGTCACTCAGTCAGCAGATGTCCAGTTTATCATGGCATTTAGCAAAAAATCCTTGCAATTCGACAATTTACAAGCGCTCCTCCCATCGCAGTTCGTTGACCCGCCATCTAATGCGCTGAAGTACAAATGCCTAACGATTTAATTGCGCACAATGAGTTTCCCACCGTAATCAGCAAATTAACATCATCGCCCCAATTTACATACAGTTCGCGTAAGCCTAATTAGAGTTACCGGCAATCTGCGGCACGTTCACATAACTGAATCCATGTAATCCTCTTTACATAGCTACGCTAACGATGTGTGCCTCTCAATGTGGCTGGTGGATGAACACAAAAAAAAACGAAAATAATTCTTCTATGACTTTCCTGTGTAATCAATTTTATATTCTCTCTCTCGTCCTTCGGGCTGAATTATGTTAATCGAAGACAGTTCATGTGGGTTGGCCTGATGGAGTTGCTCCAGTCATTCCCTCGCTTGGATTCTTGCAACAAAAAAAAAACTCCTGAGAGGTGAACGTAGCAACCATGGTATTGTAGGCAAATACTATTGATTGAAGCAGTTTGCTCAGTTAATTTCATTTCGCATTACGCTTGGCAGGTCCCTGAGACATAATGGTACGAGATGAGTTAGAGGGGGACTGGGATGAATGAGAACATCACGTCGTCGCTTGAGTGTGCGAGTGAGTGTTTATATCCTTGCCCTGGAATATGATTCCAAATTGTTTCCAATTAATTGGTGCCTGTTTGAGGAGAAAACACAAGTTTCTTCATCAAAGGATCTCAGGGCAGGGACTCATTGCAAATGGACCAATCAGAGCTGCGGACTGCCGATTGAGTGTGGAAATAGGTAGAGTGCTTTGTTTTCGTACGAAATTAGTTTCGATTGATTGCTTAAGGAGAACCTTTACGGTAGTCAGTCTTTGAGTGGATTGAATTTCGCATGTGAACTGTTGTTTATGTTTTGATTGAATTTTTGAGAAGCAACGCAACTAGAGACTCACTAGTGCAAAAGGAACGGCCATCATGAGCTACTCGATCGATGATCATGGTCAGCGTGGGCAATTACGTGAGGAGGAGAATTTATCAGTTCGCTTAGATTGATCACGATCGGCGAATTAACACCACTCTACTCGAGATCATTTTCAACTTGGAATTATCGGCTTATTTGCTGTATTATCGCAAGTGATCGCTACAAAGCTGCTCAGATGATTGATGTGGATCATCTCGAAGTTGAGAGCTGCTATTCAGTATGCGGTTCTACAGCTCATGGTTTCAAATTCACCAACTCAACATCTTTTCAAACATATTGGCTGGAGTCTTTGTAATAAGCGCGAAATGTTGTCGTCCAAGGGTGGAATTGGCATTACTTAAAGGTGACCAGTCGCCGGTCTAAAAACGGGCGATACATAGTTCCGGTGACATCTAGCTTTAACTCCTCCGTTTTCCTTTCGAGATCGAAGTTCACTGCGGAAAGTAATATTTGGAGTGGAGTTTACCTTTGCCCCATGTAGACAAACTAATTTCTTGCTTATCAGGTTTGTGATTGACGTCCCTCGCTTTATTGCTCGTTTTAGGCTCTGGCAATCGCCGATGTGCTTAGGTAGCCAATGTTAAAACTTCTCTTTGTCGGTTGGTGCAGCTTTCTGACATTGGACGGTCGAGCTCTGGATCTTGCTGCCACGGGAAAATGGTCAGAGTCGACATTTGCTCCCCTGAATGTTCGCACATCCAGGATATTTGACGCGTGTTCTCCGTCAACGAGCACACGGTCGATAGGATTGGTGGTTCGATCGCCCGTGGATCGCCAGGTTGCTGTGTGGATTCTCATCCAGTGGGACAACGCAATAGAGAACGACCACGAACCCGATGGCGCACTCAAGTGGAAAGAGATCTTAACCAGCTTGGGGTGCGAAATTGGAGGCAGCTGGCTAAGGATCGTGCCAGCTGGAGAGGATTGACCGAGGTCCAGGTTCACCCCGGAATGTAGCGCCACAAGAACAAGAAGAACAGAGTCTTCACCTTCGTCGGTAGGGGCGTGTGCACATATGAGGCTGATGTTGTAGAATCTGCCTTGGATGCGGATCACAGCCAGGCGATCGCTTATCGGTTTGAAGTCGATGACCTTCGACCTTAGCCGTTTTCCCACGACGCATGCGCATCCAAATATGTGCAACTTGTTGTGACAGCTGTAATATATGTCACACTCTTTATTTTTCATTATCCCTTGACCCACCCAGCGTATTTCCCGGAGCGCAGTAATACCCGCTTTGTACTGCATGAGGATGTTTTCCAGTTTTTGAGCGGCCCCTGGAGTGTAGAGTGTTCTTTATTCCAGGAGCACACTCGCAAATCGTTATAATTTTTCGCGCAGTGTCGTTGTTGAAGATCCGCCTGTTGTTCTGCTTGCTCTTCCGTAACAGATATTTTTTTCTATGGGTGGGTTGTTAGCCCTCCGCACAACCACTGGGGAAACGTTGCATGCATTGGTTCACCACACAACGGATGTTGTGAGAGCTTTCCCTTGAGATCAGTGTAACCGCAGGTTAAATTATTTATTAGTCCCAGAAGTAATTGAAAATATAAGAGGCTTGATAAAGATTTTTGATAAAAATGTCAAATTTTACAATAAATGTACACTTCGTATGTCTCTCGTGCAACGCTTCCTAATATGAGTCCCCTAATCAAGCCTGAAAAATGAGTCCCTTTTGAATCTATAGTGTGACTGTGTTAACACTAGAAAAAACTTCCCTTAAACAAAACAGGCACACACAAGTAGTCAGACTGGTGCACAACGATCACACATGTCCTCGTCCCTAGGCGTCTCATAAGAAACAGAAGTCAGTACAACTCGGTCGGTTTGTCTTAACCAACCAAAGCGTATTTTGTGTTCACACCACACCGAGTTAAGATTTGCAGTTATGATGTTCAATGGAGAGATGTCCACACCGAGTCAAGCAAGTTGTGTATTCACACAGTGTCGAGTGGCTTGCTGATTTGATGTAGTTTGACATAAATTAAACTCGGTTCAACTCGAGTTGACTGAGTTGACCGATATATCACGTCTCGGTGCTCATTCCGAGAGTGCGACGCATACCATCTCTATTGACTCTGCACCGACAAAATTAATTTCTACGAAAACTGCTTTAAGCCCTCAACACAAGCTTACGAAGCGGATGTGCCGACAGTGTTGTTAAAAACACATTTTAGAATATAAACCATGAACATTCCAGGAATACTCCGCTCCTGCACATGTGGCAACAACGACACAAACAGCGCTTGAACCTGCAGTCACAAACATTATTTCCACGAATGTAGTGCCACTGACCTCAGATGGATGATAATATTGACATCATGGTGCGTATCGCATCGGTACTCGCTTGATAAGTATGTGACTTTTTAAAGTTTCCGTGCGGAAAAAACTAATTATGACCCGCCAAATATTGAATGCTTGAACCGCGAACATGAGGAACATGCCCTCCTTTATCGACTTTTCTCAAAAGATCTCTCAGTTATCGACTTGTTCACATCACATTCGTCAATGTTATCGAGGCCAACTCATTAATTTCGCAATCCAAGCTATTTCCCAATACGTCTGCGGATTAATCAGCGACAAGATAATCAATTCCACTTCCCGCAGCGAAAGAGCACATCGAATCCATTAATATTCTTTCGTGAAGCATTTATCTTCATCTGTGTCTTGTGATTAATTCACGTCACAGCTCTGTTGCTGGAGCTGTTGATCGTTGGTCCAATAAAAATCATAATTTTCCTCTTTGACATGGATATGATTCCGTGACCCTGCCACAGGCTATATGCCCTCTTTATTCACACTCCAGATAGACGTCTTCAGTTCTGCCGATGGCGCTTGGCTTGTATCCTTTTTCACGAGTCATTAATTATGAATCCTTAAACAGCTGGTCACTGGGTTCGGCGGTTCAGAGATGCTTGATGTTGGTGAACGTTTCAGTATTCATAGCAGATTGTGTTGGGTCTCGAAGACTGTCTACTCCGTCCACTTGGAAAAATGCCAGACATTAGCAATTTTGTTCACCCTTCCCAGTACGGAAGAGCAGCGATTGTTACTTCACACTATTTGCCAACATAGTGTGATGCCTGACGTATTGCATGAACACCCGAAAATGTTGAGTGTTGTTTCAGTAAATTGAGGTTCCCAATAAATCGCACATCCGAAGGGCTGGTTTTGTCACATAGTCCTAGACGAACACTCAGAGACATCCTGGCTGGTGCCATGTGATATCTTCATAAACATGCTTGAGAATATCGTGGTTACTAGTGTGATCTTACGTAGTGAACTAAAATTTTAAGGCAGCCGGTTCAGAGACCAACGCATCTCTAAGGTATGTCGAGGTCGAGGGACATGATTTGTCATATCGTTTTCCCGATCCACACGAAAGAAGATCCATGTGACTGCGGCAAAAATAAGCACTCCAAACATCGCTTATAAGACCTTCTCTGCCGATTTGTGTCGGCACCAGAATAACATGAACATGAATAACATAACAGTTTCATCTAATCACGTTTCAGACCGAGGGGAGTATACATCAATAATATGGTATGTTGACACTAAGGTAGATTTTGAAAATAATTCAAGAAATCCAAGTCGACACTGACCACCCCTTCGTCAAACTAAATGTCACAAATAATAGAGGTGAGCTACACAGTTCAGCGCCATGTCTACTTTTGATATTTCTGTCAAACTACTCAGATCGTGCAGCATGACTATGGAGAATTTTCGCTGCTCCATAAAGGTCGGTAACGAACTCACCGAGACCTTCCATGTCAATAAAGGGGACGAGCTGTTATGTGATTTCTTCAACATCGTACAAGACTTACACAAGCACATTTGCACAAGAGACATCTTGTGTTCAATTGTTGGCATACGCCTGCGAGACTGGCAGAAGACGGCGAACCGTAAATGACGCATTTGCTGGCATTTCTTTGAATGACTGGCCTCGCTTTGAATGATGGGAAAATTAAGAGTGGCTCCAAGAAAATACAACAACGACGTTCTAGACAGAGGCATAAAATGGCGTCGTGACTTTATGTAACACAGGTAACATTCCAGACCTTCTATTTGGCGCACAAGCATAGACAGTTTCATAAGCGGATTAAGAAGTCGTTAAACACTTCGATAGAAAATGTCTGCATGCTATCATTAAGCCTCCTTGCGTTGGTGAAAGAGAACATTCAACCACGAAGTGTCTCAGCGAAATGTTATGAGACAAGGCAGGCGTCTAAAGATTCAAAGCCTATGATGGCTACGATGGCATGGACAACCCGCTGAGGGATTCTTCGACGCCGCACCAATGGGATGGTGCAATAAATTGGATAAACTGGAGCCAACTGAAAAGTGCTTTCTGCTTGAGACCCAGGGCAGGGTCAGGCGTGTTTAGCAAGCACTCCCATTTCATTGTGGAAACGGCCTCCCACTAGGTTTCGGTGAGTGAGCCTTAGAATTAATCTCTGAAGCACATTTATCGTATTCAGACCAGAAATATAATGAGCAAGGATAGGCATTACGATCTGGTGGTTCGTATTTTTTTTTCAAAATTGACTGTGCTTTAAAACGTCCAAGGCTCACGATCTGAACCAGGTTGAAACATTTTCACTGCCCCCCTCTTTCGAGTCACTGTCAATGCTGAAAGAGTATTTCCTGTCTAGAAAAAAGCTTCTCAAATTTGGCCGTTTGGAGTCGGCATAAAACTGTAGGCCCCTTGCACTCGTGTAAGAACAACAGCACGTACAATACGAGTGGTTGCTGAGAAGCTAGGCCCTGGCCCCCTACGGGGTGTAGCGCCACCCATATGATTATATTATATTATATTATATTATATTATATATTAAAGGGGTCGCAAAGGGAATGCACGCCCTAGAGATCTACCGGCCACTCGATTATCCGCCATCGACTCATACTAATCCATATTTATGCTCAGGCTCAGCCAAGCGAGTTGGTCCACCTACCGCGTCGCCTTACTGATGGAGTCGCATTTAAGGTACGCCCCGGAAGACGTGATGATGGGGAACTTCGCCTGCCCGTGTCCAAACCATCAAAGCATGACTCTTTTCGTTCGGAGAAGTAGCTGATCAACATTGAGCTCCCAGTACTGCAATTTTTTCCGCCCTATCCCACTGAGTGACTCCAAAAATAGCACGAAGGGATCTCATCTCGGCAGCTTGTATGCGCGATCCATGAATATAGATGAGAGTTGGAACAAATACTGAGTTGAAAACCGATAACTTTGACACCAAGCTCGGCTTTTCTGATTTCAAATCTTCAGCTCTCAGTATTCCTCCTCCCAACACTGTGAAAAAAGACCCGATAGACTTGAACATCTCCCTACTTCCATGGGACTCCACTCACATGTAGAGGGCATTGAACAGGCCTTCGGGAAATAACCATAGCCTGTAAATTAGCTGTGGTGGCTCGCGGCGTTGTGGGTATGTGCGTCGACCTTAACCTCGTCGTCGTACGGTTCGATCCCTGGTCGGTACGACAAAAATAATGTTCATGCTCAGAGAGTATTCCTGTTTAGAAAATGCTTCTCAAAAGTTCGGAGTGGGCATCAAAATGTAGACCCGTCTCTCAATGAAGGAATAGAGGATTGGCAACCCAAACCCGAGCTAAGAAGCTAGGCCCTAGCTCTCTACTGGTTGTCACGCCACCAATATTATCATTATTGTCTGATATGTTCACGTTGACCTTCACCACTTCAGCTACACTTACGGACGGTCGGCCGGGTACCATGATCGGCCATGGTCATGAAGTACACAACGTTCCCGCTTTTAATGTTTCGATTGAGGCAGTTCCAGCCACATGAGCGTCGTAGGCTACGTCACAGCAGTCTTAATGTAGTGCGTGTCATTGTGTGTCGTGTAAGCTTGGGCGAATGGAAAACTCCTACTCTTCGTAAGATATCGACTCCATGTCTTCGGACAAAATTAAAGCTCCTTACACTTGCTTTTAATGACATCCGTGATCCTTAAGCTGTATAAAAGGAACAATTCCCCAGCAGTTGACAAGAGGTATACACTTAATTTGATGCGAATAGCAATTCAACAAAGGATTTCTTAGGTATATGCTTCAGAGCGGAATCCTTTCGCTTCGAGGTCGAGGAGGAAAGTGATGGAATGGTGATTCCATGGAAATCTCATTTCATTAAGTCTCTTGTGGATGAGTTCAAAGTGCGTAGACACATCACCCAATCAAGGGGCTTATGAATTTGAATAAATGTTGCCCGGGATGAGACGCAAAGAGACAGTGCCCTTGATGTTCCATCCATATCAGCCCTTGATCTCAATCATTTTCGTCAAATTAATTACTTAAGTGGATTGGAAGGATTAGCTTTTTTGCACAAGCATATGTGGGCTACTGCTTGCTTCAAACCTTTTCATGCTCGTCCCTTTGAAAGTGAAATTGCTGGTTGGCGACCATGGCGGTACACAATGGCTACTAGGTTACCACAGGTGAAGAGCTTCAAGTGGAGTTGAGGGTCAGACATGAAGTTGTCTGTTATTCATCTTTGAATAGTGCTTGAGCTTTTTTTTTCTGTTGTATATGTGGTCTTCAGTTGTCATGGTGACGGAATAAACGAATTTTTGTGTATCAAAGGTGCACTAAGAACTGGAATAGTGCGTCGGGCAAGCATATATACAGAATCCAACCTAGGCAGAAGCTGAAGAGTCGTTTTTCGTATACAACGCGTTGTTGGCTGTGGTCTGTATGCCACATTCCCTGGCTGTTTGGAACTTATGCAGAGCCCCTAAAGTTTCGTTTCCCTTAGAAGCGAGTGTTAAAATTGAATAAAACAAGTGGTGTGTGATGTAGAAACAGCCTAGTAAAACGTAGTATCTACAAGCGACTTTTTGGATTAAGATGTGTCTGCGTCTTAGGCTATTCCATTCACGGAAGGACCTCAGAGACGAGCGGGTCCGAAAATCTCATTCCTTGTTCAAATGTCTGCAGGGAATAACAGCGAACACACAGTTAGTTGGAAAACAATCGTGCAGCAACGTGCTAAGAAGGAATTCGACCGATTCAAACTAGCAGATTACTTACATGGTGGCAGGCCCTTCGAAAAATGTACAGAGAACTGTCCACGGTCGACACAAACAAATGCATCTTCTACCTCTTGACGTACTCATAAAAAACACTTAAGCATTGTCTGGAAGGTGGAAAGGAAGGAGTACCATCCTATTTCTTCTACCGAAGAATCTCGTAAAATCGATTACAGACTATGCGGTCCTTAAGCATAAATGATCGGCTTGTGACTCTAATCCTCAATTGCACGTTATGACGGTCCACTGACACCACTAAAGAGGGTTGTCAGATGGCGGTGTCATGCGGTTGTGTTCTCAGAATTCATGAACATTTCTAAAGCTTGAAGATTGTCCAACAACTGCACTCTGTGTTAAGAGAAACTATTTAAAAATTAGGAAAGCATATCGTCAAGTCAAAATACAATCAAAACATCCTGCCAAGAGAAGAGGTTTCCATATGAATTGGTAGTGAAGTCAACCAAGCTGTACAAGCTTCTTCTTCTTCTTCTTCTTCTTCTTCTTCTTCTTCTTCTTCTTCTTCTTGTGGCGCTACAGTCCGGGGTGAACGTGGGCCTCTGTCAACAATGCTCTCCAGCTGGCATGATCCTTAGCCAGCTGCCTCCAATTCGCACTTCAAGTTGGTTAAGGTTCTTCTCCACTTGAGTGCGCCATCGGGTTCGTGGTCGTCCTCTATTGCGTTGTCCTACTGGTTCGGAGTCGAAGACTCTTCAGGCTGGAGCAATGTTGGCCATGCGCTCAACATGGCCTACCCATTTTAGGCGTTGAATCTGTAGTCCCCTGGCTAGACTCATGTTGCGGTGTCGCTGTACAGCCCGTACAATTCGTGGTTGCATCTTCTTCTCCAGAAACCTTCAACGCAAACAGGACCAAAGATTGAACGCAGAACTTTTCTCTCAAAAAACACAAGTGCGTCTTCATCCGCTCTTGAGATAGTCGAGGCTTCAGCGCCATATTTAGGGACAGGGATGATCAATGTCTTATAGTGAGCTTGGTCTTTCGAGATCGGGCTCTACTACTCAATTACCTCTTGAGCCCAAAGAAACAGCGGTTGGCAAGAGTTATTTTGCGCTTAATCTCGCTACTGACGTTCGTACTATTAACTTGAAGTCCTTAACTACCTCGAAGTTGTAGCTGCCTATGGTGACGTTCTGACCGAGTCGTCGATGTTGTGTGTCCTTTCTTGATGATAGCATATACTTCGTTTTGTCCTCATTCACCGCTAAACCCATTTTTGCCGCCTTCAACACCGCTTCAATACCAGCAAACGCTTCATTGACGGCTCGCTGATTTCGACGTCAATGGCTTCTGCGTATATTACTGGCACGGATTTTTGAAAATCGTGCTTCTAGTTTTAGAGTGTTAGTTTTGCACGACTTTCTCAAGTATAATGTTGAAAATGTGACTTGACAGCGCATCGCCTTGCCTAAAACCTTTTTTGACATTGAACGTCTCGGTGAGTTAGTTACCGGCCATGATGGAGCAGCGAGAGTTTTTTCATCTTCATCCGGCACAACCTGACGAGAAGCTGTAAAAGCTAATGCCATGTTTACCAGACACCACCGGACCAGATCAGACACAAACTCGTTTAGGAATGCCGGGCCGAGTTAGTATCTTAAGAGCATAATCTCAAAATATCCCTGATTTGTTCTTGAGTGATGTTCAGTGATGTCCCAGGAAATGAGAAGGCCTATCTGGTGAGAGATCTGCGCGGTTCTTGTTAGAGGCAGACAACAAGCCCTTGGTAGACCCTTCTTCAACACATATTAAGGAACTAATATCCTTCTTGAATTAATCATGTTGGATGTAGAGATATTCCAATACCACTCCTAACTAACTCCCACCACTTCTTCAGGATTTATGTGAGTGGCGCGTCCCCTCGTGGACAGAGGCGATGATTTGGGCTGACCTGAAAATTCCCTCTGGCCTGAGATTTGGAGGATTTGGCAAAACCAAGCGACTAGAAGGACCAAGAGTGTGAACTGAAAAATAAGCTCAATGTTCACATTGTTGTCATTTGCTCGTATTGTTAGGCAAAAACAAGGAAACTAGCAACTGATGCAACCACATGAACCCCATGAGCTGTCAAAATCCATCAGTCCTTTTTAGAACGGCAATCCTTTAAATGCCGCTCAACTTATCGGTGATTCAGCGAAAATTTGTTGGTCCTTCGAGCGAGATTTGAATCACATGACAACTTCGTTTTCTAAGAACTTATCAACCACCATGGCGCCACATATTTCCCCAAATGAGGTGTCCTTAACCACTCTAATCCGTAAATATCCGTGTTTGTCAACAAACAAGGCCGGAGTTTCAAACCACTTAGTGGACCACAATTACGCCATGCGATCGTGCATAGTTGACACTGATGAATTGAACATCTAATCGTGATGTACCTTCAAAATCAAGTCCATTAAGTGGCCAAAATCCAATCTTCACATTTCAAAATGTTTGCTTGACCTGTGATCCATACCAACGGTTGCTAGTCGCCACTGCCCTCCGTCGAAGCACTCGAACATAATTAATTGTGTTGAAGCGACCATGCCATCCATGGGACGGCACGTCATTCCACGAATAAAAGTGCCGAGTGCTAATGTGACATGAACTCTTGAACATATCAAACCAAACCGGGTTCGGTGGGGGAATACCGAAAAGAATTTGAAAAGAAAATCAACCAACTGAAACTCCAACGTCTCACATAACGCCTCACGTTTCGAGGTCGAGCACAGCAATCAGGTACATCTCAAGTAACAGTCGTTCTAATTGAATTCGAACCCGAAGACACTAATGATGAATTGATGGTTCAATTTTCAGGCATATCCTGGAAGCAGCTCGGCAACGAAATCCGACGCAACTTTGTGCAAGGTGTGAGGTCCTTTGCCGAAGAGGTTTTCAATCAGTGCACGTCTGAGGAGACGGAAATAATTTGAGATTCCATGTGGGCTAGTGTATGGCAGGAGTGCTCGTGCATGATTATGGGAAAGAGGACTCATTTGGAGAGTGTTCAAAACTTTCCCTCAAAACTTACTGTAGAACACCAATCGCTGGTAGAACGATGGCAATGAGGTCAATGGTGTTAGTTGTGCCAACTCATCAGTCAATTGAACCAAATGCCAGTGCCTGGAGAGTGTTGTCACTGTGCAGCATATCGTACAGCAGGCTCAATGACACCATCAACCCAAGAATCGCACCAAACTGTCACTCGTTGTTGATGAATGCTTGTGGCACAGTTTCTATTTATGTATGGTACATATGGACAATGGAATGGAAATGAGACTCATGAGGTGTGATGGCTTCAGCACCTTTTCTACCACAGTGGTGCTTTTTCTTGTTTCGGAGAATGACTCCTGGCTGTTAAGTGGTTAGGTGGTTACCGGGTTAGACATCGGATAGCTCGATATAATCGTCCTTCCGATCTTGATGGTCCAGGTTGGGTGTGAATTCCGTAGTGGCACTCCCTCCTATCCTAAATTCCATAGGAGTGATAGCAGAGCTTTCACGTTATTGACGGAGACAGATGTGGAGCGTTACCGTCCTTTTGTGACGGGACATGCCGTCACGAATACTTATTTGCATCTATCTTTGCGCCGACCGGTACAACCTCCACCTGAGTGGAGCAGTACTTTAATGCTTTCACGGCTTCTCGGGAGGTATACCACAGATTCACTTTTTCACAGAGCAAAGTACGACCGATAGGTCCGAGCTTCTATTCACCTCACGGGGTCTTTGGGTAAAGTGTGCGTTGATCTGACACGCTTGTACGCAGATTTTGATTTTAGTATCCAAAGTTATCTTGCGTTCGGAAGGTCTGTCCAGCGGGCGTTCTAAAATGCATTGACCGCCCCACTCACGGTGCTTTTTCAGGAAGGGCTTAAAAGCTTGGAGGTTCAAGGGTTCTTAAGGTACTAGGTGCGAAGCAGGCCGCTTTGCTTTTGTCCTGGTATCAGCAGTTTGTTTTGTGATGCCTGTGATGGCACTTGGTTTCATATTCCCAGTCGGTGGCAGTGCACCGGACTTGTTGCTTTTTTTTTGGTTAGTAGGCCTAATATGTCAGGTGTCCTGCACCGTAATACCCACTCTGCTGGAGGCTTTTTCGTTCTTGGTATATGGTCAGTTTCATTTTGTTGTTGTCCAAGCTTTAAAACTAAAATTGTAAGCTACGTAGAAACCGGATGCGAGAGTGCAACGGTGAAATTCTTATTCTCAGCATTCTTGGCTCCTGGGTTATGCCATTCATAACGTCAAGGCGGTCTAAATAACGTCTTTCGGTCGCACCCCATTCAAGTATTTAGAATTGTAGTAATTAAAAGCCCTCATCATCACACTCTAAATTACCATTTGTATGCTGTGTGTGTGTTCCGGTTGATTACAATTTCCGTGACCTAAAGTATTCCAATTCACAATAAGAGAACCAGAAAATTTGCTGAATTCGCTTGGAGATGCAGAAAAATGAACGGGTTGCTCCATTTATATGCTCCGTTCTCGGGCATGGAAGCAACAATAGAGACAACTTTCAGCTTTAAGAAGAACATTAACTGTGAGGCAGAAGGTTTTGTCTGGCAAAAAGACTCGGGGACCAAAATCGAATGTCTTCTAGTCTTATGTGGGAGAAACGTAAACAACTTTTATTACAGTCCGTCGAATACTGAAAAACACGCTTCAAAGGGTAGCTTCAATTAAAAGCCTGGTCTGAGAAATTGTCAAGGAGAATGAAACAAATCTGTTGATGCAGTTTGAAAGCCAAAGACAAAAGAAACTTGAGGTTCAAAAGTAACTAATGTTAGGAAATATGCAACGAAAATCAACAAATTTACGTCTTGGCATTGTACAGCGGTTGAGCCTTTTAATTATAACCTCATTGCAGCCAAAAAGTATGCAAGACATTTTGTGTGAAAAGAAAACACATGGTGTCTAGGCGTTAGCGAAAATTGGTAGTTGCTGATGCGTTTCTTTCTCGTTAAGTTATATTATTCTGCGTTGGTTGACTGCAATGAACAGTCACACTTAAGGTTACGTTATGTCAACTAGTTAATAACACATAAGTCTTAATGGAAGTTGAATGCAACGAAAGGGGTGAAGTTGGCCAACGGTTAATATTTTCATTCTTTAACAGCTCGCAGTGCAAGGACCTTTAAGGTATGAACAAGTTGTAATAAGTTCTTATTCACTTCTATGATCTCCTGGAAAGGACATACGAGCAATGCCCCAGCCCCAGGATAGCTGAGCAAGGTAGCCGTCTTCGCTAAAGTCGTAGTAAAATACAGCCTACATGACAACACTTCCGACAATGGACTTACGCCGTTGGACTTCCTGATGGGGCGAAACCATACTGTAGCTATTAATCGGTTCCATCACCTCAACAATTCACAGAGCTACCACACTGCGACGTCAGACACTCCTCCAGTATGATTGATATCCGAAGGCTCCGAGATGCCAACATCACCTTGTTGTAGCCAAGGTCAGAACTCGGATATCTATAGTACAAGAGCAAGATCAAAACAACATGACGTCCGAAAACTAAATTCGCAATAGATCGCTAGGAACTCGACCGAGTCTTCCTGAAGCTCTCAGAGAGTTCAAAGCTGCCAGGTGAAACAATCGACGAACAATGGAACCGTTGTCAAAACGCCATCAGAGATGTTGCCTCTGGTCTGTTGGGTTTTAAAACGCCACCGAGGGAAAACCCATGGTTTGACGACGAGTGCCGGCAGGCGCATTCGGGAAGGCCAACAGGATAGAAGGACGGGAACGGTTCGTGAGCTCTACGAACTTAAAAGAAAGGAAGAGCACCGGCTTCTCAAAAGGAAAAAGAATGAGAGAAGCGCGTGATCGAAGAAATGGAGAGGTGGTACGGCAGAAATAATGTTCGAAAGTCTTACCAGCGGGTGAAACAACTATCCAAAGGGTACAAACATCGGACAGAAGAGGGACAACTCGTAGTAGATTCGCAGTCGATACTGAGCATCTGTAAGGATCACTTCTGCAGACTGTTTAACGGCGAAGAGGACACCAATACCGTCAGGCAGAAGGTTGCACTTCACGCAATAGAAGACAATTCCGTCCCTCTGATTTAGAGTCTCGATATCGAGACTAAAGGTGCAGACGGACTGTCTGCAGCACATTTTAAGGCAGCTGGAGATGAGCTGGAATATGGTCGGAGGAAAGCATGCCGGAGGGTCCACAATGAGTGAGGGATAAGTCTGCTAAAAATCGCCTACAAGATCTTCTCTGCCATTTTGTGTGAGCGCCTGAAACAATTCCTCAACAACCTGATAAGTCAAATCTTCACATTACGGCAGATCCTCGAAAAAACCCAAGAGATGCAGATCGACACCCACCACCTATTTGTCGACTTTAAGGCCGCGAATGTCAGCGTGCATAGAGACGAGCTATACAACGCCATGGCTAGCTACGTGAGTCTAGCCAGGCGTCTGCAGATTCAACGCCTAAGATAGGTAGGCCATGTAGAGCGCATGGACAACACTGCTCCAGCCCGAAGAGTCTTCGACTTTGAACCAGTGGGACAACGCAATAGAGAACGACCACGAAGCCGATGGCGCATTCAAGTCGAAAGCAAAATTGGAGGCAGCTGGCTAAGGATCGTGCCAGCTGGAGAGGCTTGGTGGCTGAGGCCAAGATTTTTCACGGACTGTAGCGCCATAAGAAGAAGGCGAAGACCACTGGAAACCACACGATCTTGTTTTGACACTCTATACGTCATCAATGCGAATTGACGCAGTCGATGTGATCTCAAGTAAGAAAAGAACTTATCTATCAGGAAGCTTTGTTTAATCCGGAATTTAGTACCATTGACAATAATAAATAACTTTTTAATGTATTGAACGAAGAATTGAGTCCAATTCATTTTTTTCTCCAAGATTACGGGTTCAAACAACCAACCCTCCCATACCACTGTGCGGCATGGTGAACGATAATCGTCTGATAAAGATTGCCAGGAGCAAATATTTTCAACAAGCGATCTTTCTCCAATTCCGATGTGCAAGTAACTTGTGTAAATATGGGCTTTCAGTAGACCACCCCTTTACCCATCTGAACAGATCTAAAGGTGCCCAAGTGAAAGCATCTCCGTCCACTATAAACATCGAATACCTCACAGGAATTCACGTTTTTCTTACATGTAATTCAAAGAGTTTCAACGTACCCGGGGGAAATGTTAATTTCGATTTATGTGCATTTCCCATTCGGTTTGGAACACAAAGGACTTGCATTCACACAGGAACAGGATCTTCTCAAAAGGAATATGTAACCACAACGTCGGCGGAGATTGAGGGAGCGACCCGCTTTCAGCGCGATTTCTTTGTCAATTTCCTCAAACTCGCGTCTGCTGTTGGTTTTACAACAGTCTGTGTATGCCATCATTTCGTCCAGGGGAAGTCAGTTCACACAGCAACGAATAACCCGACTGCAAGACAGAACGAAAAGGAGAAAAATGAAAAAAACAGTGTATTAAGTGGGATTAAAGTGAACATTGCGGCAAGGATAAACTTACACTCGTTGGAATCCAATAAAATCTTATTAGTCAGGCGCGTACAGTTTCAAAGCGTTTTGCTGCAGCTTCCACGTGTGTAGATTCCTCGAGACCTCATGGCACGACTCCTTTGTGCACGACTGCACCTTCGCCGGTTCCAGTTCACTCAATTCAATTCTGTGAAACGTGTTTTTTGTTCCGGGGATTCCTGGCACAAACGGCAGCACCCGCGGCAGCGGTTCGTCTTCGTTTTCCTACATCAAACAGACACTTGAGGTAGGATAAAAGTACATCCTGCTGAGGTTTTCTGTAGCTTAGTGCATATTTTGGTCAAACAATTGCATGCAACTTGTTAGGTATTTCGTGTATCCCCAAAATAAATGCGAATTTCTGCCCCTTGCCCACCCTCACTAAAACCATTGTTTTGTCTTATTTTTTTCTTTACAGAGTCCGAGTTGAATACTACGTTAATGAAAACACATTCAAAGAAAGACTGCAACTTTACTTCATTAAGAATCAGAGATCAAGTGAGTACAAACAAATTTAATTCCCGGAGCCATTGTGTAGCCCTTTTGCTCAAAATTTGGTGATAACCCTCCCCAATTTGGTCCGAATGGGCCTGGGGGTGGGTGTGTGTGCTGTCTGAGTGATTAATGTGGGACAACAATTTCCCTGGGCGGACTCTAATATGCCAGAGACGATAAGTGCTGAGGAGAAACTAACTAACTCACATCCTTTTGTTTGATCCGACTACCCAGTCGGTGGGTCATTGAAATTATTTAAACGAGTATAGTGCTGGTAGTCCCAGAAGCTAGTGACAGTGGACAAAGTTGAATGGCCACGAGGACGAATGTTAGGCCAGTGGCCAGTTAGGCCAATGCTCCATCTGAATTGTGGGTGTTGAGGAGTGTAGCGTCATTGTAATTGGATTTAATTCTCTCAAACAATGTGTATACACTGAGCAATGCGAGTCACATTAGGATTTGATTAGGGCTTGGATTGCACCCGATAAGGCCCAAACGACCGGACAGAGATTATCGGCCTATCGGTTATTGTCCTTACGAGGTGGGTACATTAGGAAATAATGAAAATTGTTGGAAACAGTTCACAGTGGTTGGGTTAATCGGCCTTCAATTACAGTCGTTTGTCTTGGCGCTCTGATAGTTAATTAATTCTGATTGACGAGGTCTTCGATTTCAGAGTTTCCCTCTGTGTGGCATGGCCCAAAATCTAATATTTCAAATAGGAGAATATGCTGTAGCAGATGTGGTTTCTTGGAAGCTGCCACATTCGGTAGGAAAATGTGCCGGAAAACCTAGTCTAAAGAAGTGGACCTATATGGATCTATTGAAGCTCATTGCCTTCCAATCACCCAAGTCTCCTTGGATGAGAGCCACCTATTCATACCTTATTTGTCGTACGGTGAAGTGGTCTAAGGTTAAGTCTAACATAGAGGCTTCCTTTGTTTGGCTATACAGAGGCCGTTATGGACCTGGGCCTCAACCAACAAGCTGTGTAACGCACACCGAGTTAGTCGAAGTTCTTTACAACTAGTGTGCTTGATCTAGACGCAAATATTCTCTGTTGCGTTATGCCACAGGTTCGGAATCGAACCTTCACGCAAGGGCTAAGTTTTCCAAGCGTTCTAATTGGCTCAAATATGAATGCTAGTAATATATTTAACTGTGCAGCGTGGACCCTTCGTGGTTGAATGTTCTTATCATCTTCATCCGCCTTTGAATCTCAAGATAGATACCTGAAATCTGAAATTGAAAAAGCGAACCTCATCGAGGGGAAACAACATCTTCGCCAAATGCTACCGAAAGTCTGAATGTCCGTCAGGGAATCCTCACAAATGGTCCAAAGATGAGCGGCGCTCTAAATGCGGCCGTCTACTCTATGGATCGTCCAATCATCACTTCAATTGCCCAAACACTGTTGCTTGCAGTAAGTTTTATCCAATGTCGTACTAATAGCCAGCAGCGAATGCTTTTTTGAGTTGAGTCACACCCTCATGTTGGTGTCTCAACACTGTGGCACTTCAGAAAACTGCTCCCCCTTCTCGCCTCGAGGAAAGAATAACAGAACTAAGCTATGCAAGCCATCCTTACCGCTGGCTTACAGAGTAGAATCGAGTCGATCCAAGCTAACCTAGATAAAGGTAGTAACCTGCCACTGTCAGGAACAGTTGAGGATTATGTTCAGTGCAGCTCATACAGACCAGTCTCTTAGATAAGTTTAGACAGGCTAAATATGTAAGTAGCTTGTCAGCGAAACCACCATTACTGGTCATCGATTGTCACGGATTGCCAACTCAACGGCTGATGGTGACTGGAGCACATTTAAAAAATGCCGAATTTTCGAATTTTCAACGCAAAAATATGACAAATAAAAAATTCAATTCGAGAGCAAGGGAGGAAGAGTTCGACTTGAGAAGACTTCACTTTACTTCATGCGTAATAACTTTGCTCTGACTGCGATTCAAACTCCGCCTTCCAGCGCGCCAGACCAGTATCTTTGTCAGCTTTGTCGAAGACCGCCAACCGGATGGGACTGCCAAATAACCACACTTCGCGCTTGATACTCACATTTAGATCCGATAGACTTTTTGCACATACCTGGATCTGTCTTAAGCTAATCTGAAAGCTCGGCGACGGTGTTTTACAGCTTTGCAAGGGATGTGCGAAGGATTTCTTAAAGAGTACAGAGTACTATTTCAAATTTCGTGCCTTGAACTACTTTCAGGACCAGATGAGCACAACGCTAACCTTGTACCTTTAGTCATGGTGTTGGTGAACAAGTTAATTCTTTCGAGGTGTCTAACGTTTGGACGTGAAGTTTCATCATCAACACCATCTTCCGTATGACCAACTAAATGAGTGTCGGGGACGAAGCGTTTAGGAGAAGTCTCCAGATCTTTCGCCATTGACTGCAACTCATAACGAGTCAACCAGGGATCCAGAACCACCTGATTCTGGGTCTGCCAAACGGTTGCCTTCTTGATGGCGTCGCATTCAAGGCACATTTGAGATAAACTGAACATTCGTGCCATTCGTGACCAAACCTTCCAAGCATAGCCCTTTGCCTTCGAAAAAGCACCTATTCATCATCAGTCCCATACCCACGGTGAAAGCTGTTGATTTGTCACCGTTCCCGAACACAGCTACATGGAGACTGAACGGTCCTCCAACCCATGGTCGTGCAGAACGCTTAAGACTACCTCGAGGAACTCAGTAAATGAAGACTGGTGTACACAAGATTACGCCTGTAGAAAATCCGCCATGTTTGCTATTTATCTGTCAAATTTTTGTGCCGTCGGCCGAAATGACCCTATATCCATTTTAATACAATGTCCTCCAATTTTATTTGATATAAATGAGCTTATTCGGAAAATTTGGGTCATTTGCTAAGAAAACTTTTTACATTTACAAAAAGTGTCAACTTTAGTCTTACTTTTAACTTTAGTCACACATTCATGCCAATTATGGTAACCGCCGGATTGACTGCGGAGGAAAAATGTTCGCATCCGCATTTTTTTATTGTAGAAAACGTAATCCAGAAAGTGAGCGGATGTCGGTGAAGTAGTGCGAACAAAATGCAATTATAGAAAACGCAACTCATCCGCACTGCATACATTTTGTAACGTTTGCAATCCGATCCAAAAGTTGCGAATTTGGAGGAAAAAGATGAGCGGTTGCAACAGAAGGTAAACTTTAAAACATGAAACAAATGAAAGTGATCCTTGATTTTTCAATTAATATAATTGCTTCCCGCTTTGTTCGCTTCCATTTTCACATTGGACAGAAACATTCTTCTATATAGAAAGCCTCGATAAAAAACAACTAAAACTGTCAGTTGTGGCAGTCCAACTTCAAAGTCCTTGCCGGCCTGATATGCATCATCAGCCAGGATTATTAAACATGCTGCCAACTTATTTAGAAGTCAAGAATGTGGATATTACCACAGGTGCAGTATTTACCGATGAAACACCGACCATGTACATGGAACAGAAAGGAACCACTTCCGAAGCAATTTCTATGACGAACGTCTTTGCACATCAAAAAGTGTATGATTTCCTTATAACAATATCTTTTTCATTATTTTCATGGTGGCACTACAGCCCATAAAGAGCCAGGGCCTAGCTTCTCAGCAACCACTCGTGTTGTGCGTGTTCTCTCACGAGTACAGTTCTAGATCGAATCCGAACGGCCTGCCCACTTGGCACTTTTGAGCATTGTCAGTGACTCGAGAGAGGTGCGACCGTGAAAATTGCTTTTGTCATACAGACCATACCCACAACGAAACGGGCCACCCAAAATACTGAACAAAATAAATATAAAAATATCCGAGCATTTTTGGACACCTCGAATGCGTGATCCTTCCATGTGTTGTGTTGATGCACATATCAAGGATGGAAAGTCTTCCGGTTTCGTCGATACAAGCGCCATTCTCTGTCAGACCAAGAAAATAACTTTTTTTTGCTCAGATAGCCCACGTTCTTTTCCCTTAGCACTGCTTGGATTATGACTATGCATAAAATAAATCCATGATATCGTGTGCCTTCCTTCTGGACTTTTGTTAGCCATGTATACAGACTGCTGCATATTACACTCTCTAAGGAGTAAGTTACCCGGGAAGAGAAAGATGCTCTTTATATAAAAGTTGAAGATTTAATGACGATTTGATCATCAGGTCTTCCGTGTAGAAGTCGACACATCTAGGCAACAACTCCTCGCACTGTATGGTTACTGGTCACAGGAATTTTAATTTTTTATAATTTGCGCGTGCTGAAGGGGTTATTAATACCAATAATTGTCCGGAATCAAGACAAAGCACGGGCCGAAGGTATACCATAGAGGGAGAGAGAGAGAGGAGCTGGAAAGTTTTCCAGTTACGTCGTTACAAGCGCCATTCATGGATAGTGAGCGATTGTCAGGGGTTCGCTTTACAGACAGCAGACAACATTGAGTTTTGGAAGCATTGAATTCCCCTCTGCTGTTAATTATGCTGTCAAGATCGGAATTCAAAGTGCTTGACATACCCTGCCGTTCCGTTCACGATGATCGTGAAACCTGGAACGAGTATAAAAACCTGAGGAGTGGATTGGATTAGAAGTAGCAGACAGGAGATAATTTATAAAAATAAGAAAGGGTGTCGGAGACAGAACAAAGCCTTGGGAGACACCAGCATTTATTTTGTGGATATCAGACTTGACATCCAAAACAACTTGGATTGAACGGTTCGAAAGGTATTCGAAGCAAGCAAAGACTCATTCACACCATAAGCACCCATTTTCGACAAAAGACCTTGATGCCAAACTCTGTCAAATGCCTTAGAAATATGAAGCGCAACTATCTTGCTTTCGCCTGCGCAAAGATTGGTTCCACTTTTCGGTAAGATAAGCTATCAAATCACCAGTGGACCTGTTGCAGATATATGTTGCCTATAGCACACCAAGTTGGTTGAGGTCCTTTTCCACTTGGGAGCTCTACCTTAGACACTGACGTCCAGTGTTGTGTTGTCCCAAATGTTCGGATTCGAAGATTCTTTGGGCCGGAGCTGAGTTGTTCACTCGCTCTACATAGCCCAGCCACCGTATGCGTTGGATCCGTAGACGATATTTTAATTTATTCGCCAAAAAATTGAAAACTTGAATCTCAACCAGCTGCCTTCTCGGCTTACCTCACGTACGAGACTGTCAAAATAAAGACGTAGTTTTATATACTTCATTCTTGGATGTAGATCACTTACAAAGGATTTCCGCGTGAAAAGCTGGTTAATTGTACTTAAGGCACTCTGGACTGGACTGCACTGGACCAAAACTCCAAGACACAACTGATGCAGAGAATGCATTTAAACATGCACTCGTCTGTCCCTGTCTTGCCATAAAATCGTGTAAATGTAATAGAAAAATGAATAGATACGCTCCGAAATTGTTTAAGCCGATTTCTTCATCCGGTTATAATTCAATTTCAAAAAGCATCAATGCTCAAAGGGCTTTCCTTTGAAATGAAAAGTGTATATGTTGTCAAAGTTTCTCTGGCATAGCCTCTCGTCATCCAATTGAAAGGTTCACATGCCTGCAGGGAGTGCCGTTTAACTTTAAAACTCCCATACTGCGGTAAATCATCCGGCACTTAACCTTTTCTTCGAAAACTTTTCCATTTATAACCTCTCACTAATAAGACGAGGGTCTGGGCGTCCGTCCACTGACCAACCTGACATGACGGCCCGCACACAAGTGAACCACTATAAATAACAATCCGCCGCACGGCTAATGAATTGAATATTCCACCCCTGGGAACCCAGGTAGCACACCGAAATGCACGCTTAACAAAATCAACGGACAAAACTTTATCCCTTTGGTGGTCAGCGGTTTGAGGTTTCTGGCATGTCATATCGATTCGTATCGAAGAGTCACACTCACGGTCGGCCCATAAACGATTGACATTTCGACTGAAATGACCAATCGAACCGGGAAAACAGATGGTTAATGCTCCAATTCACTTCATTTGGTTGGTTGACACACACAATGACTGGCCTCCGGTGCGGCTGTTTAGTCCTTTATCGGCCGGATGTCCAGCGCTGAATCCCTTGTTGGGATTTCAGTATTATTTCCTTTTTTTTATTAAAATGATTATCCGCAAGGGTAACGTTGAACAATAAGCTTTATACGATTTTTGGTTGTTTACATCGCTCGTTGTGCTTCTATCTTCGACAGGTTTACGAATACGAATAGCTGACTTGTTTTTTAAATTACTAGCATGTGTTCTGTATATACTACGTGTGATAACGGATACGAATCCAACATTTGCAACATGGTGAGTGCCGCCGAAATACATACATCAGGGGACGCAAATAGCAAAAAAAAAAAAAAAAACATCTCTCTCGGTCTCTCTTCTAGTTATGGCTGTTTACCTAGTAATAAAACGGAATTCCTGGCATCGGCTCAGTTAACTGAAGAGGAGTTCCAGGAGAATCCAATTATAAATTGGGAAGCGATACTTTGGGTGAATCGGCCGACAGTTTTGTGGGCCGTGCAATTAATTCTAGCCTTAGTGTCGTTAACAGAAGCAGTTTTACTCACCTACCTAGGATATAAGGTAAGTGAACACACGCAAGTCATGTAATCTCATAAATTTCCTCTACAAACATACACACATATTTTTTTCTCATTTTCGTGACTCACAGGGAAACATATGGCAGCAGATACTTTCGTTTCATTTTATCTTAGAATTGATTACGACAATACCTTTTGCACTTACGGTAAGTGGAACAAATTGCGAGCAGACGTATGGGAGGTGGTTTGCTATTAATTGCGTGGTGCGAATGCTTAATTGTGTATTTCAGATATTATGGCCTCCCCTGAGAAACCTATTCATACCGATATTTCTCAATTGTTGGCTCGCCAAGAGGTCGTTGGAGAATATGTTCGTAAGTTGATCAAGTGAAACTGATGATGCTCCAAAGATGGCACTTGTATAGTAATGAGGCTTTTTTTGTTTTTGTTTTTGTTTTCCTTTCAGAACGACCTCCATCGAGCGATGCAAAAATCTCAGTCAGCCTTATCGCAGCAACTGACAATATTATCAGCGACGTTGCTGTGTCTAGTTTTTACGAGGTATGTAGAGGACTCTCTCCAATTGAACCTCTGTTATTTGAAATTTAACTATTTTTGTGTCTCTTTGTGCGAGAACGTTATCAACACATTTCAATTGTTTAGAATTCATTCCTTCGACGCATGAATTGCAATACAGTGACTAAGCTGTAAGCTCTTTTACTCTTCTTGGTGGCAAAACTTTTTCAGATTCACTCCACAAATGTTCAATCGGATTGTGGTCGAAAAATTGGGCTGGCTACTGCTACTATTGGAATTTTGTTCGATAAATAAATTCATCACTGTTTCACTTTATGCCCCCATTGTCTGGAAAATGAACTCCTCTTACTCACTATTTTTTTCGCATTATTCCATCGATTGGAACACATTAAAAGATTCAACGTGACACCTTTTCAGCCGAGCTCTTTAAAGCAGCTGGTGATGATTTGGTAAGGTGTATGCACCAACTCATCTGTAAAGTCTGGTCGGATGAGAGTATGGCCGATGGATAGAATCTCAGCATCGTTTGCCCGATCCTAAAGCAAGGACACCCTCTAAACTGTGCCAATTACAGAAGGTTAACTCTTCTAAAAATATCTTATAAGATCTTGGATGAGGTTTTTAAAGAGACCTCTCAGGTCTGAGTACAAGAAGCTCCTAGTGAGCTCCTGCACAACGAGGATTATAGGATACACAAGGTGACCGGAAGGCATTTGGCGTTTACTGCTCCTCCAGTGCATTGTACTGTGAGAATGGGAATTTTTCTGGTTTTATTCCTCCAGATGCGTTCCTCTCTCTTGAGCTGAATGGCCTATTACAGATTCGACGTGGATGCCCTCTTATATTTCTTATAATACGCTGAACAGTAGGCAGGCGAACCGAATGCCTCTCGCAGCTACAAGGATCTCCACAGGTCCAGTGGAGCTTTCTCTGCTCGTCAAGTAGACTCACATCCTACTTCGCCTTTTGCAATCAACTACCATTTTATTGCTAACACAATTTTTCTCTTTATAGCCAACGGACTTATCCCAAAGTAATATTTTCGTATTTTTTTATCCCCCCCAGCGTATGCGGTATACAGCACTTCCAACGAGCCGGACATCGTCATTTGAATTTATTTCAAAGCACTTACTACGTAGTGGTGACGTTCTCGACGGTTGGCTATGGAGACTTTGTGCCCGATATCTGGCCCTCGCAACTGTATATGGTCATAATGATATGCGTTGCATTGATTGTTCTTCCCACGCAGGTAAGTCATGGTATACACTAATATGTTAACAGCACAGCATTGGTTCCTTTTCCATGTGTACTATACGAGCACGTTGGTACATTCTAGATTTATGTATTTTTCTCTTGTATGCAATGTATGGCCTCTGGAGACTGAAGGATTAGTGAGAGAATTAAAAAAAATTAATTTCGAGAATCGGTTAAGATCGGTTAAGAACACCGTTCATGAGATTGACTTCAACATTAAGAAACAATTTTTATGATGCTGAATGTTTTCCAACCTCAAGGTCGATATTCAGGATTCGGTTGGCCTACCCTTTTCCGAATCAGGAGGTTCGAATTCCAGGACTCTTTTTGCTCTAAGTATTGATGTGTTTGCGGTCGATGTAGTCGAGCCAGTTCAATCGATGGATTTTTCTTTACGGACTACATCCATACATTTGTCAGCTTGTAGAGTTCACGGTTGTGTTTTCTCCTCGATTCCACGCCACATTGTTTGTTGGTGTTTCATAGGTTTGCATATTCAACGCTGAATGTAAAGTTCGACCACCTTGTAGCAATGAAGCAATAGTATAGCTCTAAGCCATCGCATTACCATCTTAAAAGACTTTTGTCGAAAGATCGAACCGTTTTCGAGACACTTCGACACACAAAACGTGAAGTGTTTTTATACACATATACAGAGATATATTATCGTAAGGCTCACTATGAATTGTTTCTTTACCAGTGCCACGGCAGGTTAAGAGTCCTAAAAGTTAAAAAAAGGTTTAACTTTGGAAACAAATCAGTTCAAACCGGAATTGGAGTAGAAGAAGAAGTAGACGACTTCTACGTCCCTTCCCCTTAAATTATTTTGACAGCGTTTTCTAAAACGTTGTCCCCAGTTTTTCAGCTCTCAGACCAGCTGATAGCCTTCCCTTGAAAGCCACCTTGCAAGCAATATTTAACGGTCGTCACGGCTCAAATCCATTTTCAAATTGTTTCTTACCACGGAAAGTAGGGTCTTAGGTTTAGGTTTAGGATCGTATTAGAATATCGGAGAAAATAACTATCAATGAATTCTTCTTTATGTTCTTTGATTTCTAATAATAAATCCATTTATGGTTCAACTAAAAATTAGACCTCACGTCTTGCCTAATTATTGTGTATCAGAAAAAGCAATTTTTTTTTCAGAAATATAATAAGAAAAAGAAATCCCGGATCAATTGAACAGCTACTCTCTCTTATCAATATTTTCCCTCAACTCATGCAGATAATGCTGAATCATGATGTGTTAATACTTATAGTTCATGATACAAGCTGATGCGAATATATTCGTTTTCGGCTATGATATGCAATGTAAGGGAAAGGCATATGTGATACTATTCAGATGCGTATTGGTAAATATTACTATTATCATAAAATCGGAGTCCCCAAAACGATTTGTGAATTTTACGGATATTCACGAATTGTTTTGTTCACGAATTTTGACTTTATTGAAATTTAATTAAAATTTGCCGATGGACTAGGCCCTAGGGGGTACTCTAGAGTATTTCATTTCTAGTCTCAACAAAGGTTTTTGATAACGCAAGTCTTCTTATGCAGAAACTAGTGTAACGCAAAACGAAACTATTGGTAACAAGGAAGTAGAAAAGGGAAAAACGAAGGAGACCGGGTATTCTGACTTTTAATTAGGATAAACGTATATTTTTAATGTGGAATAATTGAAACATAGTGAAATTGAATTTTAAACTAGTATCCACTCAGTGGTTTTAAAGGAAAGCTCAGTTCACACTTATTTTGAAATTATTAATTTTCTAAAATTATGAAATGATGAAAATTAAAATGTGATACAAGACTACTTTTGATATTTCACTGTCAAACAAATTTGTTTCATTGGCAGTGTGACAATTTAGAAATTGCGATGCCGAATGATGTATAAAGTGCTTGGATATTTTTGTTTTTAAAAAAAAATGTGGTAACGCTGGTGCTTCTGCAAGCTGCTCAATAGCCATTTCCTAACATTTTCTCAGCAATATTTCCTTGGAGCATGAGAAATGAAATTCATCGAAATCATTTCAAATGGGCAGTCAAGGTTTTAAAGGTTCAAAGCGATGCATTGCATCCCATCTTAAAGCAGTGTTTACAAATCGGTCAAACAGAGTATATTAACAAGCCTTAATGTCTAAAGAAAAATTCGTTTTAATTGCTGCCGAACGGAGCTACAAGCGCTCTCAAGCTGTCCTTTCATTCCTTTTCTGTGTCGTTGGAATCTTATCGGAGATTCTGGAATCCAAGCAACATTCCCTTAGGAAATAAAAAATGATTGCCATTCCACGATGTTCCATTATCTCTGCTCATCATGTTCC
Organism: Eristalis arbustorum; assembly: GCA_916610145.1. Taxonomy (NCBI): domain Eukaryota; kingdom Metazoa; phylum Arthropoda; class Insecta; order Diptera; family Syrphidae; genus Eristalis; species Eristalis arbustorum. The sequence goes on from OU744319.1 coordinate 42,175,388, forward strand.
TGGAAGTTGAGTGATGATCATTGAGTGCAGCTACAGCTACAGCGAAATAAAGTTATTGAAGACACAAAGTATTTTTAGAAGGAACGATGAGCACTCTATCTATCATATTGTCTAGCCACCGTATGCATTGAACATTAAGATGCCTGGGTAGGTCCATGATGCTATCAACGGACCTCTTGAACAGATCAACTTCTGCTTTTGAGATTGTCCTGTTGTGCAGTACCGGCTTGATCCTTCGAGAGACGGCCCGACTTCTTAAGTGTCACTTGTGCCCATGAAACCGGCGTTTGATCTCGGTAATGATTTTGTTTCTAGCCTTTATTGGCACTTAAGTCGTTGTAGATTCCTTGTGATATCCATGGGGAGCGTGTTCCTCATTGTCTCTTCCTAGTAGCCAGTCCTTCATATGGCACTCCTTGAATATTCCTTGTCTAAGCAGCCGGATACCTGGATGAATCTGCAAGGACAGTTAGGAGCACCTAGTTCGTTTAAGTCATGGATGAAATATTCCCCGCAGAGGCTTGGATAGTGACAGAGGTATTGATGAGTGTCTTCTCCTTCATCTCTATGTTAAGCTCTTCACGACAGCATAAGACCAGCTTGGAGTTGTCCTCCGTTGCAAAATTGTCCATAAGAATGATATCACTTTGGTCCCACCTTTGACCTCCGCTTGAGAAACAATACCGTAATCAGGAATTCTGAGAGAGCGGTGCATGTTGGGAGTAAATGTCCGCGCATGTTCCTGTACTTAGAACCATCTGTGATGAAGCTCCTAACTTCATCGATGTGATGCTATATCCGAGACATCGATGTTGTATTAACTTTCTTGTGTATCGCTTTGACACTAACTTTGCCTCGTCGAGACCCATTTGTTCCGGTTCCTTCTCAAGGTCAAGAAATTCCTCGTTGAGGGCACGTTGCGTTCTGCCAATCACATAAATGCAATCATGAATGTAAACAGTGGTTCAGACATCTGGTAGATCGTGCGGTTTTGTTTTGAATATCCTACATTTGATGATGCGCACTTTCACTTGACGATACGTTACATAACAGTGCCTCCCTTTATCTAAAGATTTGTTTCTAAAGAGCTTATAGAATTGTTAGCAATACTACATCTTCATCCTTAAAACCCTGACAAGTTTCGCAGTCTGCTCTCTTCGGAGAATAAGTGTGCTTACGTGCATCGTTTTGCCCTACTTGGGTGTTTTCGCTTCACCTTGAAAACCTGGTCTATCGGGGCTTCCCGAGCATGAAACCACATAAACTTCTCCATTCAAGCACACGTATAAGCGGAAAAGACTTTATGTTCTTAAAAAGTGTGATGTCGTATCCCGAAGAGATCTCTTTCCCTCGAGAATACGTTAAGCGATGCTTATACTTCGTAAAGATGGACTGGTGCTCAGGCTCTAATTAATTATTTAGATTTTTCAGTTGATGGTAGTTGTACATTGTCGTAGATTTGCGTTCCAAGTTTTCAGCTTCACATTGGAATGTAAACAGCCCACGAAGTACCAAGGCCAAGCTTCTCAGCAACCTCTCGTGCTGGATGCTACTGCCCCAAACGAAGGAAGATTTTGTACCGACCCCGAACGGCCAAATTGGAGGAGCTTCTTCCAGGCAGTTATTCTCCTTGTACATTATCAGTGAACCCAAAGGCTGGGGTTCATATGCATAAGAGTCGACGCACAGTCACAAGACGTTATCAGTGAACCCAGACGCTGAGGTTCAAATGCATAAGAGTCGACGCACAGTCAGAAGACGTTATCAGTGAACCCAGACGCTGAGGTTCAAATGCATAAGAGTCAACGCACACAACATGCAATGCATTCGTATCAAACCGATTGTCGGTTTTGGACTTACTGTGGATGCTTAAGGGTGTCTCTGAACTATTTTTATTTGAGATGGTTAAAGAGTTGAACTTAGCAGAACTCAAGACGCACATCTAGACAACTCACACACCGCTAACTAGAGGCCAAGTCTTGTTCTTTGATACGGATGCGGCTTTAATAGGACGAAGCACATCCGCCTTCCACGCTACTCCAACCCTCCGACCTAATATTGAAAGAAACTCATAAGAAATAAAATCTCATAAAAAAACCATACCAACCGCACATGCTCTACATATAAATCAAGTCCGTCACAGCAAAACTTTAAACGCATCTCCTTTTTGTTTTCCTTTCATCTTTCTCCCATCAGTTCGAACAGCTTGCCTTCACGTGGATGGAACGACAGAAACTGGGCGGAAGCTACTCATCACATCGAGCGCAGAGTGAAAAGCACGTCGTCGTCTGCTCAACCACCCTGCATGCGGACACAATTATGGATTTCTTAAATGAGTTCTATGCACATCCACTCCTGCAGGACTATTACGTAGTGCTGTTGAGTCCAATGGAACTGGACACAACGATGCGAATGATCCTTCAGGTGCCCATATGGGCACAGAGAGTCATATACATTCAGGTAACTAAACAAAACTAAAATTATTGCTAACAGGTGTAGAGACCTAGGGCTACTAGTTTGCAAGTGAATTGTAGTCTCTGAAAATGAAATGCGACGAGAAGGCAGTTCACAGCCCGCTACGGATTTAGGGACTTCGCTTGTGGTGCCACCTATGTTCTTTTCAGACGATGTGCTACATCACATTTTTTGAACCAAATTTGCTACTGCCTAAAAGGATGGTGAAAACTCAATTTATCGCGGCTCTGGTCCACTCTTTAAATCCAAGCACTATCCTAATTTTTAAAGCCTTCATCTTTCAACTTTATCCGCAATTTTCTGCCCAGTGAATCCAATTTTAGTTTCCCAGTCAATTTTAAATAGAATGTCCCCTTAATCGCTTATTAATTAATTAATATTCAAACATTGTGCGAGTAGTGCTGCGAGTTGATGTCAAACGCAAAAACAAACATCAACCACCGAACGCTAAAATGCATTAACGGCGCCTTAATGAATAAATGGGAGCATAATGACTCTTCTCAATTTTGTTGACACCAACTGCGCACAACTAGGAGGAGTTCGAAGAGCTGCGGTGCAGATTATACAGTCCAAGCTAATTCAATTACTCCCCACTTAATGACGGCATCCACTGCTGCAGTGAGCGAAGCTTATTTGATATTCATTTTTGTTTTTCCAGGGATCGTGCCTAAAAGACGGTGACCTAGCCCGGGCGAGAATGAACGAAGCCGAAGCGTGTTTCATCTTGGCTGCTAGGAACTACGCGGATAAGACTGCTGCTGACGAGCACACGATACTACGTTCCTGGGCGGTTAAGGATTTCGCTCCGAATGTACCGCAGTACGTGCAGATATTTCGGTGAGCTTCATTCGTCTGTCACAAATTCACGTATCATTTTGCAATTAATGAAAATTTATCGTTCACAGACCCGAACACAAGTTGCACGTGAAGTTCGCCGAACATGTGGTCTGTGAGGACGAGTTCAAATATGCTCTGCTGGCGAACAACTGCACTTGCCCGGGAGCGAGTACACTGGTCACCCTGCTGCTGCACACCTCTAGAGGACAGTAAGTTGGACGAATAAATATTTAAAAGCTATTTAGATACGTAATGGCTTGGAGTAGATACAGTCTCTAGTGGTTAGTGTCTTAGCTTGGGGAGGGACACGGGGCTAGCAGAATGACATGCAATTAATTTTGAATCATGACTCTGTCGAGTGGATCGTTGTGTTATTTTTATTTTGTTTACTTAACTGGGAATTTCTGAATGCTGGACCAACACGAGCAACGAGTGAATTCTAATGAGATTGTGGGTGTGAAGGTGGATCATCTTAAAGCTTTAAAGTCTGGTGTCTAGAAAATTGTACAACATTTTTAGCTCTCACGTGGCACTCGAGAATTGTGCTGCACGTTTCCATTGTTTGGATCGTCCCATTCTTGGGGTGATTTCCAAAATTCTTTCCGCTAAAATATTCAGATTTCAAGTTACACTCAAGGTTGCTCACTCTTTGTAATTTTTTGTGTACGACTTACGGAATCACGAAGGCGAATGCGGAATATTTTCTGAGCAATAGTAGATCGGTACCATTGTAAGTTCAAAATTCAATCGCGATACGCTGACTGAACAAAAATTGTACCAAATTCAAATGCGTTTTTCAAAATGAAAACATGGCCCTATCCTTCATCTATTCACAGCTAAATTGTAGAGATGCCACCTAGCTGCCGTCCAAACAAATTCCCAATCAAGCCAGTTTCCGCTCCATTCTCCAACCCCTGAACAAGGGCACTGTACCTACACCATTCACACAAAATGATTAAGTAATCGCTGTCACCTCCATGGCACCAGCTTGGTCGCATTCCTCCGTCGATGCCTTGGCATCACTCCCCGCTACACAGTCATCAGTCTTGCTCATTCCCTCTTCAAGGCTGAACCTCAGCGAATAAATATCCCTCTCCAACCTTTCACCCCAGCCAACTGATGACTCGTCCTTACCGGTGGCGCTGTGGGGCATTCTCCAAGCAATGTTCACCACATACAGTCACCCCTGATCCACACCCACGTCTACATGCACCGGTCGTGTCCTTCGACTCCCGAGCAAATATTTAAATAAAATATTTCGTCCATCAGGCACAAACATTTAACGGCTAATTAACTGACCATTCTGAGGCTTAGCCATTAAGGCAAACATATAGCACTCTATTTGCACAAGACCACCCACCCGCTGTGTGCCCGTGGAGGGAAGACATTCTTTTGCGCACCATCTCGCCAGGGCAGCAGCAGAAGCGTACTCGTGTGTATTGTGCTGTGTGTGTCCTTAATTGCAAAATTAATTTTATTCTTTTCGTTTTTTTTTTTTGCTTTCGTTTAATTTCACAGAGAAGGACAACAGTCACCCGAGGAATGGCATCGTTTGTATGGGAAGTGCTCTGGAAATGAAATTTATCACATCGTCCTGGGGGACAGTCGGTTCTTCGGCGAATACGAGGGGAAAAGCTTTACGTACGCCAGTTTTCATTCGCATCGAAAGTGAGTAAACAGCGTTTTTCCATTTACAAATAATTCAATCTAACATTGAAACCGATATGAACGGCGCGTCGTCCGAGATATCTGATGTCTTTTATCTGTTACGCATTCGTAGCTTATTTTTGTTCTTTTAATGGACTGGTTTATTTTTTGGTTTGTGAGGAATTTCGAACGGGTTACAATGCAAATTTCCGAGCCGTTGAGGTAGTTTTTCCCTGAAAATCTGTCACATCATATTTTGCTCAATGCTTGATTGATTAAAGTGCATAAGAGTTCGGGATTGAGAGATGGGCATCACATTTCATTCAAGAACATTGCTCACTGGTCAAAGACTGTGCGGAAATAGTTTTACGATTTTTTGAGATGTACAATCGATTTTCATTTCGGAAACCTTTAATTCCGATACAGCTATGGGTTGCCATCAGACTTCATTAACATGGTTCTCGAGAAGATCTTGCGAAACCCACTGGCAAATACCAGCAACCTTTTAGAGGTCCTTTCAGATGTTGTTATATGCTTATGCTAAACGAAGGAAAACCGAAGCATGAGCTCCCATATACCTACTAATACCCTTTCCGGGAAATATGTGATTTGGCCATAAATACAACCCAAAGTAGTGCCAGTGCAGGTCGCTGCCATATGTGCTGACTGATAAGCACCCATCAAAGGCAAATGTTGACCAAATATTTCGCTCCGTAGTAGGAAGGCTACGGCACTGAAACCGATACTGACCCACCGGACGCCAGCGAAAGTCTTCTGACGGATTCTGACATACGGCATCCTTGCTTTGTGGACAGCATTAAAAAAATATATTTAGAGTTCAGCAGCCACTGATTTGGCAAAATTCATCCAGCAATCATCTGAAGCTATACCACAAGGATACCAGCACAAGATACCGTTTAGGTGTCAGTTAGTCTTTTGGCTAACAAGGGAATGAGTATATCAATTTTCAAGCAGTAACAGCACAAAATGGGCCGTGCAAAAGGATGATGAGAAGCTGCGACCTCTATTACGGAGATGTGGGCATTTGCTTATGTACACAGGACAAAGTCGCTGACTGACTTACGCATAAGCAGGTATTGCGCTGGCATCCCATCCCCCATCAAGTTGACATACAGCCTCATACAACCATCACAACAAGCGTTGTGTTGTGAACTTATGTATGCAGCGATTCCCCTCTACCCGAGGGTCAAATAATGGACCTGGCCTACCAGGAAGGTTGTGTAGGTTGTGCCTGAGGCTAACTCCCTCAGCACGTACAAAAAAACACCGTTTTGAACCGACAACATGCCTCGGATATGGACGAACTCACTCATGACAACCCCAGCAAACGATTAAAGGACAATTATTTTCGGTTCTGCACGTGGAATATGAGGTCCCTGAACGGACTACATGCAGCCGATGAACTCGCCGAGGCCATCCATGAGATGGGATGGGCCCGCACAAAGGTGGTAAAATTTAGGCAAAAAGTCTTTAGCCTTTAATTATATCAACGACCGCATCATAAAAAATCGCATCAAGGCTAAGTTCGGGAACATCAGCCTGATTTGCGCCCACGGCCAGACAGAGGCGAAGGATGACGGTAACAAGCATGACTTCGATGATGTCCTGGACAGAAATACGATTGATTCCCCAGCTACGACAGCAAGATGCTTCTAGGAGATTTCAATGCATAGCTGGAAAGATTAACTCTCCCGCAGTGGTTTAAAACCCAAAACCGCGGGGAGAAGTGGATATATACCTGCATGTCTGGGAGGTATATCGCATTTACGACTTTCCGACGTGAGAGGTATTGATTCAAGTCTATGTGGAGTTGCTGATAACAACAGAGTGCTATGGCCCAAAGAGTAGCAGAGTTGTTCGCCAACCTACCAAGGTGAAGAAATAGATCCATAAGCATATTTCTAAATTTGGAACTTGAGAGGCGTCTGGTCCAGAGTCGGAAAATGTTCCAAAGATTTAAATGTTTTCGCGATATTAGCCTAACGGCAGGTGATCACGTAAAACACTTATTTCCGTTCTGTTCTGTTCTGTTCTCCCGCCAACTGCTAGAGTTTTTTTTTCTTGAAACAATATTGACGTCAACGACTTCGTCTACCTCGACTTCGCCATGGAGAGTGCTGGAAAAAAAGCACCGCGAGCAAGAGTAGAACGACACTTTCTTATCCTTTAAGAAGTATTTAAGTAACTGAGCCCTGTCGGGGGATGGTTTGTTCCAGGACATATTACCCTATTTCCTCTTGAGCCCAAGAAACCACGATTGGCAGATGATTCTCCATCAAATACTCCCAGTGGTGGTACTAATAGCACTGTTTACTTGGCAGTCCAAGTGCTCTAAGTCCTTGACAAGCTCAAGAGCTCAAGTGTGTCCTTCCAAAGCCCTTTTACGCCGGCTCCGACTCAATTCCAGCAAAAGCCTCACTGTCGGCTGCCTGTGTCCGAGCCATTACGTTAATGTCATCGTCAACGTCACATGCTCGTGCATCTTTTATTTGCGATTGGGTTCAAGAACGAAGCGGGGGAACGTGAAAGGGCGTCGCGTCATATTGTCTCGGCGAGTTGAGTAGAACGGTGACGAGTTTGGCTGAAGTTTCACAGCATTGCACTGAAACCGAAATGAGCCATCCCATGTCATCTTCAGAGGCCCGCATGGTCCATTTATCGCAGGGACAAGGAACGTTTAAACGAACTGCTGGCTAGTTGATCTTCGCAGTCGACTAGTACTGATCAGAACTTGTGCCCGAACGGAACCAGGCAACATTGGTCCAATCACCATGGGCTTGCCAATCTGCCGCCTAAAGAAATCCCTAATGATGGCGACAGTCATATCATCTGACCAAACCACCAAAGGCTCGCGTTTTCCGTTCGAAGAAGCAACTGCTCAAAATTTCTGAATCAAACCCAAAAAAAAAATGTTTGCAAAAAATTATTTCAAAATCACTAAAACAAACTAATTCACATTTATTTTTCCCAAATAAAGATACGGAGTGGCACTAGTTGGAGTTCGACCCGCGGAATTACCCGAATTCTACGAAGACACAATCCTACTGAATCCTGGACCGCGGCACATCATGAAGAAGGACGACACTTGCTACTACATGAGCATCACAAAGGAGGAGAACTCCGCGTTTGTCGTCAATCAGAATCAAAATCAAAATACGGACCCTGCGAAAGATGGTTTGTATAATAAATCTCCCTTGTTTTTCCTTCTTGCCCATCCCCCACAAATGCATACGTACACTAGTATGCCATATGCAGTTGTTTGTTTTTGAAATTGAACGAAAAAAAAAACATAAAATTACAAACTATGTAATCATTAGGACAGAGCTCGAGAAGTTCACAGTTGTTTTGTTGAGTTTTTGAAGCGTGACGATGTATAAAATCGATGCATACAATACCATGTTCAGTGTTTACAGTCGCATAGGTTTCTATATCACACCCTCTGTTCAGCCGTTCAGTTAGCGTTACATTTGAGTTTGATGAGTTTTATGTTTGATTTTTGTTTTTTTTGTGTTGATTTTTGGTTATCGCATTGAGTACACTAATTGATCCTGGAATTTGGTTCATTTGGTTGGGCTTTTTGTATTTTGTGATGAAAGCCAATTGAAAGTGAAGTCCCCGGTCTCGATCGCTATTACTCTGCCTCTCTGTATACCACTCTCACTCTCTCTCTCTATCTCTGTCTGCCTTTGTTTCATTGTTTTACACCATGTTCCTTTGCTAATGATAAATACAAATATATGCCAACAATGACTCACACGTAGTCACCGTGTAACTATGTTGTGATTAATATATATATATATATAAATATAAATATAATTTCTTTCAATTGTTATTTTTTTATTGTTTGTGCTTCGATTTTTGAGTTGAATTAGAATATTAGTTTGTGTATATAGAAAATAATAATAATCTGATAAATATGATCGACAGTTGTGGATGGTGTTGTATTGAAGTTTGACTCTATATAACGGTATTACGAGTTATTTTGGTATGATATTCTTAGCTATTAAAATAAATCAATCAAATTTCTTCAACTATGGGAAATGTATGTCCGTTTCCCCCTTTCTTCAGAAGAAAGAAATGACTTTTAGGGGACCTCTTCTCTCTCGTTTCTGTATTTTGCGAATGTTAGTTGCATGCCGTCGGCGTTGGTGCCTAAATAAAAATTTTCCATGATGACAATCCGATTTCTTCGGGTAGAAGAAAATTTAGTAGTCAGGATTGTGTTGGTCATACCAACGTCCATCTTTGGCATAATTCTTCAGTTTCAAGTGTGAAATGTAGCTTCCCCACTTATTTGCACTTGGATGTAGACATCGAAGGGAGCGGCTGTGGTTTGATTTGACTATTCACTTGTACCAAGCATTAGGCATGAGTGTTGCCTAACGCAATATCTACCTTAAACACATTATATCAGTCTATTGGGTTGATGCTATGGAGATCGTCGCTGGCTTCGAGAAAAACGCAATTCAGCTGAACCCGTGGGGAAATTCAAGCTAAACTTGAATCGGTACCCTTTATGGGTCAATGGTGTTGTGCCACTGGTCGTTCAAGGCAATCATGCAGACACTTAAAAATGTGCGATTTATATCCTTAATTTCACGTCTTTGTGATCCACCGGGAGGCACCTATTGCGAGTGTCAACAAATAATTGATAAACTATACTTATCAACAAAATTAACTCTTTGGTATTGGAATTGTCAATTATAAATAAACTTGATTTCAGTCATCAACATTAGGTTGTGTTGATTTGTGCCGTCGTTTTTGCGTGCCGTCGTTTTTGTTTTCTCCTCTTAAGAATTTAGCATTCATGCAATCCATGTGAACGAACAAGTTTTCGTCGTCGGATACTTCCGTTCGGCCTGTAATAGTGTTCTCGGTTGTGGTTGATTATCTCTTCTCCTCCTCGTCTATTCGCAGCCACAGCAGAACTCGCAGTGGCTTGCACCCGCAACGGGGCTTCTGCGGGAAGGGACGACTTGACTTTAGACGAAGCTTTAGCCAGGCGCAGCCTAGCCACAAGAGGACCCATCACCATAGGCACACCACCATTGCTGCCCGCCGTCACGACTGCATCAGCCGGCAAAGGCAGCAGCACCACACGTGCCTCCTTCAAAACGTCCTTCGAGGAAGAACAAGAGGGCTCGGTAAGACCCTTCCCGGGCACCACAGAATCGGCCCTAAAGAGTTTGCTGGAGCGCCCTCTTCAACCGCAGTCAGAACCTAAAACCGTCACAGGATTTTTTTCTGATCAGTTCGGTGTACAGTTCATCATCTGACTGACTAAATAAGGCGATTAAAGACACTGCTCAGTAGTGTACTGATCTTGTAACACAATTATTTGGTCTTATCTCTGCATCTTGTGATGCCGCAGCTGTCGCCAACAGTCAGCTTCCAATACTCCGTGCCACTCCATAGAAATACATACCAGACTTACTTACGACTTCCTGACTATTCCAGAGTGGTGAAGGACATTCAGTAGACCGTCAATCAAAAATGAGATTGTAAGCAGACTGTCAACTTCTACGTCCATCGCACATGATTCCTCTGATAGAGTTTATTATACGACTAGAGATCGTTTGCCCAATCCACGAGAAAGGAGATCCGTTTGAGTGCACAAACTATCGAGGGATCAGTCTCCTTAACATCACGTATAAGATCTTCTCTGCCGCCTTGTGTACCCGCCTGAAGCCGTTCATTAATAATCTGATAGGTCCGTATCAGTGTGGCTGCCGGCCAGGAAAGTTCACAATAGACCAGATCTTCACACTACGGCAGATCCTGAAAAAGACCCAAGAAGCGCAAATCGACACTCACCATCTGTTCGTCGATTTCAAGGCCGCATATGACAGCGTGCATAGTAACGAGCTATACAACGCCATGTCTAAAAACGTAATATACGCTGACCTCAAAAAAAAAAAAAAAAAATTGACGTCTTGGACAGATCGGCACCGTAGGCAGCTATAACTTCGAGGTAGTCAAGGACTTCACTTACCTTGGCTGCGGATTGAATTGTACAAATAACATCAGTAACAAGATCAAGCGTAGGGTAAATCTTGCCAACCGCTGTTTCTTTGAGCTCAAGAGGACCTCTCGAAGGACCAAGTTGATTCTATATAAGACCCTTATCATCCCACTCCTATACGGTGCGGAGGCGTGGACATTCTCGAAAGCGGATGACGATGTCCTTGGTCTCTTTGAGAGAAAAGTTCTGCGTGCGATCTTTGGTCCTGTTTTTGTCGACGGGTTCTGGAGGAGAAGATTCAACCACGAACTGTACGGGCTGTACAGCGACATGAGCCTAGTAAGGCGTCTACGGATCCAACGCCAATGGTGGCTAGGTCACGTAGAGCGAATAGACACCACAGCTTCGAACCTGCAGGGCAACGCAACAGTGGACGTCCGTGTTTGGAGAAGGACCTCAACCAACTTGGCGTGCAACACTGAAGAGAGCTAGCCAGAGATCGTGCTAGTTAGAGAGGCTTGGTGGTTGAGGCCCAGGTCTACCCCGGACTGTAGCGCCACACAAAGACGAAGATGAGAAGAAGAGGCAGTCAGCGACCCGAAAAATGTGAAAAAAAATCTGTGGTATTCGCTAAAAAGCGGAAAAAATGAATAACTACATCCAGATTCGAACACAGAACTTGCAAGCAAACAATGTGTGCAAAACTTCAACATCGTCATTTTATTACCCACTAAAGGGGTCGTGGGTGTAAAGCAAGCACTAGAGATCTCCAGGCCCCTCGATCCTTCGCTATCGACACTAACTCCTCAGAACTTATGCCCAGTCGCAACCAAGTGAGTTCTTGGGCTTGGTCCTACCGCTTCGTCCTAGGTCTTTCAATGAGACGCCTTCCTGATGGAGTCGCTCTTAAGGCACGGAAGACGTGATGATGGCGGCAATCCTTATTGCCGTTCACATTGCGCATGTTTGGCTGTGAATACATGTGAGCTACTGTGCATAGATGAAACTCCGTGGATCCATGGTCTTAAAATCGTCTGAATTACAAGGCAATTCTACTACTCCCTCATGTTTTCTGATGCTGGGCAAAGGGTAATTCTGGCCGAAGTTGGGTAACTCCTTTCTCAGTTAGGTATACCGTCAATTTTTGGTTGCTTACTCTAAACTAGTGTACACCTATTGATCACCTCTGCATACGATTAACCACCAGTTTATCATGTGCTGGCCATAGGCATTCCAGAGAAGAGAATTGGTCAGACGTGCAACCAAATGTATAGTCACTCTTCAAAAGTTATTGGTGATGTCGGAACCGATTCTGCTAATTTGGTGGAAGACAGTGGAACGTCTTCAGATCAAGGCTATTTCCTCCGTGACCCTAAATGATGATGTTTCCAAATAGATCTAAAGATCAGTTCACACCTTCATCACGCCAGGCTCCAACTGCCATCAGGCGCCGATATCCTTCTAAAATGGAATATTAAGTTACATAACTACACTCTGACATGAAAGGAAAATGCAAAGCCGATGAACTCGCCAGGTCTGGTACAACCTCATCACTATCAATAGCAGGGTCGGGATGAGTGTGCCGATCGCTACAGCCTACCATCTTTTAAAGATTCACACAGTCGAAACCACCAATGACAGATGGCTAGGAGGCACCACCTGCCTTAAAACAAAGAAATCTGGCCATTACTTTACCTAAAACGGTCACTCAGTCTACTTAAACTCAGCAAGCACTCATTAAAGACTCTCATAGGAGTCACAACCGGGCACTGTGCAATTGGCACTCTTGCTCGCAGGATGGGCGCCCTATACAATGATTTCTACAGAAGCTGCATGGATGAAGAAGAGGTAGAAAACATAATTTTATAATTTTTCTACGCGTGTCAAAAATTGTGGGCGCTTTCAGCGGATCAGACATTGTTCGAAAAAAGAATGACCTCAACTTGTGGCACTGAACCACCTATTCACTTTTAATCCAACGTCGAGTCTACATTATAAAGATGAATTCGGAGAAATATAAAGTCCTTGTGGTTCACAATGGCTGTCTGATGCAAGTCAAGTGAGAAATATGCTTGAATACGCGTCAAACTTGCAAACAAGGGCTTTACTTACAAAGGATGTACGTGGAAATTTGATTCCACAAACTGTACACAAAAAATACAAAATGTACTCCTTTGTTTAGGCAAATCCCAAATTACATCACAACACACTCACAAGAAGGAATCTGCTTTCATGTCTGCTGGCTTTAAGCCCCCGGTGTCGTCATTTGTCTCACTGCCCAGTCTATACATGACGGCCTTCAACACTTCATCAGCCGCAGGGCCTCCTTCATTCTGATTCATTGCTCAATAAAAACTCCCTTAATTGGAATTAATATCTGTCAGATGCATTCAGGTTAGTTCACTTTAAAGCGAGCAATAAAATACCTCGATGGTCAGGGAATGATGCCCATTCCACCCCCGGCATTTCACGGGGTAATTATCTTGTCGGTTGATCAACATTCAGTGAGTAGAAAACTTTTTTTCTCCTCAGCAGCATTGACGGATGAAGATAGTCATGACTATTTGTTTTCACCCCTGCTAAACTTCTAGAGTCATGCATTTATCCGGTACGGAAGCGCCCGGGAGGGGGTTGGTTCGAAAGAGAATCTTGGCTCTTGGCATGTCCCGAGTTCGTACTTTCTGTGAAGTGCCAGATATTTATGTGGCCAGACAATGAATGGCCTTGTCTGAAATAGGTTTTGATCTGAATTATTTATTATTGTAAATTGTTTATCTCACGGCCGCAAACTTCTCGCTCACAACGATAGGTGGGTGTTATTTTGAGAAAGTGCATAATGGGATGGTGCTTGTTATGGATGCGGTGAACTTTATAGGCCATTTTGGGGTACAATTAACCAGAAATGCCAAGGACTAGCGTACTTCAGCATATCCACAAAGGAATGAAAGGTAGTTATCATACTGACTAATCTTGACACTCCTCGTATGAGGGTGGATACAGATTCAATTGATTTATATTTTATGAGTTGAAAAAGGAACCACATTTTCAGGGAGCAGTAGTAGGTAGGTAGGTAAGTAATTGGTATCCCTTGTGATATTGAGCCGCAGTTCACTCAGACCAGCGACTTGGGTCTATTGTGCAAGTGATTGTGTGTTCTTCTAGTCCACCAGATCTGCCGAAGTACTGCTTCCTTCTCTTTGTCAGAACTAGACATTCACAGAGCAGATGTTAAATGGATTTCATTTCATCTTCATCTCTACAGCTCCTACAAAAGTCGTTGTGTGGTATGTTCAGCCGTGATGCATGCGTGTCTATGACAGTTTCCGGTGAGGAAGCCAATAAATGTTCGCACCTCATTACGACTAAGACTGATCAGTGCTTTGGATCTTATGTTATTCGGCGTCTTCCACGGGTCAATTGTTATTACTCTAGTTTTCAGACTGACTCATCGATTTGTCAGTCTTTAAGTGGCTTGAGAGCGTAAGGGAATACCAGGAATACTCCAAGCTCGGATCCCTTCTTCGCGAGACTGACCACTGTTAAGTTGCCTTGAATGTCAATATGGCCAGCAGCCAGTTACCCAGCACAGGGTCTCCATATTCATCGAGGATATGACACAGAGGCTTTGTCCGCATCACCTAGCAAGTTTCGAAACTAAAATTCCCGATGCTAGGGTTTTTATTGTCGCTGAGCTGTCGGAAAAGAATAGAATGGACATCGTTTCGTTGATTATATCGCGTTCTTGGTCGGTATTGAGGGAGATTTCTTCATCAAATGCTCTTCCCCTTGTTTCCGTTTCGGAAAACGAAGGTAAAAGGTCTTTCCGAAGCCCGTAGCGGTAGCAAAGTGAATGGTGCCTTCTAGCTCTAACCGGCTACTGACCGATTACTTGAGTTTTTACATCAAAGTTGTGGTAAGGGATAGATGATGAAAAGAGCATCGATTTGGGGATTATTGCTTTCCAATTCCTTATTCACGGGGTATGGATGTAAACCCGCAGGCCACTTCCACTTCATTGCGTTCTTTGATCCTCGCCTTGCCTGTGTGGAGCATGATTGTGGTCATTCAAGCCGAGATCGAAATTATTCTGCGAATGGGAAAATCTTCACCTTTTGTATTGAGAACTGGCTGGCTTTTTCAGACGAATGGTATCAGTAGCATTCCGTGTCGCCCAGTTGATGCGTCGTACTATTGGTGTGGTTATTTGATTGGATTTGCTTCAACTGTTCACAGATGCCGAAATTTCAAAGACTGTTTGGACTCCGTATCTCAAACAAAGCACATACGAGAGATCTTCAGGTCACTCCATCTTCCACAATCGTTTGATGGAGTCTCGATTTTTCTTGAAAGCCGTGACAAAGAAGGAACTGCTGAACGTTGACTTCCTCGCGGACTGCCATTTTCCACACCCTGCCACAGGTTGTTGGTTTTGAAATGGAAATAACTACGCTAACTGATAACTGAGCAAGTTTTAACGTTGACCCAGGCAAGTGATCTAAAAAATACGACACGACAATTCTTAGACCACACGTTGTAATCTTATTGTGACATCTTTTGCCGTTTTGAATGAATTGATTGCAATGTCAGCAAAATGTTTAGCGGCCTCGTCTCTCTAACCTAAAGTTGTAGATGACAATTCCTCTCGGTAACTCAGCTTTTATGGATTTAAATTCAGATAAGTTAACCAATAATGTGATCTCCCATTAGGTTTATTATCACGAGGTCTGTAAGACTTGGCTACCAGTTTTCTACGCTGCACCAGACCCCTTGATTAGAACACCTCCTGCTCCTCCCTGATTACCCACAGACGCTGGTACAACCTTCGGCGGATTTGGATATCAAACCACAACGGCGTTCCCACTTGGGGACTCGGGTATAAGTGGCATTTTATGGTGTATTTAGGCCACTTGGTTGTTAATAACAAGAAGTTCAGGTAGGGTGTTTTCTATGACAGACAACCAGTTCTGTCAGTTCTAGTTGTACTGTTGTCTTGCTGGGGTCACTTAGATTATGTAAAAGAAGTGTGTGGCTCCTCTGATCGAGGCTAGTGCAAGGCGGCTGCAGAGTTTTCTATGACAGACAACCAGTTCTGTCAGTACTAGTTGTACTGTTGTCTTGCTGAGGTCACTTAGATTATGTAGAACAAGTGTGTGGCTCCTCTGATCGAGGCTAGTGCAAGGCGGCTGCAGAGAAGGTATTGTCTCCTCCTTTTCCTCATCCAAGCAGGTCCTTCAGAAGTTCTTTGAGAATAGTTCTAGCCTTTTTGGCTAGAGTGGGAGTGTCCGGTAGTTATACCCACTGCTGAACTAATTTTGGATATTTTGACAGAGATCAGGCTGCCATGTCTTTTAGATTCAAAGTTGCGCCAGATTTGTCTTCAAATTTCGTACGTGGTACCAGTTCCCCATATGTTTTTTGAGAACGTTGAGTTGTATCTTGAAGGTATGTCAAAAGAAATTCCATTGACTGGTAGTTTAGTTGCGATTTTAGCAAGTCTATCAGCTTCGCAGTTTCACATAAACTCTCTATGGCCTGGCACCGTTCGCATATCTTGTCAAGAGATAAACGACAGTTTATGACCAGTGTTTAAAGATAGTGATGTTAGCCATTTGAATGCTTCCGTTAAAATACAGATATCGCGGGCGGATATCACGTTCCACCTCAACCAGGATCGCCATGACTTCCGCTTGGGAGACACTGCAGCGGTAGACGAAGAGACTCCTTAATTTGAGATGCTCGGAGAATATGGCATTTCCTACTACATATTACGCTGTGGATCCGCTTGTGTACAGATGCTAAAGGAAATATTTCCACCGTAGCACAAATCCCTTCCCAAGATCGTTGTTTCGAAGTTTCTCTCAACAAAACATATAGGAGGGCTGAATCCACGTCTAGTGTGGGTATAGTTTTGTTCTTTTAGAATCATACCATGTCCAAAAGTGCAATTATGCCATTGAGATCAAGACTTTTGTCGAGTTGCATTCTTAGGTGTTGCGTGCTGACCAAAAAGTGTCTATTGGGAGTGAGGTTTAGTAGGGTCTTAATTGAATCCGTAGGAGTGCTGCAGGATTGTCTTTTTACTTTCCTCAAGATGTTAAGATGTGATCCGCCGTTGAGTATAGGACTACCATACACCTACGCTGTATAGAAGCATTGGTCCAATCACCGTTCTGAAGAGCCAGCGTGTCATTAATGGCTGAGGCCACCATTTATGCCCGATTGCTTTTTTGATGTACATAAAGTCTCAGCGACGCTTACACTTTTTTTTTAATTTTGTGACTATGGAATTCCCCAACGATATGGCCACAATAATAACAAACTGCATCCCTCTTCTGTGAGGGTTTATGTTCCTTTGCGACGATTTCCTTTCCGAATATGACTTGTCGAAGCAACCATCAGTGTTGTCCAATAGATTTTTGTTTATCGCATATTAGCAAAACTCCTTTCCATCGAAGTAGGTCGTAGTGCCCATCCCGTCGTGACTGCGTAGACAACGAAAGACTACTCACCATCCACAACTGAAAATCAAACAAGTTAATTTAAGAAAGAAAAAAAAGAAAAGGAAAAATAAACTAAAATTGTAAAATTTCCCCTTCATCCCCACAGATGCATCCCTTAAAAAAATTAACAAGAAAAGAAAAAAACAACAAACAAAATTATTAATATTACTTAAATTTAGTTAGAACAACAACAATAAACAACAACACCACCACCATGACCACAGTGAACTTAACATCACATATGGCCCCAGTGCCATCCGTTTGTGTGCGTGTGCCCCATAGTCCCAGTTTAGAATCTGGTGCTGGTACGCCGATCAAAAGGCATCCATCAAACAGTGACTTTACAACACTATTTGTGCGTGAGTGTGCTGCTCGTTATGCCATCGCATTAACTATGCTACTTCTACTTCTCCTGCAACTTCATCAACTTCAAACTTCCTCTGCTATCCCTACTGCATCCGCTCACATCTTTCTCTCTCTCTCTCTGTCTCTCTGTGTGTGTGTTTGCTTGAACCTACCTAATGTGTCGCATAAATCCATTTTGCAAACATCCCCATCATATGCTTGCATCCAACACCTCCCCATGGCATGATTCTTAGTTCTTTTTGATTTAAATCGCCACTATTGCGTGTCGTCCTTGAGTTTGAACATTGATACGTGTGTTATTTTGTCGTGTGTGTGTGCGCATGGAAAGCATGTCATTCAGAGCTTAGCGATTAGCATATAACTTGAGTGAATGCACGTGCGTCACAAACGTGACGCGGTATTTTAAAGGAGTACTTTTTTTTTCTCGGCGATTGTTATGTTTCTTCGGGTATTGCTCACCACTGGTGCGGCGGAAGTGGTGGCTTCGTGGCATCATTTGAAATTCAAATTCGCTGTGTTCTCGGAAATTGCTTTGGTTCAATGATTTGAGGAAGTGCGCGCTATACCAAGGCACTCACTTCAGACGATGGACCAGTTGTTTGGTGTTTGCTTCTTTTTTTTTGTGTTTTTGTGTATTTCCAGAATTTCCTTAATTGCTTAGATTGCTTGCAAGAGGATTTGTTAGTTCAACAACTCGTCGTAGGCATGGTGGACGGAGGACAGCGCCCTGGCGCATGATAATGCGGTGGAAAAATGTGGACGAACGCCGATTGGAATTGTAATTTTTGGGATCAATGCAAATCGGGTCAATGTTTGTGACTTGGCTGAGAGGTTTCCACTCGATGAGCATCTACTCTATGCCAAGGGCGATTCCCTTGTACCTTGGATGTAGGCGCATGTGAAGCTAGAAGTCTCACTCTCAGTCTCACTGGCGGTCGATTGTGGTATCCCTTTTGTGGATTCAAGAATGAATTTAAATAAATCACATTTATGATTCAAGTCTCGGTCAACGTTTGGATGTATCTTGCCATTCGTCACCATGTCTGCGGGACTCGATTCGGACATGGTAATTTCCATGACCTTTCGAGTGATATTAGGCAATAGTCGTCATTATATTTTTTTCCGAAAATTCATTTTCAAAGCTTTAAGATTCTCCGGATTGCATCCATTAGCACGATGAGAGGCTTCTTCGTGTATTTACAGACCCCTCAATACCGGACACGGATATGCATTTCAATGCCTGCTGAATGGTACCCCTGATAACGGACACACGAAGCCATAACGAACATGAAAGAGGGAGAAAAGCATTGTATACATGCATACTCTTGCTCCACTTACATACTAATTATGTGCACATTCTGAACACTCAGCCGTTGTGGAGAATCAGTGAATGGACATTAATGTGCAATTTATTTGCAGAAACGATTCGCTCCATTCGAGTTGTGCACGCGCCATGAACGGACAATTATGTGTTTGTCTCCTGAAAAGTTTTACCGTCAGACTCACATCCATTGTGGGTACAAAGGGACGTGCCATCGATCCTTTTCAACCTTTTCACTAAAAGCTGCCACGTGAGTCAGTAGAGCAGGCAGTTGAACAATGTACACCACGTTTTTGTCCACACTCTATCTCTTGCATTTCCTACAAGGTTCAGTCAGTACAGACTAATCGTGTTGGACGGTAATAATCTGATAATAATCTAAGTGTGAGCATGCTGGGCCCAGCTGTTTTACATCCGTGATGACCTGATCCCTATACCGAAATGTTCGGTCTTCCTCTCCAGGAGACTCATTGTCGAAGACCCTCTTTGCTGTAGCGTGAGTGACCATTCACTCGCAGTGGCCGAGCCAGAGTAGTCAATGGATTTTTGCCTTCCGGAGTACACCCACATCCTTGTACAGCTCATAGAGTTCTCGGTTGTGTCTTGCCCTCCATTCGGCTTCTTGCAGACAGGACCATATACCCGATATAGAATTTTTCTTTTGAGGACACCACGAAACAGCTTTGCAGTTTTGTTTTTTGTCCAGCTTTCAGCCCCATAAAGTAGGACCGGCAGAATAAGAGTTTTGTAGAGCATGATTTTAGTCCTTCGAATCAGCAGTTTCGAGACCAGTTGTTTTGACAAACCGAAGTATCATAATTTGCTTGGAGCGATTCTATGTCGGATCTCCACTAAGATGACATTCGTGGAGTTCACATTTGCTTCGACGTGGACAAACTCCTTAACTACCTCAAAATTGTAGCTGTCGATAGCCATGTTTTTACCCGGGTGATAGGTCTATCACACGATCGTTTTTTGCTCTGCAGCATCTACTTCATCTTTCCCTGATTATGGTAACTATAATCCTGTACTTCAATCGCCGTAAAAGCTTCCAGTACAACACGATAGAACCGCACGATTATGTCGATTTGTGCGTTCCACAGCAGCTGGCTTGACTTTTTGAAGATAGCGCCATCCGTGCCCATAGTTGCCCGCTGCACCAACCAGCGCATCTCCTTGCCAAAATCCGATGCAGGTTAGAAACGGCTCAGAAGTCTACGAGTGTGTTAGAGTGGTGCGACACAACCAAATCAATTTTTCCCGGGATCCCCAATTCAGCCATCGCTTAGAATAACTCTTTGCGTTGAATACGGCGTATACCGCTTTAAAATTGGTAAGAAGATAGTGAGTATCGATTTGAAACTCGCAGGTCTTCTCCATGATTTGCCTTAGTGAGAAGATTTGAACTTCAGCTGTGGTGCGCACGTGCCATTGGTGCGGTGTAAAACGGCTAAAGGCGTTCACACAGTGCGCTGGATAATATCGTAAGCGACGTTGGACAGGATTATACCTCTGTAGTTGCTGGAAGAGTAAGGATCGCCTTTTTGTGGATGGGCCGAATTCCAGTCGTCTGGCATGGTTCCATCCTTCCAATCGGCAAATGATCTGTTGCATACTCCCTTCTAAGGGAGACATCGGTCAAACGAATTCGAATCTCTCGTCCCGGATGGCTAGGTCACGTCGAGCGAATGGACACCAATGCTCCGGCCTGTTATGGTCTTCGACTCCAACTCCGAGGGACAACGCGGTAAAGGAAGACCAAGCCTACGATGGCTCACTCAGCTAGCAGGGAGCTGAATAAGTTGAAAGTGCGTGGCTTGAAGCAACTAGCACAAGACCGAGCTAGATGGAAAAACATGTTGGCTGAGGTCCACGTCTACCTCGGACTGTACCGCCAGCCAAAGAAGAAGATTATACTCCCTTCTAAAATATTGCCACCATCTTAGAAGAGCTCTGATGTTATCTTTCGGCCTTTTAATAATTGTGTCGACGTCCTCAAGCTGTATGTTCAGTCTACCTCATTGACTTGAGTTGAGGTTTCCTGGTTTCCTATTACTTTCTCCTGCCCGCTGCTTAAGCACACCCACAATTCCCAACAGAAATCGTTAAGAGTAGATAATTAATATGAACAAAAGTGTTCCAATCGGAGAGTGGCCGGCAGCGTACCTATAGTGAGTCTGACTGTCTACTCATTCTGGTCAAGCTACGCGATAGACTGAAAATATGTATGAGTGAAACACTTTTCAAGCTTCACTATGCCCGAAGCTGGGTGGTCGATCTCCACCCGGAAAGAGTACGAAACTACTGCCCTTAATATCAAGTTCACAACCCTGGGATGCCAAAGTGTTCAGGCGCTCATATAAACTAGGTGCTAAAATGCTTGGCCACCTCGTTGAAAGTGAAAGGCTGAGTTAAAACAAGGACAAATTCAAAGCTATCCCTGATCCATCTTTTGTAGACACATCTTTCTTCTACCCTCACACCGAATTTGGTAAGGTCACTGGCTTCTTTGATTCCATTGGATTTGTCCACAAGAAAGTGCTCAAATTCATTTGGGTGTTCAGGAGCGATGGGGGAAAATAATTCATTGTGTTCATTCATGTATGGTGAATCTTTCCCGGGCTTTTCGCCATAAAATGCATTCGCAGTTTGTACGATCAATTATAGAAAGTCCTACGAAGCGATTGGTTCTACTCAGAAACCATCGGCCGACACCTTCGATATTGTCGTTTCTGATAAAGCCCAACCATGACGTGCACTACCTTATATGGAGACCTCGGACAAAGAACCACTGATTAATTAAAAACACTGCAAAGTAACCTCTTCTTCAATACGCACGAATCGGAAATGGACAAGTTTCGTAATATTGCTGACGATAATCCGTGGAGGCCCGTGCTGTTGTGGGTATGTGCGTCGAACCTATCCTCGACGTCGTAGGTTCGATTCCTACTCTGTGCGACAGAAATAATTTCAAATCCGTTCCACGAATGAATACACTTTTGTTGCTCCAAATGGACTCTTGATTGAAGAAGCACTCTCCTTCTTAGAAATTTATTTAAGAATTACTCTTAAAAATCCATTGACAGCATGTGATGGCATTTTTAACCAACTTCTTCCATGGAAGTTGAGGCTACAAACAAATGTGGATTATTTGCCTAACAACACTGCTGTCATCATATTATCACGTGAAAGAAATGACCCACAAAAGCATCCAATTGGATCGTCGACGCAGGGTAGTCGACGACGTCGACCATAACGTTGATCTTCCAATTGTATCGGGAATTGAACCAATCGCCACGGTGGCCAAGGTCCAAAATGGTCTCTGCAATGATATACATCTCACTAATGCATGAGGGACAGTCGTAAACAAAAAAAGGAAGCACTTTAAATTCCCCAGATCATTCGAACTTCCTTCCTGGAGCCCTCCCATCCACCTCCAATGGATTCATAATTAAATCCTGATTAATGCTTTTCAGGATTGAATCCTTAATGAGTCACAGCATTTCCCTTTTTTCCCTCGCACAAGACTCGCGCAGGCAAATGCTCCCTGCCATAACGTTCGGAATTCTTAATGCCATCAACCCGCAGCTCGCCTTCGCAATTTTTTTTCTTTGTTTGCGCGATTTCGTCTTTCTCTGTAATATTTAAAAAGGCCACAGAAGAAAAAGTGTTATTCGCTTTCTTTTATCCTAGATAAAAGATTCCACCGTAGACCCGAATGACATTTGAATTAAATTCAATGGCAGAGAATTAGTTTCGTTTTGATGTTCATAAATATGCATAAAATCCCACTCGGGGAGGACGGGTTTTGTAGCTAGCTGCCTTCACCTCCACCGCGGACACGCTCGCAACGAACAAAAGGTCGAACGCGGGGCGGGGTGGCATCACTCATAAGTTCATGCTAGTCCCACTGTTGTGACAGAGGAATAAGGGAATAATTCTTTTGTAATCGACTGACAAAGGCTAAGGGTTGCCGTCGCCGATTGAAGGGCGAGGGATAATTTGCTGGGAAAATGCTAAGAATTCGCCACTTCAGTTACTTTTATGCTTTAAAAATTGAAAATTCAAGCAGTCGTGTGCACTGGCATCCTCTTGAACACTGCGTCGTGATTGTTTGATGAGTATTCGTCGGCCCAGGGTGAGGCAATCACATTCAAACACGCAGGATGTTTACTTGACGAAATTGGAAGATCAACGTTATGGTCGATGTCGTATAATATAGTCTACCCTGTGTTGCCCACCAAATCATTGGGTGCTCTTGTGGGTCACTTCTTTCACGGAATGACTTAAGATTCTTTCAGCCAAGAATGAATGCTGAATAAAGTCTGTGTGTGTGTACATGTCTTCATAAGCTTCATCAACTCAAATTTATTACATAAATCCACTGTCCTGCCTCCATTTCACTTCAATGCAGGACAGTAGAATACACCCTCTAGTCAAATAGGGAATGGCGTTGTGGTCTAGCACTAAGCAATTAAAGCTCGACATCAGGTTCGATCCCAGGTCTGTACGACAAAAAATACTTTTCACTACTTTCGAGTCACTGACATCACACGGAAAGTACTCCAGTTTAGAAAAAGCTTCTCAAACCTGGCCGTGAAGTGTCGGCATAAATTATTAGGTTCTTTTCACTGGTGACAGGGCAATAGCACGCACAGCACGTGTGGTTGCTGAGAAGTTAGGCGGTGTAAGTTCAAGGTTTTGTAGCGCCATCGATACGAATACTATTAAAATAGAGGACCCAAGAAGAATTTCCAATAATTATTCTGCTTCCACATGCATGGGAACGAGAGTACAGATTTGGTGGAATCCATTCGGTCTATTGCGAGGTAAATCACTACACGGCTACGAAATACACCGGCCTTATTGCACATCACACAATCTTGGTTAAAAGACATTTGTTTCCATCGATCTGTGGCACTTTTCGTGGACAGACGACCATGCGCCGGCGGCCAGCACTCACCAAACGCCAACTTTCTGATGATGTATTACCACTTGGTGAAGGTCAGTGGACACCGTCACCAAGTTGAAACTCAAAATCAAAATAAAAAGTTCTTGTAGCTCCTCGAAGTTGACTGCCGCAAGTTCTTCTATAAAAGGACTGCCGTAAGGAACGAAGGAAGTAATTTTGATTTATTGGACTGGATTTTATGGTTGATGATTTGTCTGCTTTTGATTGTCCCTGATGAATAAAACTGATGTAACGCTAGATGCACGAGGGTATAAGAACCCGCGTCACAGATGGCCCGGGGACAGTCTTACGGTCAGCTGCTGTGTTCTCGAGTGTTTACTGGCACGGTAGATATGGAAACGCAATTTGACGCGTAGACCCGGGACGAGCTCCGCGAAATTCTCAAGCAGCGCGGAATGTCGACGTATGGTACAAACGAGGAGCTACTAGCTAAGTTGCTGAACCCGGCTAGGAGTGTTAAGGGTTCTGCCGAAATCGAAGAACCGAACCGGTCTCTCAAGCAAACGCAACCAGCGACGGGTACGGGAAAGACATCACGGAGAAGGTATCAACTCCTTGCAAATCAGATAACGGCGAGTAGGAAGAGGTCGGCTGTAGCTCAAGAACGCGCAGAGTTGCAGCGGCTGAGGGAAAGTGTCACAGAGCTGGCGACAGCAAGATTAAAAGTGGCGGGGCATGATGCAAAGGGCCGACATTTTTTCAACTTCGCGTCAAATGACATAAGGCAAGATCCGTACGCAAGATACGCCATAATGTTGTCTGAGCGACGCCCAATTCTTGAGAATCCAGTGAATTTGACTAATTTGGATCGTTTGCTACGGACGCCTGAATGGCAGCGATATTTTCGACACTTGGAGAAGAAAGAATGATGTGGCTGTGAAGTATAGAGTTCCGGCAAGTACAGTGAATACTAAAAAAATAAGGAATCAGTTCCTGCTACGATTGAAGATAGTGCTACAAGTGGTAGCTTCTATTTTTGCTTCATATAATAATTATATTGCTTTCTTTTTTCCGCAAATAAATGCATATTTACATCAAATTAATATTTTACATGATAACTCGATTTTTTTTTTCTGACGAGTGATGGTTCGAGTTATCGAAGTTTGGCTGTAATTCCAAGCTTAGATCAAGCCGATCAGTGTGGTGTCACGAAGTGTGACTGCCTTCTACTGTCAGTCACTTGACCTAAGTCCAGCAGGACAGCCGGTTATGAGCTACAGCTTCACAGACACCATAAGATATCTTCTCCGATTTAATTCAGCTTCATCGTTACGGTCCCTCATCCAATGTCTTATTTCGCAATTACAACCACTCCCCTCTGTTTTAGGTGCCTACTTTTAAGTGTCATTCGCAGTTTATAGCCATCACAAAGGACACCCATCACATAGCACACCGCCGCATTATGGATCTCTTGAAAAGAGACCACCCCCTTCCACATCTTCTCAATTCAATCAGCACATATTTTCATTGCCTTTGCATTGCATGGTAGCTTCATCCTAGTTTCATGCATGACCACCCACCCAACTATTTTTCGCTTAGTATTCACTCTTCTCCGCCTTCTCCTATTTTTAACCTCGCATGTCTCCGCTCAGCAAGTCAAGACTGCGCATCATAGATACACTCGACCAAAAATACCCACATGCACATAAAAAAACTCCCGAAATCCTAGCCGTTTAGCTGTCCAACTTCATGCACAGATGAATTAGAACAGATACTCTACCGACCCCCCCGACTCCCCGATTTGGCCTTGCATTTTATTTTATTTTCCGTTCCTTTTCGTACCGTCTCCTGATTTTGACTAAATTACAGCAAATTATTCCATAGATACTTGTTCTATGTAAACAAGTCCCCGTAGCTTAGTTTTGAATGCTAAAGATTCCAAGTACTGTTTTTTTTTTGTATTCTCAATCAAATATTCAAACAAAAGTAAACCCCCCAATGTACTGCTGTATCTGTGAGACTCAAATGATGTTATTTTGCATTTCTTGGCGGTGTGCGCAGCATCGGATAATCCAACGGCTGTGATAATATCAGACTCGAAACAGAATCTTAAGGACACCACGGTTACATCGACGAACGTATCTCTGACGCCGACAGCGACGACTACAGCTGTAACTGCCACCAATCTGCCGCTGTCTGTTGGCGGAATGACTGGCGGTGGTGGCCTGGGGAGCGGCGGCGGCGGCGGAGGCGGAGGCGGCTGTGGAAGTGGAAGCAGCGCCGGTGGTGGATCAACGTTAACAACAGGAAATCACTTGGACGTCCCGCAGCAGGGCAATCCCAACCTGCTCAGTCCGGACATTTTAAATCAACGAAGAGGTAAGTGGACACGTTTTATTCTTAGAATTCAGTTTCGATTTTCTATTTTTGAACGGGAACACAACCAGCCGTCGCGGGTCATTGTGTGATCCGTAAACTCCTCAATTCGCGATGTTGTGTGTGTCCCAAAATAGACTTTTGTTAGCCAAGTACGAAAATAGATTTGACCGACTAAATAATTGGCTATGTGTAGTCCAACTTGAAGAAAGAGTTGCTTGCGGGCAAGGACGCTGCGATTGTATTTCAGGAAACAATCGTGTGTTTCGGGCCACGTGAACTTCTGGAAATAGTTCACAATCCGCCCAAAATAGTGCAAAGCCGTGCGAGACCGGCCAACTTGTGGCGCAGTGTGTAGCATCCTGTATGGTATAAAATATTTACGAGTAGTTTTTGCGAACATTTGCAACCAACCAGGAGTTTGTGGCTGTCGAGGTTTCCTCCTTTTTTTACCTTCTTCTTGCAGATGGAGGTGGATGTGAGCACAATGGCAAAACATTGCAATTATGTTTGAGATTTAGTTTTCAAATTCGCAGCAATTTTGGGCTGCAGCTGCACCCAGGTAAGGAGCCAATACGAAGGGAGTGGACCACCGCCGAGGTCGAGAACCAACACCTAGGTAAAAAGCAAACTCCAATGACATGCGCTTGCACTGTCATCATTGTGAGGTATCTGGTACTACCCTAGTATTCTTCCCGCCACCTATAACACGCTCGAGGTAATGATGACGGCGAGAGTGCGGATAGATAAATATTCAATTTACGAAGCAAGCGGTGGTGCAGCTAAAAATCAGGTCAGCGTCAGCAGAGTATTACGCGTGAAGACGGGACAAGTCATTTTAGGGAGTGCCAAAAGTGTTATAAGATCACACCCAACCGCAGGCACTAGAAAATGTATTCAATCAGCAAAGTGGTTATAAAGAGGCGAACGTCATAGGCAACGGAGAAATTGCATTTCTAGTCGGAGTATTGGCCAAAATTCGTGATAGTTGGGTCACCAGACTCCAGACACCCCTCTTGGAGTTGAATAAGTAGCGGCTGTGAACAAGGTTAATTTTGAATGGAAATTCGGTGATCCTTCCGTTGGGTTACGTAGATCACACCAATATCATAGCGGAGCCCAGTTTCAAATAGACTTCATCTTTCGCTGGCGCTACAGTCCAACTGCCTCAATCAGGCAGTCTGCTTACAGATACGCACGTTCCAGCTGTATACGCTACCAGAGGCGCTGTTCTCCTTGAGTTTCATTTGAAGACTTTCCGAGCCGGAACATTTGTGTTCATTCACTTCACCCAACCTAGCCATCTAAGTCGAGAGATTGGAACTCGTCGTTCATGTTCTTTCGCCAAACATCATCAGTGGATAGCAGACGAGAGATACCACGAAGGACTCTCCACTATGAGCGATCACGAAACATCCACATCCGCTTTGGTTAGTGTCTTCTACATCATACAAAAAGAAATGTAGATTCTTCTTTCAGTGGCGCTACAGTTCCGGGTGGACCTGAGCCTCAACCAAAAAGCCTATCCAACTAGCGCGATCTCTGGCTAGCTGTCTTCAGTTTCGCCAAGTTGATTGAGGTTTCTCCGCCGCCAACTCTAATCCAAAATCCCGACATGACATTGGAGGCAACCGTTTAGGTCTGAGCTCCGAATATGTTAGAGTAGCTCTAAAAGGAGGTGTACAGGTAGCTGCGGATGTCGCTGTTGGTTAACCTGATGATAAGCTCCTCCGCCGCCATCCGTAAAAAGAGATGAGCCATGGTACAGACTCACCCAATCTCCCCCTCTCTCGTTAGCAGCCGCCAATGACGTCACACGGGGGACGTCTTTAGTTGACTGTGCTCGGCCCGGATTTCACCTCGTGGAGGTGAGCGCAGAAGTTCATTGACAGATGCTAAGTGCAGACGCCTGCATAAGACACTTGTCAACGCCGCGATATCCTTACATCCCTATGCAATTGCCCTTCAAGTATACAAGCAACGTCGTGATCCTTCATTTTATCTCTGCGGAGTTGCCATTGCTTGTGTTAACTTATAAGTCGAAGTAGAAGAAATAAATTAAGTACGACTCTGACCACAGTCGAAGCAAAAGCACACAACGATCAGAAGGAGTCATATTCATTGTTTAGTGCCTTTTCAAACAAATAGTTTTATGCTTCCCTTATTCTTCCAACGGCACATGGTGCCTGGTCAGATGCCGCAGTCACCCACACCCGTTGAGTCCTTAAAGCACACCGGGGCACCAATTTGTGTCAGATCATGCCTCGCATGTTGGCGTTTAAGTTGACGCACGATCTTCTAGAAAAGGTTGTTAAAGAAAATGCATAAGATAATCATAAGATTCTGGGAAGATGAGCATTGGATTTGTCATTAGTTGAAATGGGACTATACCACAAATATGGTAGATCTACTCGTTTTTCCAACTCCAGCACATCAAACCAAGCCCAAAGTGCAAAATCTATCAAGCAAGTGTTGGGACTTGGGACAACTGATAGTCAAGATATCTATATCGAGACTTAAGTCAAACAAAGCTGGCAGACGGACTGTCTGCAGAAGTCCTTAATGCAGCTGGAGATGAGCTGGTAGGGTCATGCACCAACTGATCTATAGGTTATGGTCGGGGAAAAGCATGCCCGACGAGTTGAGGGATCCACAAAAAAAGAGACCCTTTTGACTGCGCCAAATATCGAGGGATAAGTCTCCTTAAGATCGCGTACAAGATCTTCTCTGGGTGGGGTGCCACAAGAAAGGAGACCCTTTCAACTGCGGCAACTATGAAGGATAAGTCTCCTAAACATCGCCTACTGCGATCTCTCCGTCGTTTTGTGTACCCGCCTGAAACCATTCGTCAACACCATGACAGGTCCCTATCAGCACGGTTCCAAGCCTGGTAAGTCCACCATCGATCAAATCCTCACATTACGGCAGATCTTCGAAAAAACCCAAGAGAAGCAGATCGACACCCCCCACCTATTTGTCGATTTTAAGGCCGCATATGTAAGAATGCACAGTGAAGCTATACAACGCCATGACTAGTTTTGGCACTCCTGCCATCTCCTGCCGGCTGAAATGTGTCTATCATCGAATGAGGACAAAACGAAGTATGGGCTGTCCTCAAAAAATAGTATATGTCATCGACGTCTCGTACAGAGCGTCACAATGGCCAGCTATAACTTCGAGATATCCAAGGACTTTACTTACCTCGGCTCCGGAGTAAATTGTACTAATGACACCAGTACCAAGATCAAGAGTTGGAGATCTACAGCCAATCGCTGTTTCTTTGGGCTCAAGAGGCAATTGAGTACTAGAACCCTCTCTCGAAATATATATGTCACCTTGATCATCCCAGTCCTGCAATATGGCGCGGAAGCCTGGACTATCTCAAGAGCGGCTTAAGACGCACTTGGTCGTTTTAAGAGAAAAGTGCTGCTTGTGATCTTTGGTCCTGTTTGTCTTGACGGGTTCTGGAGGAGTAGATTCACCAACGAACTGTACGGGCTGTACAGCGACATGGGCCTAGTAAGGCGTCTACGGATCCAACGTCTACGGTGGCTAGGTCATGTAGAGCGAATGGACACCACTGCTCCAGTCCGAAGAATCTACAAATCCGATCAAGTTGGATAACGCAATAGAGGACGACCACGAAGCCGATGGCGCACTCAAGTGGAGAAGATGCTCAACCAACTTGGAGTGCGAAAGTGGAGGCAGCTGGCTAAAGATCGTGCCAGCTGGGGAGGCTTGTTGACTGAGGCCCAGGTTCATCCCGGACAGTAGCGCCACAAGACGAAGGCGAAGAACACTGGAAACCACACGATCTTGTTTTGACACTCTATACGTCATCAATGCGAATTGACGCAGTCAATGTGATCTCAAGTAAGAATAGAACTTGCCTATCAGGAAAACACAGTAATCAGTCTTCGGTGTACTTTCAGTCAACCTAAGCATAATGGCACGCTTAACGCGCAGCGATGATGACACTGAACATACGAGTCACAGGCACTACGTTCGGGTGCAGGGTGAAATCCTCGCCGTTGACTTTGCTTCTCAGGAACACACTCTCATCCTGAAAAACGAACATTTGTCAACCAGTATGCGCAAAAATACGTTTAAGTTACAAAACTTAGATAGTTAGCTAGGGGAAAAGCGAGGATTTCATGTCTCCTATCTGCCTGCCTGGCTTCGGTATTTCTAGGGCATGTATTCTACGGAATCCCATTTGAAATTAGTCACAATGAGCCACTAAAACCTACGATGACAGACTGAAAAAAAAATTCGCAAAATTCTACGGAGACGCAGAGTTAGATAGAATTAACATGACATCCCACCGCCCCCAAAAAGAGTCTCTACGATTCCGTCTCCCTACCCATTCCCCCACAGCATGTCACTTCACACGCATTTCTATCACGAAACATCAAAGAACCTCTGACATTAACAAAAGCCACTGGCAACTGAAAGTCCAAACTGCGCACTGGTCACTACATGCCCCCGATTTGAATCAGTCAAAATTGAGGAGCAAACTTTTTACAGACAGAAAAAAAACTGCCGTGGCGCTTAATTAACAATTTTTCCGAAAAGCCTTGTGTCATGGTAATTACCTAGGAAACAACCAACCACTCCGCACTCTGCCGTCAGTTCGCACGTCGGTTTTTTCTCCTGTTTGAGGGCAGGCCGAACAAATATTTGTCGGAGGCCCATTTCATGTGGCAGTCTAATTACCGTAGCCATTATGAGGGAACAAGACCAAGTCCCAAGGTAGACTTAAAATTGCTCGCATACGCGCATGTTTGGGCCGTGACAACAACATCCGCAGCAACTTCGCAGTGTAATTGCGTTTGACTTTCACTTAATGACGAATCGTTGTAGTTTTTGTTTCTCTATTGAATTGTTACCAGCATCTCCCTATAGGAAAGGTGGTTTCTGACGAAGTGCGGCTACATGAGTAGACAATTTAGGGGTGTTGTTAAATGGGAGTATGCAACGCCCGTTAATATGTTCCGACTTAGATGTTGAACATTACCCTGAAAAGCAAAGCTTCTCGTACAAGTAAGATGATCATATAATAAAGAAACTTCTGTTAAGGACATACATTGACAGTTGATAGTGGCCATATTGTTAATCCTACATATGTCAATTTGGATGTAATTTACGAATGGACATGGTACGATCAACGTTTACGGTCGCCATAAGGTGGCGCCCGTATTTGGATGAATGGGTACGTCAGCAAGAATTTGCGATTGATCCACATGAGATCCAAAAGCGTCCAATGCATGCCGAAATGTCTTTGTTTGGTGTGGATTTTTGGTTCGGTCCATATTTCTATCTACAAACAAACGGATGTTGTACTGTTCATCAGAAGATACAAAATCCCCCAGTTTGACTCCCCACTTCTGTGTGGCACTATCTTACAGCAGTGCGAATTTTCTTGGTCTCACGATCGATAGCAAGCTAAACTGGAAACTCAACATCCAGGAAAGGGTCAAGAGAGCCTCTTCTGCCCTTTTTAGCTGCAAACAAGCCATTGGATGGAAATGGGACTTACAACCACGCATTCCAAACATTACCAAGGAACTCAACCACTCAAACATTACCAAGCAACTCAACCTCCTTCCTAATGACACTGATCGCCAAATACCCCAGGCAATCTTCGAGCTGAAATTTTCGATCTGCATTCCTTCCAGATCGGACTGGATGTCTGATGGGCAGACGTTGCACGATCCTCTGCGTATATTCACAGACGGATCGAAGACAAACGAAGAGGGTGGTTGCGAGTGTCTATTCCCAAGATCTCAACATTGCTATCTTTTTGAAGCTTCCTTATCACCACAGCTATTAAAGACGCGTTGTCATGTCTTAAAAACAACGTGATATGAAAAAGGGATATCACCAACTATTAATATAGTCAGGCCGCTTTAAAATCCCTGGACAATGTCATGTTTTACTCAAAAACATCCCTTAATTGCAGGCTGTCTCTTAACAAGATGGCTGAGCATTTTAATATTCATCTCGTGGGTGCCGGGACACTGTGACATGAACTCCCCTGGTTTGGTACAACCTCATTCCTATCAATAGCAGTGGTACCACTTTCCATGCCGATCGCTACAGCCTATCTTTTAAAGATTCACACAATTAAAACCACTTATGACAAATGGCTAGAAGGCACCACCTGCTTTACAACAAAAGAAATCTAGCCATCACTTAACCTAAAAGGGTCACTCAGTCCACTCAGACTCAGCAAGCACTCGTTAAGGATTCTTATAGGAGTCACAACCGGGCACTGTGCAATTGGCACACATGCTCGAAGGATGGGTGCCCCCCATAATGATTTCTGCAGAAGCAAAGCACTCATCACTCTGCTCCTGTAACGCTCTGGCTTGTCGTAGGTTCCTACACCTAGGGTCCTACTACTTTAACAACCTCAATGAGCTAAACAGCACCAGCATAGACCAGTTTCACTAGAAGCACCAACTTTGCAGTCAGCCGCAATAGCCTCACATAACCTATATTATTATAGCAGGATAGTTGTTCCAATGGGAAGGATAGGTGGCCATTGTAAGACTTACAAGAAATTCGATGCCCCAGCGGCCCTACAATTTTTTTTTGAAAAAAAAAGGTAGTGGTTAGATTGATTTTATTATTCATCTTTCAAGTGCCCTATTAGTTTCTAACTGCTCACTCAACAAACTGTCGACGTTCATTGCTTCCCCTCATATCACTTACTCTTGTGTAAATGACGGAAGATGCTAGCGATGCGACGTCGGACATGTTGTAGACAAAAGCCAATAGCCATCGCTTCGTATGTCCCTTACATCTCCCAACATGTGATCCATAACGTCAGCGCAAGCTCTGTGTTTGTTGTAAAACAGAATAGATGGCGGCTTTCGTGTTGTTCATTGTGAACTGTTGACAATAGAATAACTGTCTTAGATTTATTATTTATGATAGATGCGTTGTTTTCTACTCAGGCTACTTCAACTTTTGTAATTCAAAACTCGACCGCTTCTCAGACCTCGCTGCTCAGTGTCACCAACTCATTCTCCGGCGGAGCGTGTGGCACTGAATTCAATTCCATAAAAAACACTTTGACAGAAAGCAATCCTACTGCACGCTAAGTACCTTACGAAAACGAACAATCAAGTTCCTCTTACCACAAGGACATATCTGGAATGTTAGAGCATTCTACACTCCAGGGGCCACTCAGAAACTAGAAAATATCCTCACGCAGTATAAGGCGGATATTGCTGCGCACCAGGAAATACGCTGGATAGGACGTCATAGAGAAGGAGTGCGATATACATATATTACAGCTGTCACAAAAGGTTCAACATATTTGGATGGCTGTGATCCGCAACCAAGGCAGATTCTACAACATCAGCCTCATATGTGCACACGCCCCTACTGACGAAGCTGAAGACTCTGTCACATAGGATTATTACGACCTCTTGGACGTTGCCTACGGAGCCTGTCCGGATTACGATGTCAAGATCATACTCGGACACTTCCATGCTAAGATCGGTAAGAAAAACATCTTTGGCGGAGTGATCAGGAAGCACAGCCTCCACGACACGACAACAGATTACAGTTTCCGTCTCACAGACATTGCGACAGCCCGTACTATGGTCATAACCAGCATAAGGTTCCCTCGCAAAAGAATTCACACAGAAACCTGGTGATCCCCCGATGGTCGAACCGCCAATAAAATCGACCATGGCTAATTGACGGAAGACACGCGTCATATATCCTGTATGTGCGAACATTCAGGGTAGCAAATGTCGACGCAGCAAGATTCAGAGCTCGACTGTCCAATGTCAGAATGTTGCACCAGCCGACAAAGCGAAGTTTTGACATTGGACACCTAAGCACAACGGCGATTGACGAGCCAATTAAGCGAGAGACGTCAATCACAAACCAACGCCAACGAGATGTGGTTGAGGGAACGAAAACTACCTTAGGCTACCTACCATCCCCGACAAGAAACCCGTGGTATAATGGCGAGTGTGTGCAGAAAAAGCGCTGCAACGGAAAGCAAGAGCAGCGCAAGATTAGTACCGGGCTAGAAGACGGGAGGAGAAAAAGCGTCTACGCCTAAAGAAAATGTCTCTTACAACCTGTCAGCTCAAGCATATGGATGGGTCTAGGGACAAACAAAAAATACGGGCTTTCGACAAAAAAGCCAAAACAGGCTTTAGGAAAGTCGCCCAGGCTTTTCGAAATTGCGAGGGTAACATAGTTACGGACCCACGGGGATGTGTTTAAGCAGTCTGACCAGGACAGAAT
Organism: Eristalis arbustorum; assembly: GCA_916610145.1. Classification (NCBI taxonomy): domain Eukaryota; kingdom Metazoa; phylum Arthropoda; class Insecta; order Diptera; family Syrphidae; genus Eristalis; species Eristalis arbustorum. Next base: position 42,210,079 of record OU744319.1, read on the forward strand.
GATAGGAAATCCCAGTCGACGAAGTAGTCCTCCCAATTAGCTTTGAAGAAGTCGGTACAGCCATTAAAAGTCTGAAGAACGACAAAGCTGCAGGGGCAATGTACTGGTAAGTAGCATGCACCACATTTTGGAAGACAAAAGCATGGCCGTCTGGGAGGAAGGCGAATGGAGGAGAAGACGCAACCGCGAACTCTACGAGCTGTAGAAGGATGTGGATGTAGTCCGAAAGGCAAAACTCCCTCCAATACACAGGCTCGGCCAAATCGAGCGAATGGACACCCAGGCTCCAGTAAAGAAGGTCTTCGAATCCGAGCTTCCTGGTTCGTGAAGGAGAGGAAGACCGAACCTCCGGTACGGATGTAAGTTGTAAAACAGCTTGACGACTGGAATCAGCGCGCCCAGAACCGTCACCGATGGAAGGCAGCAATTGTTCAGGCTCGGATCCACCGACATCTCTGCAATGCAGGTCGTCAGCATTGCAATAAAAATGTAAAACATTAATTTGCAAATCTTTCTGAAACAGTTTCGTGGAAGACTCTCCGCATTTTGCAATCGAAACCAATTTAAATTTTCTTAGCTTCGCATTCTGCCTAAAGCACGTTTTCTACTCGCCACACAAGGTCGATAGATTCAATGAAATACGGGGAAACCATTAAAGTTCATCGCCGACAATTACTGCGGATGGACAAACTATGGAACGGAAACTACCGACTCCAATGAGGGCAGTAAAATTGACAACAAACAGGATGACAGTAACGAATGTGCTTGTGAATTGCAGTCGTTTCGCAATGATACGATTTTTAACGAGTTTTTCTTCTTCACTCATGCAGCCAAGGGTCGGCTGCTATCCGGTGAATTGTTGGGTGATGCCATGCGAGCTAGGGATCATTGTCTGGTTCCGACTGAAGTTTATGATCGTCGTCTTATATGAAATGGAAAAACCATTACTTAGGTCCCCATTTAATGGAACATCAGATGACATTAGCACAGCATGAACCTCTCTTTAAAGGTCACTCCTGCAGTTCAAGCCATCCGGAGACAGACTTCAATTATTCATCGATTTACGTTATATGTAGTCGTAGTATTATAGATTCAACTAGACGAACCACTCTAACTCTTGTTGGTTGTTTCTTTGTGTGTCTCCCCAACAGGTAGCCGTCGCCCATCGATACTGCCGGTGCCGGACATGTTCACCTCATCCTCATTCAGCATATCGGGCAACGACGACGGCGACGAAGGCGATGAAAGCGAAGATGAAATCGACGACGACGTACCCTGGCGATCGCCATCGGAGAAAATTGCGTAAGTAAACGCAAGTGAACCGTCCTCAAAGGACTCACTTGGGCGGCAAATTACTCGTAAACTGTAGATGGATGTGTTAATGTGACCCTCTTCTCTTGAATTATGATTTCTTTTTTTTTCTGTTTTTTTCTGCCCGTCTACTCTACAAACACACACACATACGCTCTTTTTCTTAGTTTATCTCAAGTGGCAATAGGTTCTCCACTGAAAAATGGCGACACTCAGACCGCAAATATATTCCGTCTCGGAATGGTGCCAATGCTCCCGCACAGGCGAATCTCCATTTGCTTAATTAAATTAACCCATTTTCAGAGGGTCCCGAAGTGTGGGGCTTCATTTGGTGTAGTGGTTGAGGGCTGCCGCAGATATCCCATTCAAATTGCCATCCTTTCTGAGGCGACTGCGATGGTCGACGTACACATTTGGTTCTTGCCCGAGGCAATGGTGAGGGTTCTTCTGAGTGAATTTTTTTGAATTATTCACCGTCATTTCGGATTCAAGTCACACTACCGGGCTTGGACCAAAAGGGGTTGTTAGAGGCTACCTGGTGATATCTGAGTCCGAGGAACCGACGAACCCACTGACGACCGACCAACCCACTGACTACCCGAAAGTTGACTGCAAACACAGCTAGTCCGCACACGTGCTTGATGACCATTTGCCTCTGAGTTGATGGTTGGTTGCTCATGTGTTTTCAACCGGCATCTGGGCCACGTTGGCTTGGGGCTTGTAGTGTGTGATCACTTTCATTTGGTGGTCTGGTCGGGATGTCCTGACTTGAGAACTGACTTCCTGAATCTCTATTTAGTGTTGGAGCTCGTGCAGCTTCAAGGAGAATCTTACCTCAACGAAGTTTGTTTCAATTGGAGTCTAGGGCCCTTAAGGTTGTCTACACCCGCCAGCTGTACTTTAATTACCTTAAATTCAAATTGTTCTTTAATCAGAGCATTGATCTTATGATTTAGGTTTCATGAACTTCGTTGCCAATTCTTAAGCGTCGCTTAAGAAGATGCGGCCAATCCATGGACGGCTTCTGCAGATTCTGCAGAGACTGCCATTTTAGGGAGACGCCTTTTGTTGCACAAATTGTGTACCGAGCTAAAGCGTCTCTTTTGGTCCCATCACACTTGCCAATTCTTTTTTTCATGATTTTCAAATAATGTCGAAAAATTTGAAAAAATCGATTTAACAAGAGTGCTTCCTGTCTTTTTCACGCGAGTGTTTCTGGAACGTGTCTGACGTGTTGAAACAGAATTGGGTGCATATCATTCATATATTTCTTCTCTGGAAGTGGTCGCCAACTTAATGCATTGCCGTCGAGCGCACTTTGCCCTGGCTGATGAATGGTGTTAAATGAAAGCTTGCGAGGAATCATCCTTAGCGTAAGGTTTTCGGCCACAATTGCCTTGGAGTTCATGGCTACCATCAAAGTGCTTATATACGGCAAAGACGCTGAATCAGTCTAGGCTGTTGATACTGGTCAGGACCTCCCGGTCCTCTCCTTCATTTACTGAGTTCTCATAGAACAGGTCTTCTTCTTTGTGTGGCACTACAGTCCGGGGTGCACCTTGGTAGCTTTCTCCAATTTCGTACACCGGCTAAAAACACATGTAAACGACGCTCACGATAAATTTAGTTTTCTCTGTAATTTATAACTGGAATTCTTTATTAAAAAAGCAATGTTGCAGAGAGACGGGCAATCGAATAAGCGGACTGCATCATTAGCTCCAAAACTTTTGGTATTGCCGTAGCGGCAGCTGGCAAATTCGTCTCTACTCTAAAAGACATAATGCAGTATGTCTTCGACAAGCAGGAAGTATGGACATAATCATGCGGACTCGGCGTTAACACCAAAAAAACGGATATCGTACTCGTAACCAGATACACAAAATCCCCCAGTTTGAACCCCCACCGCTGTGTGGCACTATATCACAGCTAACTAGCAGTGCGAAATTTCTGGGTCTCACGATTGAAAGCAAGCTAAACTGGAACTTCAACATCCAGGGAAGCGTCTAGACAGCCTCTTCTGCCCTTTTTAGCTGCAAAGCCATTGGATGCAAATGGGACATACAACCACGCATTGTTCACTGGATTTTCACCTCTATTGTCAGACCGACACTTCTGTATGGAGTCTCAGTTTGGTGGACAGACACTAAACAAGACTATCAACTGCAAGGCAGTCAATCGAATACAAAGACTGGCCTTTCTGTGCATCAGCGGAGCACTGAGAAGTATTCCGTCAGACGAACACTTCTCTACCTTCCATCACTGGAACTATTCGGAAAACGAATAGCAGCCAGCATTGCCTTGGGATTCAAAACACTCCGACTGTGGTCCGAAATCAACACCGGCCACTCAACCATTACCAAGGAACTCAACTTCCTTCCTAGGGACACTGATAGCCAAATACCCCAGGCAATCTTCGAGAAGAAATTTTCGATCAACATTCCTTCCAGATCGGACTGGATGTCTGATGGGCAGACGTTGCACGATCCCAAGATCTCAACATTGCTATCTTTTTGAAGCTTCCTTATCACCACAGCGATTAAAGACACGTTGTCATGCTATGAAAAAGGGATATCACCAACAGTTCCTGTAGTCAGGCCGCTTTAAAATCCCTGGAAAATGTCATGTTTTACTCAAAACATCCCTTAATTGCAGGCTGTCTCTTAACGAGATGGCTGAGTATTTTAATATTCATCTCGTGGGTGCCGGGACACTGTGACATACCAGGAAACTGCAGGGCCGATGAACTCGCCTGATGTGGTACAATCTCATCCCAGGGTATAATACTTTCCATGAGGATCGTTACAGACTATCATTTTTTAAAATTCAGACAGTCAAAACCACCAATGACAAATGGCTAGAAGGCACCACCTGCCTTAAAACAAATAAAATCTGGCCAACTCTTAACCTTAATCGATCACACAGTCGAGTTAGACTCAGCAAGCACTCATTAAGGACTCTCATAGGAGTCACAACCGGGCACTGTGCAATTGGCACTCATGCTCGCAGGATGGGTGCCCAGTATAATGATTTTTGCAGAATCTGCACGGTTGAAGAGGAGGAAGAAAACACTCATCTCTGCTCATGTAGTGCTCTGGCTAGTCGTAGTTTCCTACACCTTAGGGCTTACTATTTCCGCGGCTTAAATGAGCTTAACACCGTCTGCATAGGCCAGCTAAATCGTGTCACTAGAAGCACCAACGGGTTCCAGTGTTACGAGAAGTGTCAAGGTTATGGTGTGGTATCAAAATGGGCCTACTCTGGCCTAAGTGTGAGCCTTAGCAGTCAGCCTTTGTAAGGGCGCCAAATGTTCCCCCAGTGTCTCCAGCTGTGTCTTATTTTCCACCACGTCATCAAAGCATCTGCATATAATATGTCGTTGGCTGTCCTATTATAATTTATTAGTCCGTTAGTGCCCCAACTACAATCGTTAGAAAGTTTAAGCAACAACCGGTGGATATTAGTCATTACTTGCAACTAGAGTTCGACCAAAGGCCAGTTTTCGGCTGAATCTGAAGCCGAATATGACGTAAAAGTACACACTGCCAAAATAACGTCACAAAAATTCAGCATTCCCTTCAACTTCACTTCAGACACAAGCAAATTAAAAAAAAAAAAAGAAACTCGGCGCAACTTGCTCTCACAGTGAAACCTGCGAAAGTTGGCCTGATGTGGTGCAAGGATAATTGGCCATCCTGTATGAGGGTCGGTTTTTTCCAACATGTTCTTATAAAGAGCTTAATTTTGTTCATACGTGTTTATTGTAAAGGCAACATAAGTCACATTCATAAGCTTAGAAATTATGTCATCTGCAAAATCAGACAATATTCCAACATTCTAACACCACGTTGCAGATATGTATGTCTGTCTGAACACATTATTTAGAGCAAATGTAGGCACATACACGAAAATGCAAGAGCCATAATGACGACCATCAGCTGAGTATATTGCTATCCAGCTTTCCCAAGTTGCTGAGATAGAAAGATGAGGAAATGTTGCTTTATGTGCGGCCAAGTTCCGAGATGGACAGGTGGCCAACATAAGAAGTTATTGGGAGGAAAATTTGTACGGAATTGTCTTGGTGCAACAATATACTGGACAACTTCAGAAGATGGCCAACTTTACAGGTTTCACCATATATCCTACAAATTTTAACAGAAAATTACACAGAAAATTCAACACACGGCTTCGACAATATCATCAGTCCAAGTGAACCTAAGTAGATTGTTTTGACGAAGATGATATTTTTAGTCGAAGCAGAGACCGTAGGTTCGGTCGGACTCTACGTGCAACATCTTCAGGCTGATCGGGTCTAAACTACATCCCAAACTTCGCTAGCCGGCACAGAAACCACAACTTCGCCTTATGCTTGCTGACTGTTGAATGAGCCATCACTCGGCAGCATAGTAGAGCACGCATCTTGTAAGGGCATTATTTAGCAATTTATATTTCATACCTGCCTGTCGACATACGTACTTGCTGTCCAGAATTTAGATAAACAAAAAAATATGTGACCCAAAGGCAGTTCTCCAAGGCGGGATAAAACATCCCTTTTGTCTGTCATTTGCACAGTCCTTTCGGAAAGGGCTGACCAGTCATGGTCCGTTGTTTTATTGTCCGGTAGTCTTCACATGAAGAAATGTCTCAAGCCACACTGCAACATTAAACAACGATTACGACTGGCAACTAATTTGAGCACCTCTGAGCGTCTGTGCAAATGTTTGCCAAGTCTACGTGCGTGTCTATGCATTCCCAAGACACAGCGTATTTACCTTCGCACTGATGCCCCATGCAAAACGTGATCAAACAGAGCTCTTAACACATTTCCAAACGGAAACATTGTATTCCACCAACTTTCCTCATTACCCACATCCAACCGCCACGCCCTCGACGCCGCAAACTTTTGCGAGATACCTGCCGAAACACCCAACGCATGCACGAGCTACCTACATGTACCTCCGTCCTTGCGTGCATTCCATTTGTGAACGTATATCAAGTTTCCTCCCTCGGTTAGTTGACAAACAGCATTTTGCCACCGCACGGTGGGAACTTTTCCATTTTCCTGAAAGTGTCGCCAGAATGGGGAGCGTCCTTTTGCGGTGAGCTTCTACTTTGTTTCCTCTGCACTTACACGTCCTTTTGGCTTAGAGTAGCATACCCCCACCTTTTTGTGTTAAATCCAATATTTATTTACATGTGAATTTTTCTTTCTTCTCCTGTCGCATAAATGTAAAAATAATCAAAACACAAAAAAAAAAACAAACAAACAAAACGTAAATAAATTCTATTTGAAAGCTGTTTGAGTGGTCATTTCCCTCAATCGCGCACCTATTCTCTGATAATGAGCTCCTCGGAGGACTCGAATCGATTGTGTTGTTGCAACAATCCGCTGCCAGAGAATAGAGTTCGCATGATTAAGAGTTACAGCTGTGACAGTTGTAAGAAAATGACACTCAGCGAATCGTCGACAACAACTATGGCACCTTCGTCGACCCGTACAACCCTAACGACCACAACATCCACAACGATGACAAGTAGTAGTTCATCGAAAAAAGTGTCACGTCCGGTATGGCACGCTGATTACTCTCGGTAAGTTCTCAAAAGCAACAGGCTCCAGGATCTGGATGCTTCAAAATAAAAAGAAAACACATACATGAAAAAATAAAAGAAAACAAATACAGTTATTTTCTTATGAAGCTTTTTTGGTGAATGAAAGCGCAGCGCGGTCATTATTCTTCATTTGTTTCACATTATCATTAACTGATTTGAAGTGTGTCTAGCAGGATGGTGGATGCCTAGGATTATTGTTCTTTTTTTAGGAAACTTGTCTCCATTCGCAGTTTCTCAACGTTTGGGTGGAGAAGGAATAATTGGAAAAAAACATTTTTCTATCGGCTCTGGGATTTGAGTTCAATTTAGGGCATGGTACAGAAGCCATGGATAGGGGTATTTGGACGTTAAAAGGTGGCTTAGGAGATGCTCGTTGAATCTCCTTGGAATTACTGCAGTCATTAGCCATCTGTCTCACAGCCGCCGTCTGTATCATTAATGTATTATACAATATCTCATAGCTGGTACTCATTGCCCTCACATGAAAGACTGGTTTAAGGTTTGGTAGGTTTTAGACAATATTTCTAAAATTCAAAATTATATTAGTCTGCAAAGATTAGCAGAATGTATTCTCTTCATGGCCCATAAACGCTCAAAGTCGTGCAAGGATGCTTGCAGCCAGACCTTGAATATTTGAATATTTTAAATTGTTGCAGGTCTTCATCGATAATACCTCCTCAGTGACTTAGTCTGATACGTTCTTCTATCGTGAAGTCCTTCGCCATCACCAATGCATGATACTAACCCGCCGTAAGACATCGTTGCTTTCCAAATACGGCACCTTTCTTCACATTGATACATTCTTGTACCTCTGGGTTAATGTCCAATGGCTTCTCAACGACAGCTATCGAGCGCCGCTTTTAGAACCCAATTGAATTATGCTGCCAGGCAGTCTTCCTCAATTACTTCACTACGACATGGCGACTTATTTACAGCGATGAATGCAGAACCTGACCTTTAGTTGATCCATTTAAAGGGTGATTTTTTAGTTTTTATCTTTTTGGCAACACTGGCTTAAACAGCTGACTCACGTTTCGTGTTTTGTTTCACTGTCAAACATCTTCAATTTGGTCAATAATTTAACTATGAATCGTCTTACAAACGAACAACGCTTGCAAATTATTGAATTTTATTATCAAAATGCGTGCCCTGTTAAGAAAGTTCATCGCGCTTCATCCATTTTTCATTCTTCTTCATCAACGAAGCCCATTTTTGGCTCAATGGGAACGTAAATAAGCAGAATTGTCGATTTTGGAGTGAATATCAGCCAGAAGCATTGCAAGAGCTACCAATGTATCCAGAAAAAGTCATAGTTTGGTTTGGTGCGGTTAATGGCATCATTGGACCGTACTTCTTCAATGGTCATGTGAATTTTAACGTAACTGTGAATGGTGAGCGCTACCGTGAGATCAACAAGACGTTGCCACATGCCACACAGCACCCGCAACAATGGACTTATCGAGAGGCGAGTTCGGTGAACATTTTATTTCACGTTCGGAACCGGTCAATTGGCCGCCTAGATCGTGCGATTCAACGGCTTTAGACTATTTTTTGTAGGGCTATGTTAAAGCTCATGTCTATACAGACAAGCCCGCTTCAATTGACGCATCGGAAGACAACATTGAAGCATTTATTCGTGAGATACTGGCCGAAATGTAGGAAAGAGTATGCCAAAATTGGAATAACGTATAGCCATTTGAGGCGCAGTCAAGGTCAACATTTGCATGAAATAATCTTCTTCTTTCGATTCAAATAAAGATTTCATGCAGTTTTCTGATGTGTTTTTTTTAAACCTTCCTATAGCTTTTAAAAAATCACCCTTTATTAAAACCATTTTGTAAACCGCCTCGATCACTTGGTCGTTACCAATACCAGAGGTGTGGTCTTCCTCTTCTTCTCTTAAGAGAATACTCCGATTGAGGACTCTCTCATCCTCCGTGACCGAGTTTAGTAGCTTGATCCTTGTACAGTCTCAAGAATTCCCCAAACCAAATATCGTGATAAAATACCCGACGATCACATATATTTTTTTCGTTCCTTAAAAGGTCCTTGAAATGAAATCTGCCAATCTGATAAAATTCATTTCACTGTGGCTCACTTTTTGTTGAGCACGAGTGAATAAGTTTTATTTGTTGGACAACCCGAGTCATTAAGGTTGCTGAGCATTTTTCTTAATCAAATCTCCACTGTCTTGTGTTGAGTCAGTCCTTGTCGTGAAGACAAATACCATAACCGCTTCATTTTTGGTGTGCGCCCAATCGACTAACATTAAAGAAATTGTCTAGATACTCTGCAGCCTTAAGTGAACTACCAATAGTCCATACGACAAATTTGTGTCCACTTTACAAATTCTATCATTGGATTTTCAGGAAAACTGAATTTCGATACCAATGATTTCGAGTCTCGAATGTTGACCTGGTTCTCTTCCAAGGTTGCTGATTCGTTAGATCAAGCTAAGCAATTGACGTGTCGCATGATTTGAAGACGCAGTGACGTCTGGGGCCAATCGTCAAAATTCTTCTTCAAAACTTCGAGCGTTGCTTAGCTTGAGCGACATGTAGAGCCGTCTTCTTGGAACCACTGTGCGATGTTGCCGAGAACTAGTCACGAAACGATGTCTTCTCGTTTTGGAATAAACTGTGCTCAACAATGGCGCGTTGCCATAAACTATTACAAATAGCCCGTCTTTTTCGACGTATTGATGCTTCGTCCAACTCTTGATTGTTGTGACTTCAAATAAGCGAACTTACGGCGTCATCTAAGGTCGCTTAGACTTCTTAATTTTTGCACCAGCACGGTTTTACGGAACCCTGTCATACCCAATTCACTGATTAATGCGGAATAGTCAGTCATTTGGGAGTCTGGTGGCAATGGCGGCTGTTTTCCTTATTTTTCACCAGACTCCTTCTGGTTGGTGGCTTTTATTTTAAAGGAGGAGTATTCACTATCTTCCACTCGTAAAGAAAAATTGTAGACACAACACGAGTAGTTGCTGAGAAGCTAGGCCCTGGCTCTCTACGGGCTGTAGGGCCCTCCATATTATATATTATTCGCTATCAAACGCTTCCACAACACGAAAAATTCCATGCCTGCCATTCCATCAAACATAGAATTTGTTAGTGTCTCAGATCAGGGTGACATGTGTAACCTTGACAGCTGCTTATCAGAACCTAACAATTAGAGGAACTATGATTGCTATCTGGTCGACTTCAGTGCTCATCCCTAATCTGAGACCCGTGCTTAAATGTTTAAAATCACACACTGAAATATTCAGTGGAGAGAATCCGTCTTCACAAAAACAAGTCCGCAGTCGATCCCTTCGGATATCTTAGTGGCCAGTCAATGTGGTTATTTTGTTGCCTAAACTGCATTGTTTGATTTGTTGTATGACATGGGATGGTTCATGCAATGGAGTTACATGGATATCGTGTATCCTGTCCGTTCACCATGTGCGGCAATTTAGCTTTTGAGCATCAATAGAAAGATTTGTAATTTGTTTGCGTCGATCATCGAAATTTGCTTCCCAAAAACTATTTGAGCGACTGCTTAGCCGTATTGCCAGCTACTCGTCGCGTAAACGTTCTGATGTAAAAATTATTTGCATTTTATGCGTAAACAATTCGAAACCATCACTAAATATCGGCTGCAAGGTGATTCCACTGAATGTTGAAACAAATCATTGAAGGGACTCCATACGACACACTCCCTTATAAAGGGTTTTCCAATAAGGACTTCACAGAGTTTTTTATAAACTCAAACAATTTGAGGTATTTCAAAAACTTCACTATCGGCTTGAAGTGCAATCAAAGCACATACATTTCAGCCGAAACGGTGGGTATTTCGCGTTCAATGTTGACTCTGAGCATTTCCAACGTCGTCTCCATGCGTAAACCATGGGCTACCACATTCTTACTATTCAATAAATCGATTGAAATCGATGGAAATGCGCTGTATGACTTGTAGCACAATCCTATTAAAACCGCATGTCGTCCAAGTTCATCTTCCAATTCGGGCCAAAAATAATCGGCAATCAGAGGGCGAAAACGCTGACCAATCACAGAAACGTGACGTAGACTACAAAATATGGCCTAATTACACCGCACGCATCCAAACCGCACCAAACAGTTATTATTTGTGGATTAAGTAATGATTCATGAAACACATGTGGATCTTCACCCAATGCATATTTTTGCTTATTGACGAACCCATTGAGCCAAAAATGGGTAAGCCGAAAATTGACGTTATTAAAGTTGCAGAATTTCGGCAGAAAATTTGTATAATTGGCCGCCGTTGCTCGTTCGTGACATAAATTGACAGTGACAGTTTGATGATTAGTGAAAAAGTGCGTTCACCAATTCAATTCAAAGCCATCAAGTCCTTATCGGAAAAAAACCCTTATGCTTAATCAATTCGTGGAGACGTCATGTTGATGACGTTCCACTACCGAACGACAAATATCTAGTGTTGCTTGGTATTTTCGACAATACACAACAAAACGTCATTCCGCTGTCGGATCGGGCCAGGGCCTAGCTTCTCAGCAACCACTTGTGTTGTGCGTGCTATTGTTCTCTCACGAGGGTGGGTAAGGGACTCCGATCGGCCAAGTTTGAGAAGCTTTGTCTAGACAGGAAATACTCTCTGAGCATTGTCAGTGACACGAAAGAGGTGGGCTCGTGAAACTTATTTTTGTCAGGGTCCACGCACATACCCACAGCGGCACGTGTCACCACACACTGCATATCCAACCTCAAAATGCTTGCCGCTAGTCTACTTCAAGGACGAGGAGTGATCTATGGTTATTGAATATGAACAATAAACCAACGCATATTCGCAGGACAGGATCAGCATCGTCAGTCCACTCATCTTGTTAGACACACTGTAAATGTAAATGTAATTAATTATCTCTTTTCAGTTAAACATCTCATTATTGAAAATGACTAAAAATTGTTCAAATCGCTTTAAAAAGAAAAACAGTTGCTTTGAATTATATTGCAAGACCAAGACAAGGTTACGGAACGGCTTCTAGTGGCTTAACTTATCGGGTTCTCGTTACAATTTTCATTCTGCATTACGTTAGTCTTTTCTTTCTGTTACCGTGTTTCTATTTCATACATCACAAGAAATTCCATCAACAAAATTCACTTGGAAATGATAAACCATTCGAATGGCTCCTGATGTTGTGGACGACCAACGTGGGACTAGACGGTCGTACATCCGTGCTGGGGATGGTGCATGTGTCGCGTATCTGCTGCATTCACGCAAATGTGCAGACTCACCTAAGCATTTTGTGCATTTTTGATTGTGTTTCTTTTTTTTTTTGTTCACCTTAGTTCTTGCGCTTCATTAGTGAGAGTTCGGCGATAGTGAAGACTCTCTTCTGTTAGTGTTCTTTGAGATTTCGTTTTGTTCTGAAGTTTATATGCACCCCGATTAGTTGGTTCTTTCAGTTATCTTTGATGAGTTGTTATTTCCTCCTTTTGTTTCGTTTCCTTGTTCAGTTCTTGGTTATTCTTTCCCAGAATTTTGTTCCTTTCGTTTCTATCTCAAAATATTTCCTTTCTTTAAGTTTTCAACTCACTTAATCAAATGTCACTTTGTCTTATTTCCTGCATTTCTTCTTCTCCCCATTCTTCTTTTTATGTGCTTCTTTACAGGATTGTAAAGGGATTCCCGCCAGTCTCACCGTTTATTGGCGTCAGTCCGACGCTGTGCTATCTGCTGAAGGAGAAGAAACCGCTTTGTTGTCTGCAGTTGGCTCAGGTATGTATTTAAAGTGGAACTTGGACGTAGTAAATGGTCTTAGTGCTGCGCAAAGACGCAAATTTAATGATAATTGGAAGAGCAATCGTTGACGTCGTACGGGGACCCACTGCATGCGTACCAATGTAGTTACATCTTGTGCAATTGATCGAATTACTGGCATTAAATTTTCCGGTGGATGGGGCAATCAATGCAAATTGAGCAACCAATCACTGCTGGAATAAAACCTGGAAATGGTCGCGTCGTATTAGAAATGAAAAAAATTCACTTAGCCTCTGAGCTGAAGGCATGGATTGGATTCAAACTCACAAACACCACTCCTTCCCTCTTAATCCCGCGTCTGAAGACCGTATTTTTTTTACTAGACTATAAGATTTTTCGGGTCTAAGTCAACTTCTTTGAGCGCTCTACGTGGCAAATTTTGGTTGATGGATCTGTAGTCGCAGGATGATGTCCAGAATATAATAGCTGATGCACTAAGACCTGTTTATTTCAGATTTAAAATAATCTCAAATTAATTTATGTGATCTGAAGGAATAGTCTTCGACTTCTTTGATGGCTTTTTGACAACGCTTACTTCATTATTCTATTGTATGTGCAGGTAGCGTCAAACTTTCAGAAAGTTTCGGTCGGAAATTTTCTAGAGCTCAATTGCGATTGTGGCTTTCCGACGTCAAACCGTAGTGTTCCTTCTCGACTTCGTACTTCTCTCAATATCACCATTCTTAGCTTGGCTACAACAACGTCGATCGCAGAGTACTCAATCTGGTTGACAGTTGATTGATCAGGATATCACCAGGTCCCCTTATGAATGTTGAGGTATCGAAATTGCGTGCTCATCACAGAGAAGGCGAAATTCACCAGCCATAAACCGTTTCTGGATGTGTTGTCGTGTAGGCTAGTCTAGCAAGGATTACTTCCTTACCTAGCTGTCAATCGTATGTTCTGTCTAGGAGATCATCGAAGTCATGCTTGTTATCGTCATCCTTCTCCTCTGTCTGGCCATGGACGCAAGCTAATGTTCCCAGGTTTAGCCTTGGTGCGATTTATATCTAGATAATTAAAGCTTTCTGCCTGAGTGTGCCTCGAACAACAAATCCGCATCCAAATAAACTCTGCCTTTCCTCTTTGTAGCAATCACCGTAGTAGATGTCGCAGTTTCTCATCATCCTTTTTCCCAGCCCATCCCATCGCATCTCCTGGATGGCGGTGACATCTGCTTTGTAGCAGTCCAGGGCCTCCGTGAGTTCATCGGCTGCACGTGGTCTGTTCAGGGACCTCACATTCCACGTGCAGAACCGAAAATCTTTGTCTTTGATCCTTTGCTGAGGTCGTCAACTGTGAATCCGTCCATATCCGAGGCATGTTGTCGGTTCGTAACCGTCGATTTTTTATGTGGTGAATGAGTTAGCCTCACGCACAACCTATAACTGGTAGGCCAGGCTCATTATTTGACCCTCGGGCAGAGGGGGATCGCTGCATACATTAGTTCACCACACAACGGATGTTGTGATGGCTAATAATATCTTGACATTTATTCAGATTTAAGAGTACAGCCAGTATCTACCTTCCTTCGGGTCTATGTGGCCACATTACCAACCAAAGGCCGATGACAACTTGAGACCATAGAGTGACTCTTAGTTGTGTTTTTTATTTCGTATGTTCCTTGACGTATCAGCCAACCCCCATCGCTGGCCGTATTTGCGCCCAAGCGGACGATGGTTTAACCTGCTCGTTCTGCATGAAACGTAACTGTCAGACAATCGAACATTTGACAAGTTTAGCTGTGTGTAAACGATATGCATATGTCCATCTAATCGAATCATCTACGGTCTGGGACGAAAATTCGGTTTGACGACGACAGAAACGCAGATGTCAAATCCAAACCACGAATTGGATGACCGCATACTGAAACCTATTGCTTTGTCGCCCTTCTCCCCTAACACCACTTTCTTCGACAACTCCATCAGTATTACAAAAAAAAGAACTGAACAAAAAAACCACTCAATACGTGACAGAACTAGAGTGCCATGACCTGCATTCGGTTGCCACAGATTCCGATGGCTCCCTTTCCAATTGATATCTTTCAACATATCCGGCGCTCATATCCAGACAAACTGATCCGAGTCACGTCTGGCAGCTTGCTCGGTCTGTGATTCGTGAATGCCACAACTGTTTGGTGCGTGTTTAATCAAAGCTCTCATTAGGTCTCACCGCCACCCTCGGCAGCGATGATTGCACAAGCATTACTACCCACTCTGTCAGAGGACGCGTATGATTATTGTTTCCCTGTTCTTTTTTCTTCCCGTCCGCGCTGCGACAGGTATGCGAGCACTGTAGCTATCGAAACGCCAAGGAGTACCAGTGGCAGAACAAGACGATTATCCTCGCCGCTGACTACGCATCGAATGGCATTTATAATTTCATAATCCCGCTGCGAGCTCATTTCCGATCAAAAACCTCCCTCAATCCGATTATTTTACTCCTCGAACGCAGACCTGACGTGGCATTCTTGGACGCGTTATCGTATTTCCCGCTGGTAAGTGTGCCGCACGTCAACTCCGAGGCATTCATTTTTCTTACACCCACCTCTTACACCCATATGTCTGCAGGTGTACTGGATGCTGGGTTCCATAGACTGCTTAGACGATCTGCTGCGCGCCGGTATCACGCTTGCCGAGAGCGTTGTGGTTGTCAACAAGGAGCTATCCAACTCCGCGGAGGAGGACTCGTTGGCCGATTGTAATACAATCGTTGCTGTGCAGACGATGTTCAAGTAAGTTTGACGATGTGATCGTAATGCAATTCGACTGTCATTTTTCTTTTCTTTTTCAGATTCTTTCCGAGTATAAAGAGCATAACAGAGTTGTCGCAGAGCTCCAACATGAGATTCATGCAGTTTCGTGCCCACGACAAGTACGCGCTGCACCTCAGTAAAATGGAAAAGGTATGTATCCCACGTCGCATCATGTGGTAAGTGCGACCATCCTTTTCAAACCGATCCCGACAGCTGTCACAATTGATGTTAGAAGGTTTCCTTCATCCAACCCGAGTGGCATCCAGCAGCCCATCCATTTTTAGACCTTTTGATTGTAATGGACCACATCCGTTGGGAAATCAACATGCCACCACTTTTGGATATTGATACAGAGTGGAGGCTTTTTGGCATGCGGACAAGAATGTCCTGTCTAGGAGCAGTTGAACTTTAGAAATGTATTTCATTTGATTGCATTGCGACTGAGCCTCTTAAGAGTTTGAGTTTTGTTCATGATGCATTTTTAAAGGAGGCTGTTGAAACCATATGTTCTTCTTCGTGGAGTAGTCCTACAGTTCGGGGTGGAGCTGTGAACCAACCAACATGCCTCTCCTTTGCCAGCTGCCTCTAATTTCGTACGCCCAGTTTTTTCGGGCCAGAGCTGTGCTGAGCTGAGCTAAGCTGTGAGCCGTACAGAGAATGGTGTTCGTCGTTTAGTCTTCTCCTCCAAGCAGAACCAAAAATCGAACGCAAAACTCCTGAAAGAGACTAAGAGCTCCCTTATCCGCTCTCAATTACGTCCATCAAACAGACCATATCATTGTCGTCACTATTTACTGTGAAGCCGACGTCCTCGACTACTTCGAAATCGTTGCTGCCCATGCTCTGCCCGAGACGTCGATGTTGTGCGTTCTTTCTCGATGACAGCATGTCCTTAGTTTTGCCCTTCTTTACCACCAGACCCAATTTGGCAGCCTCCGCTTCTAAGCCAGCAAACGCCAAATTGATGGCTCGCTGTGTTCGTCACGTCAATGATGAATCCAAGTGAATCCAAGTGCTCGCTCTAGGTTTTTCTAGGTCCGTCTACACTTGGTTTGCATGAAGTACGATGCACTGTTTTGACAACTCTGAAAAGACAACTCTTAAAAATACACATCTCATCTATATAGTGTAGTTGCGTGAGGTGGCGAAGGGTGATAAGAGCAAAGTGGACAAAAGAATGAGGGTACTAGCTAATGAAAAGTGGGACTCTCTTCTCACACACGAGACCAACCGGGGCCTATGGCCTAGATGTAGTAGTGCCAAAACGAACATAATGCTTTAATGTAGTCGGGGCGCTAAATGGCTAAATGGTCTGACATACCATGAGCAAAAAATGGGACCACAGTCATATGCAAAAGCTGTGGGTACAAAGAAGAGATTGATGACACTTCTGTGTCATTGCCCCAGTCTCTGCATAGTGAGACCGAGAACGCTGGGAGATGTCTTCTTTCAGAACCTCCAAGACAAAGCAAATACTCCACTTATCTCTATTTGCAGGCTTTTCATGACCACTGGATGGTTGAAAGGGACAGCACAACATCAGTAATTCGATGTCACCAAACGTGGTGACGAGTTGCAAATCTTATCGTTTTAAAGCCCATATGCGTGTTCTGATTTTCAAACTTTTCTTCTAATCTCCATTACCAAATGCAGAACAAAAAAAAATCACGCACTTCATCCAGGACAGAACACTGTCCATAGATTTGGACTGAGGAGAATCATGTCTTGTATAAAGCTTACCTGGTCGCTAGGGGACGGGTCTATTACTCAATTGGTGTATATCGATTGACAAGGGTTATTCTGTTCTTTCTTTTGGTTCTTCGCCAAGCAATTGCTAAATTTCCTCTTTTTATAAACCAGATTCGTAGTTAAGCGCAGGTTAAAACAGATGAAAAAAATACACCAGCCATAATAAATTGGTTTGGAATTATAATTTTACTCAACTCTACAGACATTGTTCCATGTGCAGACCGCTTCCGATTGTGTTGTTTGATGTCGTTGAGCTAGTTCTGACCGCAGACTGTCTGAACGTGACAAGTGAAAAGCCACAATCTTGTCGTATTCATCTTAAAACGGTGGTAACGTCTTTGTATCTGTGTAACGAACTTTTTATCGACTTCCGCTTTAATGTCAGCAAATGCCTCATTGACTATTCTGCTAAAAGCTTTAATGTGGCCCGGCTATGCAGTTGAACGAATATTTGCAAGATCGTTGTTTGTAGTGCTAACGTGTGAGTCTCCAGATTGATTTGAAGGACTCCGCAACGTCTTGTGTGAGTCCCTCTTTTTCAATTGAATGTTTCTGTGGTATCATCAAAAACCAGTGCTCATTCAACACCCGTGAAACGAGGATCTAGCCTTGTGGATTTTCTTGGGCCAAAACCATAAGAATGGTCCCAAAATTAGAGAACACAGGTGACGGGATGTAAAAGAGATTTGTCTCTTGATTGAATGTTGAAATGCCCACTAGAATTCCTAGGCTACAAGATAACTGCTAGACATAAGAAAAAGAGGCTCGGCACTAGAGGACTGCAGGCAGCGAACCAGCAGATGAGCTCGCTGGTGATTGGGACCGTGGCTCAGACTGTATTGTTATGTCAACAGCATCAACAGCCCTGACTACACAAACATCGCCTTGACCACTGAAGCGATAAGCTTGGCCTTAGGCAGTCCCAACGTTTAATCTGGCTTGATTCCTAAAAATCCTCTGCCTCTGCCGATTTCAAAGTGCGAGCTTAAGTGTCAATCCGTGTCTAAACTCAGAATCAATAGAAATTTCGTTTTACAGTGGAAGTTACGTGATAGATTCCACAAGCAGTAGTTTAACTTTAACCACCGGTGGCCATGACGGTAAGTAATTGAAGTTAAAGCTTATCCTACATTTGCACCTAGCTAAGCCAATAGATAAGGTTACGCTGTGCTGTGTCCGTTATAAAGGAACATCTTGCATAAGTGAGGTAGTATGGGCTTTAACTGCAAAACCTTGGCTATAGATGTATTCAGGTCGCAGTGTCATTGCCTTTCAGGCATGACTTACACAGGAGGGAACAAATATCAGTCGGAAGGCGTATTCTCTTTTCAACCACAACAA
The DNA here is from genome assembly GCA_916610145.1 of Eristalis arbustorum. Classification (NCBI taxonomy): domain Eukaryota; kingdom Metazoa; phylum Arthropoda; class Insecta; order Diptera; family Syrphidae; genus Eristalis; species Eristalis arbustorum. The sequence goes on from OU744319.1 coordinate 42,228,644, forward strand.
CACTCATCGGATTTGGTTTCCTCTGATCTAAATGATCTTCAGTTGAGCAACAACCGCCTCGTCTAGATCGGACCGACTGAACCCTTACCCATCCATAGCTGCACTCAAGTGGTCCCAACGGAGAGTTAAATTTTGCGTCACTCTATCTTACCCATTCTGTAAGACAAAGTAGTTTATCAATTACGGTATCCTGACGTATTAAAAATTTGCCACTAAAAATCGCAAGTAGACGACCATGGAGGTCTTGGAGGAAATGTTCTCTGAATTTTTCATGTCGCAACTGGCAGAGATTGGGGTTGTGGCAAAGGTTGTGTGGGTAGATACTCGAATTTTCTTCTTCCCCATCCCATTTTTATTTCATGGTAATTCAGGTGACTATTTCCTCCTTTTATCGAAGTGAAGGAGTCTGTCGTTATACTTACCATCCCTATGATTGTGTCATTCACTCTTTCTTGACATCCGCAGGAGGTAGTCCATATATTCATAGCTGGTTTGGTTCTCCGCCTCTTTCCTGGCAAGTTCATTCGCTGCTTCATTACCGCTTCTGCACGTGCGTTGGGACACCGCAAGCCCTTCGAGTTGTTGATGAGGTCATTACAAGTCCTCTCCTCCCTGATTGGAGAAAAACACTCGAAGTGAATTTCGAAGGCGAGAAACGGAGAAGTGCAATCGTTTCGTCGCAGCTACCTTTTAATTAGTAACCCCGTCCTGGCGGGTTCCTCTCGTGGCTTAGGCTCTTATTGAGTTATCTGTTATCTGCCACGAATGCAATTGATGCTGACGAGTGATTTGAAGTGTCGCTATAAATTACGTTCAATGTTTGAGCTGTTCAGGATGAGCTTGATGGTAGAGACAAATCATTTATTTTGTTGAAACAGTGGATCTTCCTTTTAGAAGACTAAGGCTAACAGAAAAGCAGGAGCTGCGACTAGGCGTCTAACTAAGCATGTTAAAGCTCCACGTTGTCGAACGCAATGATACCCAAACACAGCAATTGTCACATAAATTTACAGACAGTCGCACATATTTCACCTCGAATGCTAGCGGAAGCGATGCGACTTTGATTTGACGTCACGCACATATCCAGAAAAAGTTAAGCCAATAGACAGCATCCATCATTCTCCACCTGTCAAAACAAAATCTCCATGACTACTTCAGGAAGAAGTCATAATCCGATGACGGAGATCTTAATTCCATTAGATCTCCCCCACAAATATAACTTTCCCGGGCTTTGTCCATTCCCATCATCGTCGCCCAACTGTCTGCACTTGCCTCGTCATTAAGTTATTCCGGTGCCAGTAAAACTGTGTCCTGCCCCGAAATCCCAACGTCACATGCGTCATCAGCTCTAAGTGCTTCCCCTCGCTAGCACAGCATCCCGCCCTCGAACTACAAATTTCCTATCATCTTCCTAAAATATCCCAGCCATTCGTCCGTCGAATAATCCAATCATATCCCAATTTGTCACTGACCTTTGTATTCAACTGCCTCCCTTGCTTGATCGCCACTAACCAGTACTAAAGCCGGATTAGCTAATAAATGGGTAAACTTGGTCGCAGCATCAAATTGAGATAATTGCAGAATTGCCCGTTTGCCTTAGCCCGACCAACACGCACACCATCACCTTTAAACAGACGCGGAGCTTGCTCGCAAACCATCGCTTTTAATTACACAAATTGAGTGTTATGGCGGCAGTCACTCTTCCTCCCCCGAATGTCGTATCTGTCGATACCCGCACATGTGCCCTAATGGAAGGACGCAATAAAGATGTTCGCTGGATCTAAATACACTCAATACACGGGTGTGTGGTAAACTAATGCGAAACTTTATCCCGAAATTCACTTTCGAAACTTATCCCAAACGAGCACTTCTCGGGTGCAATAAACCGCTTTCATCCATTCAACCCGTCTACATGCGGCCCCCTGTGCCGGTGATGCTGACTTTTATGAAAGATGTCTTTTCCATTGAACCGCACATGTAAAAGTTTTCCCTCGCAGAGAATGGCAAACGAGCTGGAGCAGCATCCACAACCCCGTTCCCGGAGGATTCACTCTGTTTATCTTTTGAATACACGACTTGGCTGGCATCCGAAGACTGTTTCAGTTTTTATGGTAATTCTTTGCAGAAAAAGGAGAAATGTGGAGGAGTTGTGGCCTTTTTTTTCATTGCTTTCGAGTTGATGTTTATTTTTTTCTCCTCGAGTCCTGCCACAAGTCAAACACACGCCCGCCTCGTTTGATTGACACGTGAAGATGCGGTGGCGTTTGAGTGGGGACGGCATCGTGCTCAAGGAGCGGGTAACTGCCGGTAAATGAGAAGAATTTTTTCTTTATTGCGAACAGCTAGCGGCTTTTTATGTTGTTCTGGAATACGGCATCAGTGGGGCAAATGTATAAATACAAGGAAAGGTGATGGCTGTTGTTGTTATGCCGTCTGTAATTGTGAAGGTCGTTTGCTTAACGCCAGTGGCGCAGTTGTGGTACTGGGCCAGACGTGACTAGGTCTGGATATGGTTTTTCGGGCGTCGATGAACGATGCCGATCGATTTGGAATAGTATGAAAGATATCAACTCACGTCAGTGGTGATGACAAATAATAGTAGCATGGGTCTGGCTACATTCCGAAATGGATTGGGTTCTAACCGCTGCAACAACCATTCGTACTGTGCTAATACTGAGCTTAGCTTTATGCCTTATACGTCTTTATGCCGACTACGGAAGGGTGGAAGTGTCTAGTTGCTTGAAGCCCAAGTACACTAAGAACAGTGCAGGCCAAACACAAGTTAAAAAACGCATGAAAATAAACAAAATTAAATTCTGTCCATCTCCATTATGGCCTTTTTATAGTAATAATAAAAATATAATATGGGTGGCCCTACAGCCCAAAGAAAGCCAGGGCCTAGCTTCTCAGCAACCACTTGTGTTGTGCGTGCTATTGTTCTCACACGAGTGGAAGGGACCTACAGTTTTATGCCTACTCCGAACGGCCAAATTTGAGAAGCTGTTCCTAGATAGGATATACACTTTGAGTATTGTCAGTGACTCGAAGGAGGTGGGGTCGTGAAACTTATTTTTGTCGGTCAGAGCTGGAATCGAACCTACAACGTAGAGGTTGGGGTCGGCGGACATACCCACAACGCCACGGGCTACCACATTATGGCCTTTTTAATTCCCATTAATTATGAAAACAAAAAACTGTTCAATTGGCTGGCAGTAGCGCATTCTGTCACCCTTTTCTATGACCTTCTTTATATTGGCCTTAAGTTAGTGAATCGTTTTCGGATTGTTGCGAAAGTTTCAATTGCAGCTTCAAGGCGGACCATTGCCATCGTAAAGACAGTGTGTACCATTCTGTATAAATCAGAGCACGTCCATACCCATGTCTTCAATAAAAAAAAAACTAAATTGGATTCGGAGTACAGTGTACCAATAACATCAGTGCCGAGTTCAAGTGTATGGACAACTTAAAAGCGGATGATGAAGACCGGCCCGAAGAATCTTCGAATCTGAACCTGCGACAGAGGACGACCGTGTTTAAGGTGCCGCAAGTGTAGACCGACCTTAAACAACTTGGTGTGCGAAACTGAAGACTTCTAGGCGGTGATCGCGCTATGGGAGATGCTTGTTGGTTGATGCCCTCTTCCACACCGAGCTGTATCGCTATCGAACTTTTTGCACAAACTTGCTTGAAGCAGTCACAGTCTATGCATTTCAGCCAAAAATTCTGTTAAAAAACATATTGTTTTGGCTACACAGTTGGAACGCACTTTGAAAATAAGTCTTCAATATTTCCCAAAGCTTTTTGGAGGGTAAACCGACTCATTCGTTGCGCGAATTTATGACACTGACTTTCTGTCAGTGGGTCGGGTGGGAAACAAAAAGGCTCATGGAGTGTGCAATGAGTCCTCCTTGTACATTTGATAGGAGTTTGAGGGCTAGACCAGTAGTTCGAGTACTGTGGCCATGAGCTAGAGCTGGCTGTGTCTATTTGACCGTGGATCCAGTGCGGAATTGCCAATTTTAAACAAAAACTTTATTCCAGTACCTTCCTTCACCATCCGAAAACTCAGGCCTTGGACAACCGTGCTTTTGCCAGCCATCCTCTTCATTCACAGACAAAATAATGTCCTGTGCTCAGAATCACAAACCAATTAGTTCACAGATGCAAGACCCCCCCTTAACCCCCCTTCATACATCAAATTCGATTTTACTGATGCCTCACATCTCTTCCCTTGCAGCGTGAAAAGGAACGCGGATCTCACATCTCGTACATGTTTCGCTTGCCATTCGCGGCGGGAGCCGTTTTCAGTGCCTCCATGCTGGACACGCTTTTGTACCAAGCATTCGTGAAGGATTATGTGATTACGTTCGTCCGGCTCCTACTCGGAATTGACCAGGCACCCGGAAGTGGATTTCTAACATCGGTAAGGTCATCCCCAGGCATCATCATCCTACCAGTTTGTTCGCATTGTTTTCTTTCTCTTTGTTTCTTTTTCCATTTTTAGATGCGAATCACCAAGGAAGACATGTGGATTCGTACGTACGGACGTTTATATCAAAAACTCTGCTCAACAACATGTGAAATTCCGATTGGTATCTATCGGACGCAGGATACTTCCAATACGGAGGCGACACATGTGAGTAGCTCACCAGTAGACAAATGGGGACCATTTTCAGCTTTCGGAAAGCACTGTGTGCGATTGCGACCATCGGTGAGTCCGTGAGTCCAATGTGTTGTTGAAATTTTGTGAACTAAAACGAGAACATACATATTTACACTTAAAAGAATAACAAACAAAGAATTAATTTAAATTCAAGCTCCACATCAGGTTGCGCTCATTAAATTGTAAAGAATAAATTCAAACAAACAAAAAAACCAAAATACTGGACATTTATTCGAAAACAAACACGAAATCCTTCCTTCGAAAACAAACGAACACAAGACCTACATCACCCGACACACACATCTGCAGACACGTTTTCACACAACACTAGACCATTCTCATGTAACGACAAAAAACAAAACACTCAAACAAAAGAATAAATAAACATAAAATGTATCCTTATTTATTTTCGAAGTCTTCTTTGTGAATTTGTTTCTTTTTTTTTAATTTGTGTTCTGTTAATTTTTAATGTCCTTGTTTCATTTGTTTATCTCTTGTCCTTTGTCTTACCATGGTTTTCGTTCATTTTTTGATCATTTTTGTGTATAGCTACAGCATCTGTAAGGTTTTGTTTTAAGACATCCTCCTGTTTTGCCAAGCGCCAGAACTTTTCTTCTTCTTCTACTACTTCTTCTCTTTTCTTTACCGTTATACCTACTTTATCTACATATACTTTTTTAATATTCTAACAATTTTCATTCTACATTTCGCATTCGCCTGTTTAGCAAGCGAATTTCACGTTTAGTAAATTAGAGTAATCTACTTCAATAATAAATGATTATCTCTCGTCACCCTGCGTGGTTTTACGGTTTTCCTTTTTTTTTTTTTCATTTTTGGGTTTCCTTTTAAATGCTTTATGCAATTTCAGGGCTTAAGAATTTGGGTATCATTTCGAAAGTTTAACCAATTTAATTCGGGACACAAGAAAAAAAAGTTGTTTGGAATTTTCATTTAATCCACAAAGGAAGGCATTGGTACACGTTGAGACAGACACGATGGAACTTTAAGGTTGTTGTCGGCCTTTGAAGAATGCAACGAGGATTAAAGCGTAAAAGTACAAGAATTTAATTATTATTCGAAATTCGAGATTCATTTTTGTGGCAAGCTATGTTGCTGATCAAATTAACCGGTAGGAAAGGAAATTTATAATTGTTTGAAATGCAACCTATTTTGCAACGTTGGCTCCTCTTAATTTTAAAGCCATCCAAAAATATGATTTCTTTGGACCAACATACGATACCGCGGCAACCATAAATTTCCACAGACATTTATGGATAGTGTCCGGGGATTATCCACAAAATTGTGGCCTGGCTTTATTTGGATGTACCTTGTATGTGCCTGAAGTCGTCAATGATGACGGCTACAAGCCGCCTTTCTCTAAGAGTCATTGACGAGACTCCCTGGTCATTGGAACTGCACATGCGCAGATAAATCTGCATTGTGGTTGTTTTCTATTTCCTCCCAATCACAACAATCTGTGCCAAAGTCATCGGAGAAGGTGTCAAGCCAGTGGTCATGTGGTGGTACGCACTCAGCACCTCAATCACTATCCAGCGCATCGTCTTGACAACGCATGGTTACACCTGTTGTTAGGTGCCATGAATTTCTTATACAAATATATAAATATTCACGCATTGGCCTAAATCATTGACTTATCGTAGCCCCACAGAAATCAGTCGAACAGCATTCCATTGCCTGAGATAACATGCTAACCACACTTACTCTTCAACAAACCGATTGTAACGAGGGACGTGTGGCTTGTGGCACCATCCTGTTAAAACCACATGTTATCCAAGTACAATTTTGGGTCAGAAATAATCGAACCCATTGAGACAAAAACGAGCAAACTGAAAATTGGAGTTAATTGACAGTGCGTTTACAAGTTAAATTCAAAGTTGTCAAGTCCCTATTGGAAAACGCTTTATAATTCATCGCATTTCGATTGCAATGTTCGCTCAGCTGATTCTCAGCTAAGCACGGTTTGAAAAGTCGACTAAACACGACTTAAACTAATTTGAAAAAATAGTGCCTCATAAGACTCAAAGTTGCACTTTAGTACCGACAATGACAAAAATTTGTGCAGAAATTTGTGAATAAAAATTCAGCAGTGTTTGATTTATTTTATGATGGTGTGGAAGCGATTGAAAGTAAGAAAAAAATTAGTGCCTCTCCGTGTGTGCTACAGAAATAAAAAAGCTTGAAAATATTCGACGAACTTTCGTTCTGTAAACGTTTGCGGCCAAAAAGCGAGACGGATAGGTCTAGATAGACTCAACTGGTGCTTCCAGCTTTGTTTCTGGCACCATATGCCCCTTTAATACCACAGCTCCAGAACCTTATATGTGAGGTACATTATTAAGATATCTCTCTCTCAAGTCTAAGGAAGCCAAGTTCCTTAAAACCCTCTGCAAAAATATCATAAAATGTGTTGATGAAACTTCCACACTCAACAAACGTTCGCTCTCTGGCTCTAGAAAACCACCAATTTAGCGAGATCTTGTCAAATTCATCAGAGGCGATCGTTCGCTTTCGACTGTTTTGGATATTTCAACAAAGTGCTTGGAGGATATTAGTTTTGACTGCCTGTATTTTGATGTCATTTCCCGTCCCCTGCAGGCCAGTACTGGTAGGTTCTTGAGAGGCAGGTCCCTCCATAGCCAGTAGGTCTTTTTATTTCTTAGGTTGTTACTGTGACCTGGAACCCCACAAGGGAGATTTGAAGTGGGACTTATAGTGATGTTGACTTGGTTCGGTATTAATGTACTTTTTTTTAGCAAAATCTGCTATTGCTTTTCTATCAACACAATCTTCTACCAAGATACTTGGTGTATTTTCACTTCACCACTTACATCCCGTATTGCAAATACATAGTTCTCTTGGAGCAATCTTGAATTGTCTGGCAATCTATAAGTGGGCAGGGATAGTTAGTGCGCCCAGCCAACTTGACATCTTCCGTGCCTAGTCTTAGTCTTAGTCGTAGTATGTTGTTCATCGCAATAAGCCGTAGAAGAGGAGAGATGACAACTGGCTGTGGTCGAATGTTATTAAATTAGTGTTACCCAGCTGGTCATGATCGATTGACATAAAAAGTTTTCTATAATTACTGAGTTCATGATCACTTCCATGTGAACATTATTAAACTCCGCTTCTATGTCTAAAAACACATTGTGTACGCTTCATAGATGAGATATATAGCAGATTGATTTTGCCCTTTCAACAGCTACGGCTTTCTATATTAATTTGAAAATCTGAACACACATACTTCTTTGGTTGGCGCTACAGTCCGGTATGGACCTGGGCCACAGCCAAAATCCCTCTCCGCCTTGTTTTAGTTGCTTCCAGCCACACACGTACATCTTATGCCGGTCCCATTCAAGCTGCGTGCGCCACCGTAGGCGTGGTCTTCCTTTGCCGCGTTGTCCCTCGGGGTTAGAGTCGAAGACTTTCCGTGCGGGTCAAGTTGACACACAGCCTCCTAGTAGCGCCCTTTGCGCTTGCCTCTGCAGCAACCGCTTCGAGGTGAACCAATGAATGCAGTGGTCCCTTGTCCAGGTTTGGTGGTTACGTGTGGGGGTAACTTCCCCACCGTGCAAAGAAATGAATAGTTACGAAGCAACAACAAGCCTCGGCATAGACATACATTGCCTAGAAATAAATCGATTGCATCTATCAATCAACTACTTTCCAAATTAAGGCTTTAGGCGACTGGAACTTCCTTGCAGTGCACTGCTGATGTCGGAGGAATGAACGTCTCGAGTGTTGATTTCTTTAAAAAAAACTTCATTTCCATTGCATCTAAGGAAAACTGCACGATAAGAAACGTCGACGACCTCGAATATTTACAAGCAATAGGTAAAGCTCAACATGTGTTTATGAGACTTTAATAATAGTATCAGCAAACCGCCATCAAGCAGTGAAGATAGACGCGGTCTGTCAGCTGAATCACATTGACTGCAAAATCGTGTCCTTAAAATATGTTTTCGGTATTGTATCCACTCGAGATTTGTTGAATAGGAGCGGCCTCTTTCAGGTTGCGTCTTAGAGAGATGGTGCAGTGAAAGTCAAAGGTGATCCCAGTGGAACCCATCACCTTTAGATTTACACTTCATTTGTTGGCAATAGATGACAACAAATTAGTAAGTAAGAAAAGCCGACAGGAAGTATGTACAAAACAAAGCTTATAAAAAAATAATTGCTCGAGCCAGATTCGAACTCAATACCTGCAAATAAGAAACCAACGAATAAGAAAGATACGATATACTTGCATAGGATTACACGAATAATTCAAAGACGTAAGTTTACCTCACGAGAACAAACCTATCGACGGCCTTTAGACAACTTTATGTGTTACCATTTCATGTGGCCCATAACCTTATAGGCTTCCGGTGTATTTCAAGAAGAACAATTTTCAACTAGCGAAGCATGTCGTCCTGTCAAGTTACACCAAAATATCCACCCGAGCATTGCCGTATGCATTGATAGAAAAAAAGCCATCAAAGCTCCTCTAGCACAACTTACAAGCTCTCTCGGTCTACTCCCACTACTGACTGAGGCGACAGTATCAGACACACCCCCGGACACTATTTAACTGCCAAATACTCACTCAACCGTGTTCCAATGGTTTTCTTTTGTGTTCATTTTGTTTTGCTCTTTCGTTACAAGATTCCTTTGATTTGATTTACTGTTTACAAGCTTTCCTCCCCCCCGTCCCCCACATAAGAAACAAAGAAGCAAAAAAACACTCACAAAACAACAGCAACAATCGAAGCATCCGTCTTGAGTTAAAAAAAAGCCCGCGCGTTTGTACCTCCCACCCGGACCCTCCCACAACAGACTACATACGCAGTTTCCTTCTATTTCTCCCCACCTCTCTAAAGAACATATATAAATAGTACATTATAGTTTAAGTTTTGGACTTTCTGATAATAACGCACACGCACGCAGTGAGTCTTTCTTACAAAAAAAAATTAAAAATCAGAAAAAAATGTTTAAGCCTAATTAAACATTTATCAGAGTAAACTCTTCCCAGTTAGTTTTTGAGTTCTGTTTACTACTAGTTGCATCCATAGTAGAATCACCATCTCGTTTGCATTTTTTAAAAACCCGTACTCTGTATGTAGTACATTGTTGCAACTCTAGGAGGCGCTATTTGTTTACTCACACAATTGTTGTCTGGCTTACCTTCTTCTTCCCTTTGGTTGTGCTCTGTAGATCTTGAATCCTTGTGGGGATAAACTAATCCTATGTTCCTACTGCTTGCTTTGTCTCAATGTTGTGTACAAATTCATAGATATAAAAAAAAGCCAAAAACACTTGTCAACTCTACTAGCCTGGCACATAAAAAAAAATCAACGCCTCAAGACAGAGTCCTTTTGTCGCTTTAACCTTGCTTGCTGTCGTTATTTTTTTTTACTTATGTATTTCCAATTGAATGCCCAGTAGAAGAACAGAACGCAGTCCACTGGCTGGTTTCTGTTTATTTTTGTTTTAGTCGCTTGACGGCACGTCACGTTGCCGTAAGGGCTCGTTCTCGCTGTGCCTGAGCCGGTTTTGTTTTCTCTCCTTTATTTTTGATTGTGACATGTGTTTTGTTGCCAGGCTGGCTAGTCTTTGCCTTTGTATGCCTGTTGGCTAATTGTGAAGTTCATGTTGATTTTTATTGCATCTCAAGGATCCTGCTAGAGAATCGCTTTGTTAACCTTCTTCGCTCTTTCTGGTGTATGTATGTTTATTTCGTTATTCTTTTTTTTTCCTTATGTTTTGTTCATTGTGTTTGGTTAGTTACTGTATTGGATACACACGTAATATTTTGAGTTGATGTTGTATTGCTTTCCTTTGTTAACACGACACGTTCACACAATTAAAGGTACGCAAATCTAAATTAAGCGCATTTCCTTCAGAGATTTTAATTGGATTGTGCTACGAATTGCATCGGCTGACACTTCATACCAGTGGATCCTTTTATGCATGCACGTTAAGATCGTCATGCAAAATTAGTTGGTATAGAGGAAGTTGAAAAATGGAAGCACGATCACATTTCAGTATAAATTTACCCTGAGCATCTGCGTAACGTCCGAACTTGTGGTTTGTCATAGTCACTGTTTGAGTCTTAAATCAGTCATAGTAATGATTTGTAAGTCTAACACTCACCTAACCTCGTAAGTGCACATTCAGTAGTAGTTGTTCTTTTTCTTTTGCAAAAAAACGCCAGCGACAACCCATCAAACGACTTGATGTCCAGTGGGTAGGTAGTTGGGTGTCCTACCGGCCGTATGGGCATTTAGACCAACTTGTTGGGTCCAATGTGTGTAGTCAGTAGGTCTATGCGTTAAAACTGACAAAAAATGTTTCGCTCTTCGTAGCTGATCCCAGCTGATCCTAGCTATGTATTTGACATTTCATTCTTACATATTTTTGAACTGGCTAATGTTGAATGCAACCCAAGGTGCTTGAAAAAAAACTTTGAATGTTCTTCAAATCAACGGCTGGCAAACGTGACGATTGTGGTTGAATAAGAAGCCAGCAGTGATTTCTACACATTTCTAATGTCCTTACCTCTCCGTGAAAATGATACTAAATATATTCAGTGAGTTATATGGCACTTTTGGTAACGAGCACTCTAACCATCCATAGATATTCATCATTGCACATAATTGTGATGGCCATAGACGCTGTCACTTGAAGGACATTTGACATCATACTGACCCAGGTGCCAGATGCCCGGACTTGTCTCAATGGTACAACTGCAAACATGAATCTGCTCGCTTCAAAAGCAACGATTTACGTGTTTATCATCATCATCGTCCTTTTCTTCTTAGCGGGTGCTAAGCACGCACTAAAGATCTCCTCCGCCATCGACTCTTACTCCTCAGAATGTATGCCCAGGCGCAACTAAACGAGTTTTGGACTTGATCCAATCACCTCCTAGGGGATCTTTCAATGAGACGCCTTCCTGATGGAGTCGCATTTAAGGTATGCCTCAGAAGATCTGATGATGTATACATTCGTGCCACGTTTCCTAATCTCGAAGCATATGAGAATTAGCGGCTCGACATTGAGTTCCCCGCGTAGTGCCATGCTTCTCACCCTATACCGGTGAGTAACTCTCACAACAGCATTTTCATACAGCCCAAACCTGGCTAAAGCGCAACGCCCATAATGACAAGAATAAGAGGACTGATCTCGGATACCGCCTATTCCAGTGTGCCAAGGCCCCATTTGGAGCCAGGCTTGAATGGTGACCAGCCTATCCAGCCCGAAGAAGGTATCCGCATGTGGGCAATTTTCGCATCTTAGGTTGTGTCAAGTTCCATGAAACAGTTTCTTTCACATTGAGGCATCTGTGCTTTGAATTTGACATTTCCGGTGTTCAAACCGAGTCGATGACCTGCATTCCAGAATTTTTTGCATTGATGTCGTGTTGTAGAGCACTCTGTTACCTATTGTATTTAGCCGTGCATCCTTCGCTAGCAACATTCACTCGACTTCGCTTGGTTGCATGCCAATGAAAATGCCGGGTTTCCTAAGACAAGTGGCCACTTCCGTGGTAGATTCCCACTATTTTAGTGGGTAAAACAGATTATATATTTTATGGCGTAAGTGCAGAGTATGCCATTCATAGGCACGAACTAAAGATCCATTTTTTTCGGAATCTGATTCGACCGAATTACCAGAAATATTCATTTGTGAACATCGCAAATTTAGAAGAAATACATATCGTCGTCCATTGCAGACTCGACTATATTCCAAGCTCCCTAACGCAGTTGGATTCAAGTGGCAACAGGTCCATATTTTGTGAAGCTTATATAGACCAGTGGACATTAAGTACTGCACTCGGTAAGAAAACGTTGTGTAGCTCATTCAACAACCTAAGCTCCTCTGCAAAATGATCGATATTTTTTTGCGGAAAATGCAGAATTCATCAGACGCAGTATATGGTAAATTGACAGGAGCTTTGTGTCAAAACGCACCTTATGCCTTTCATCAGACAATACGAAGAAAACTCGACACCACAAAAGTAACAGTCGAAAAGATATATGCGAATCCAAAAAAACATACCACTTATGGAAATGCGCTTAAGGCTTCCAAATCTGATCAAAATTCATACCAACACACCAGGGTTATAATTCAGGAACATACCCCGTCATGATGTCAGAAAGGAACATTTGCTTACACAACCATTCGCGTTACAAACATGAACACCCCCCACGAAACCTGCATGAGAGGCTTTTATTCATTTCTTTCTTTTCTTGTTCCACGAAACTTTTCCCATTTTCCGGTACAGTTACTTAGATTACTTAAAAGATGAACACATCCACACCACGGCCAAGCTCGATCCTTTTGTTTTTTTTATTCCTTTTGTTTTCTGTTCCCATTTAATTCTCCATTCTGTGTGATGTCTTCGGTATGATTTTTGTTTTTACTTCCTATCACACGTCTGAGATGAGATAAACGACACATATATTCTAACTCGCATGTTGTTTTACGAGTAATGAACTAATTGGTTTTGTTCTCACGTACATTTTCGTTTTGTTTTGTTTTCGTTCGTAACTCCATTTAACTCTGTTTACTCTCTATCTACATCTATTTGAATTCAATAAACGAATTCACTTACAATTAATTTAAAAAAAAACATATTAATTTTGAAAAAAAAAACAAAAAAATACAAATCACTGACCATGCACAGTTCGACGAGGAAACTGGAACGCCGGAGTCAACCAAGGACAGCAACGAAGCCCTACGCGGCGTCACATATCGTCCTCCGGTCCATCATAAGTCAACCACTTGCCTGGGTGGTTGTTCTGAGCGTAAAGGATCATCTGTAAGTAAATAACCACCATGTTACTGTCCCACCCTCACACCCCTCGCAAGAATGTCTATCTGAATAAGTGATCAATTGAAAACACCGACACCATCAACAAAAGATCCAAACCCTCACCACCACCACCACCACCTGTCAACCAATTTGTTGTTTTGTTCCACCCCTCACTCACCTTGAATTGAAAAGAGAATATGGTTTTTTTTTTGGTTTTTCCGAAAATCTATATTCAGTATTCATCACATCCTTGTTGCGTTAGTTCATTTTATTGTTTTCGTTTACCCGTAAACACCTCGTATGTTTGGGAGATCAAATGTCAGTGTGACAGCACAGTGCACTTTGGACAGTAATCTGTCATGGCAGTAAATTGTATTTACTTGTTAAAATTGCTTTGTACATGAGCGCGTCTCGCTAATCATCGTGATTTTTTATGTCGTTCAATCCCGTTTAGAGATTGTCCTCTTCCTTTTTTTACTTTCCATTTTTTACGAACTCTTGTATCATTAGTTTGGTGTTGTACACTTGATGTTGTTTTTCTAATTTAGTTTCTTCCAAATTCTCTGTGTGTATTGTATTCACATTTTTCTATCTAGATATAATGATTACATAAATAAGATTTTCCTTCCTCCTTAAAAGATAAGTCACGATGTTCCAGATTCACGCGGTTCTTCTTGTTGATTGTTTAACATATTGGTCGATGTCATGCAGCGATATGGAAACAGTTCAGTGGGACGTACTGTCAATATAAGCATCTGTCCACAGGATTTCTTGTAAAGAACTGATTGCATTTTTATAGCTGAACAGGGAAAAGGTCGAGGTCGAGGGGTCGAATTAGAGGTTCAACTGCAAGTTCCCGTCCACCCTTTTTTTTTCAGAAAGTCTCTACATCACAGAAATTCTCGGATCCCTCACAGAAATTCACTTGTGGTGGATTTAATCAGTCAGTCTTGGGGCATCGTTATTTAAATTCGCGTGGATAATACATTACATCAAATATTGCTCACCATTCTCAGTAGGGTTTTAAACGAACTCAAATCCGTTGAATTTGGTGGCATTAAATGGATCTAGCCAAAGGAAGCACAGAAAGAACTGACCATCATAGACATTATCCACAGAGTCTAGCCTACATACAGTCACGGACGAGCAACGATCGAGAAACACGCACACAAGAAGACCGCGAACATATTCTCCTTAGACATCGCCATGGGTTCATTGAGAAGTAAATCGCATGCAAACATGCTGTCCTCGTCTTACTTGAACCCACATCAAATTAGTTCCGAAAAAATTCATCTGACCTTTTGAAACGCCCAAAGAGAACTCCTTGTTAGAGCCATCCAGCAACGTTAGCTTAAAAGTAATCATCGATGTGAGGCTTATTAATCCGTTGGCACAGAATGACTAACTCAAAGTAAACCCTAACAGAGTTATTCTCTCTCTCCTTCCAGAATCAGTAGGTTGTCTGTTGCCCATAAACATCATCAAAAAAATCGTCAATCGTCTTACACATAAAATTCGCATAAGAAAGACTTGATTGACTTCACTAGAAGGTTCACTAAGAGAAGAAAAACGTCTTTTGAATTAACTCCAACCTCTTGATGCAATAGATCTCTTGTTGTTATGGCTTGCAGAAGAGAACAAAAATGATAAACAAAATTACCTCTTCCTCATCGTTCATCTATTCTCATCCCCCCCCCGAATGGAATGTAACTTGGGCATAAAACACTAATCGTGCGAGGCAAAATTTTAGGAAGAAGTTCATAACCATACGGCGCATCTGGACAGTTGCAGGAGAACCATTGGATTCTGGCTGTCAACTCGAATCTTCTGAACCTTTAATGTGTAGAAGAGTAGTAAGAACTACCGTTCTTGGGCAATTGCCAATCAAATCAATCGAATAATTCCATTGTTCTCGCAATCGCAATTATTCAAATGCAAATTGAGCGGAGTCGATTGCTGATTTTCTATTCTTGTAGGTACGATTCCAGTCGTTGACGAATGTGTGTATTCATCACTTCTTCAAGTCAGAGAGAAGTTGTTGGATTGCATCATCTGTGTATTTGGTCAGGTGTATTGCTGGAACAACTTTTCTATCCTCTCACTAATTGGGTGAGAAGGCTGAAGAATATGATACACTCGAACTCCAAAATTCAAATATCCTCGGAATCCAAATTTTTTTCAGATATTTGGTATGACTTGTAGAAAATTCGACTTAAGGATGTTCCAATAACAAATGTTTGGCTGTATTTCTATTCCCAGTGTCCTATGATATAGTTTCTTATTGAAATTATTAGAGAATTCGACTCGACTAGATTATTATTGGATTGTTTTCTAATCAGACCGAATAAACAGACAATCGAATTCGATTTTTAACAATTGCCAATTTATTCGAGTGTGAAATTCATTCCCAATAGCCCATCGCTAGCAAGAACAAGAAGAATTGTTGTACGAAACATACTCTCCAGCACCGCCAGTGCCGAACACTGCTAAATTCTGAATACAATAAAGCTTCTTCGTCTAGAAAAACTTCTTAAGAGATTGAGCCCTCGGTTAGAGGTGTCGCCAGTTCGAATCGCAATAAAAACAAGATTAAATCGCATTTATCTTGCTTTCATATCTGGTCCAGTCCCAATTTGTCGCTGGGATCAAGTAGTTATGGATCAGTGGCCAGCTTATCATAATGGACCAAAAGTGTGCTGGCAAAATCAAATTCTTTTCCTACATAACGCGTTTTCTGCGTTAAGTGCCTGAAGCTGACGAACTCGTTAAAAACGCCACCAGTCTGCCAATTGTTGAAATATTTTGCAACGTTCGTACCCCCTTGAAAACCTTTAAGTCAAAGCACAGTAACCTCTGTAAAACAGAAAATAAATGCCAAATGGCTGACAGGCAGCACCTAAAAAACAACAAAACAAATCTGTACTCATATCGATTCAAGAAAATCAAGTGTACTGATTTTCCTAAGCCGATCAAATTGGCACTGGAGTGGACATCGGACACTGCATATTGGGCCTCCGTGCAAAAAGACTGGGCCTCTTCTCAAACAACTTCTGTAGAAGCTGCCGAGATGTGGATGAAGGGGAAATCATCCAGCACCTCCGCTGCGACTGTCCTGCTCTCGCTTCAATTAGGAAAGCCACTATAGACTCATACTTTTATCACAGCCTAAGTGACCACAGCAATACACCAAAATTTGTGACCAAAACTGGCTAGCTATCATAACCACCCCTCAAACGGGCCCACATTGGCCTAGGTGCAAGAACATGAATTCTTACCTACCTACCTACCTAGGCCCCTGAACAAAGACTAGTAGGTCGACATGGCTTTCTGTGGGCGGATTACGCTGGGGTACCGTGATTTTATTCATCTGCGCAACTGGTGGGATGCTAATAAATAAGCCCTTAGATGAGTTTTCATATGAGTTATGATAATACTGCGCGAAACTTTTGCTAAACCCATTGCTTGGAGGAGTCATCCCAACGCCGATAAGTCTGCTTACGCGCTGACGTGGTCAAAGCAGAACCGATGCACGAAGATCAGAGCATGTCAAATTTATTAAGTCAATCCTTTAGTATTACACTTAATTAAATCGACTGCCGAATTGGCTTTAGATAGTATGTAATTTACATGTGAGTGAAATGAATGGAGTTCAGTCATCGGCGAACAATAAACATTTACTGTATTTAACTTAGCAAATAATGTCGTTAATGAATATAATAAAGAGGAAAGGGCCTAAGCGACCAATTAGTTACATTAAGTCCAACTTTTGTGAATCTCTTAGTTAGCTGCCTTTTTTAAATGTTGTTAGGCAGGAAAAGCAGTTGTAACACCGGGTCAATGTGGTGTATTATAGGAGGCCTCTCATTACAACAGTGTGCTCTATTCCCTGTGACTAAAGAGAAAATTAACAGTGCTTAAGGAATCCCGCTCAAATGCTTGCAAAAGAAATTTAAAAATTGTAATTTTTTTCCATTTCATCGGTCATATCCAGAACAGACAGGAATGTTGTAAATAATCGTACAAATATTTCTTGTTTCACAAGTCCCTCTTTAGATAGACTTTTATCAGCCAAATCGTAGTAAAGATCTACATCCTACGCCAGACTATAAGGTGGGTGCATAAGCGCCTACTAACCAAGATCCAAGATCTTCGAGTCTCTGTTGGTGTTTGCGGTACTCATGATGTTGTCCTTCCAAAGCGGAGCGATTTCCTTCGCACCAATTTTTGACATTGCAAGTCCGAATAAAAGGCTTGTCGTAGAAGGACGTCTCATCGTGGATGATTCACTGCCAAGCAAGGCCTTCCTGGAAGTTAAATATGGCTTTACAATCGTTTGCGCCGACTCACCCCTATTCGACCACGACTGTTCTCGTAAGTGAGACACTTTTCACCATTCGCTGCAAAAATGTCGAGGTTTAGACTCAGTAGTGATTGTGCAGATAGAAATTGAGTCCATAAAATTCGTTGGCGAAAACTAGTATGGTTCTCATACAACGATCTTCGTTTTGATCCAAGGCTTTCGGTTCTGGCCTTCCAGAGCGTGGTGCATATTTGACATGGTGACCACGGGACCGAATTATAACCACGCATGGTTTACTTTGGAAGTCACCTACATTTTATTTTCACCTTTACCCAATGGAACGTATACAACCCGATCTAGATTACTAAATCAATCTGTTGGAAAAAATAATGGGTTTCTTTTTACTATTTTTACTATATTTTACCAACTATTATGATCGTTAAAAAAAAACAGTCGATATTCTTCCAGAGTCTAGTTTTTCTGATCGCCTCGTAAATATCCAAATTGCTATCGTCTCATAACTATTTGAGTATGAGTCTGGTCTTTTCTCGCTTTTATGTTCCATACGTCCGGCCCACGCATGGTTTTTGTAATTCAAATATTCTAATAAATTTCTCTGTATAACATTAACTGCCAACATTTTGTGAAATAGTGGTGTGAAAATAATGAACAAAAAATTCGAATGACTAAACTGACTAAACACAACGTTATTCTTCCGGTCTTGGGGAAAAACCAAATTGTTCTGTTTAAGGTCTTGTATTTTAAAAACTGTTTATGCAAATCTATGTTTTGCAAGCAGCCTCACGTGTCATGCGAAGTTATTTTTAATGCTTAAATCAAACAATCTTACAGTTCCATAGCGGCCGTGGCGTCGAGTGTCTGTGCGTCGACTCATACGCCCTTGAACCTGGGAGTCCTAGTACGACAGAAGTAATGTTCACTACTACGGCCAACTGAAAATTATCCAAGAGTATAAATGTCCAGAAAATGCTCCTCAAACTTAGCTTTACTGTTCGGAGTATGCACATAGGTCCCGTCCCAGAATCAAAAACACCAGCAGTTGTTGATAAGCCGCTCGTATTATTATTACTACGTTCACAGTTTTCTAATACGTTTGTTCTTTTGAAGGAGTACAAAATTGTTGGCTTAATTCATATGGTTTCACAGTGAAATGTGAACTTCGTTGTGTTCTGTACTTCTTCTTGTGAAATGCGATTGAAAAAAAAAATCAAAAAAGCAGCTGTTTGGTGCGCACATTGGCTGCAGTTTGCATGGTTTTTCGATGTGCATGTAGTGTACTTCTTTGGAACTTTTGTATTTTTAAAACGAAGACTTCGATAATAATTAATAAGGCAAAATTTACACCTGTGTCAAGCTACACCTACACAGCTAGTAACTACTTCTCTTCCACCACACTGTGCTATCCTCCCCACCGCCAACTAGAGCACCATATTCTCATCGATTCGAAATATTATACCGCTGTCCGATTTATTTGTTTCCTTTTCCTTCGACAGACATCGGTCATCAGTATAGCTTCAGTAATTCCAAACTGTATCCTTAGCATACGGGTGAATGTTAACAGATACTCTTCGCTGATAATTTCTTAATACGTGTAGACTAACTCAAGGAACAATCCGTGCTCCCATTATTTTCGCTTTACGATATATAGCGAATCGTGGACCAAATGTCACTTACAACAATTTTGATCCCTATGCATTTGCTAATGATTATGTGCTGCACTCTTGTACCCATTAGGCCAACTTATTCAGAAGGCGAGTAATTGGCAATACAGTTTTTAATGATATCTAACCAAAACCAAAAGAATAAGATCAACAGTCTAAGATATCATTGTTCCCATTGTACAGCAGCCAGGGATCTACGAATTCACCTACGGAATGGCAATGTTTTTGCATAGGATATCTTTGGCCTAGAAAATGTCCATGCTCATCTACAAAACCTGGCAATATGGACACATAACATGAACAACATCCCCTCATTGCGACAAGTTTTTTTTGAGTTAAAATTGCAATCTGATGTGGTGGCCTGTAGCGTTGCGGGTATGTGCGTCAACCCCAACCACGAGGCGTAGGTTCGGTCCATTGTCTGTGCGACAAAAATAATGTTCACGGGCAACGCTCAAAGCGTATTTGATGTCTAAATAAAGCTTCTCAAACTTGGCCGTTCAAAGTCGGCAAAAAACTGTAGGTCCCTTTCCAAGTGGTTGGTGAGGAACTAGGTCCTGGCACCCATATTATTATTATTGCAATCTGGTTGCGCCAGATATTTTTAACAAGGACACATTTATGGTTATGCTGTTATCGTATAAAATTTTAACTTCCAACAATTCTTCGTTCCAGATTATTGAATCCAATACCTTCGAGACGGAGAGATCTTTGCAGAAACATGTGTACGTCATCAAGGGTGTTTTAATAATGGCACAAAAAAGATGTCCTGATAACGACCGTGATATCCCTATTTTCATGAACAATCAGCCAGCACTTGCAATGATTTCTCTAAACTCCCTATTGGAAACAATTGTTCGGTCTTTAAATGATAAGTCTGAATAGTTTACAGTACGCTTGAATTTGGTACCACCGAAGAGAGACTACAAACATTGCGCCCCCTTTGGAGCTCAATTCTATGGAATCTCCGATTTTACAATTGCTATGCCAGACATCAACCCTTTTCACTAGTTACTGATGAATGAATGGAATGGAAGTGGCTTAATCCAAATGGACCGAAAAGTATTTTAATTAGGCCCACTAAAAGCATTGGCTTCTTGAAACATCTACAGGATCACTTCGCGCCGAGGCAAAAAGGAACTTAGACATCACTTACGCATAGATGAATGACGAGTCATCGCGTCGATCGTCGTGTTCTTTAATTGGTGCTCTAGCAGTGGGTGATGGATAACATCCAGATTAATCTATCGTGTCGACACAATAAACTGTATCAACACTTAAACAAACAACTCACATAAATGCGTCAACTGTTTCTGACACCATCCACAAGTCCATTTCGATGCATGAATTATTTGTTCAATTTTCAAAATATACCGAAGCTTACGAAAGCAACCCAAAAAACCTTAAAGTGTACCATACCACGCAAATTTCAAATTTCCCCAGCGTGTGATTGACTAAAAAGACACAATTACATCCATTTCATACAGACTATGTCAAGACTTTCTTCTGCAAGTCATGTCTCCATTTTTAGACACCCGCCAGCAACGATTCATTATTCCCAAGCCGGCAATGTTCTGAAATTGTTAAATAAATATTAACCTCTGAAAATGTAGAACGATAAACAATTCCCTGTAAATACAACACTCATGGACCCCGCCGGAGGCACTTAGACTTGCAGACCGTCACCCCTGAAATCTCAGCTAAAAAAACACCTCCGACCATCGGCGTTGTGACATTTATGTATCACACCTTCCACCCTCGGACTACGTCTCAGGCATCTTAGTTGTTTTCCACATGGCACAAGTTCACTAAAATCCCGTGACACCACTCGCATACGTCCTCAGGATTTCCACGGCTTGCAGCAAATTTCCAGCGGTTCTGATTTTGTCACAGACATTTGCGCGGCGATCCATGTAGTGAGCATTATGCGACTTGGGGTGCAATATAAATTATATATAATTTGTCGTCTCTGCTGTAACTTGTAAGACGGTTTCGGGTGCTATGAGATGTTTTGTCGGTGCCTTTACGTTTGTGTAACAATCGATGGTCAATGTGTGCTGCTCTCCCAAAGGATGAACGGTGTCTGGAAGTGCAATTAACTTGTCACAGAACTGTCGGAGTTGCTTGGACGAGATTTATGATTGCAATAAGGAGATTTGTGCTCACTGGTGCCACATGAAGACTTCAGAAGTCTGGAAAGTATTTAATGAAGTTGCTGGATTCGCTGCCCTCTTAGGGCGATGGCATTTGTCGTCTTTGTTGCAGTTGCGGGTTTTTTGTTTGTGCTTTATGGAGTTATGAAGGTGAATTATGAATTCGAAAGGGGGCTTGCACTTGCAGAAGTTTAGTGAGAGGGCCACTTTATTTTAATTTGGTTTAATGTGATTCTAAGCGTTTGACTGCATGAACTCATTGCTTTACTCTGAAGGCTTCATGAACTGTTGTAGGGTTATTAAAATGTACGATTGGGTAGATCATAGGCAATTAGAAGATTCTCGACATTATTTGAAAGACATTGGGACAAATTTAGATGAGCGGATTTGAGGGCAAATACCGCGTTTTTGGAAACCATATAGGCACCTTATCTTTGTATATAACGAAGCACTTTTCGCCATTAGTTGTCTCCCAATGTTGCTCTGAGGCTTTTTAATTCCGGCGGCTGATTTATGAAGATCATGTATGGTGGCAATGAATTCGAAAATATTTCATCCGGAAACAAAAACAATTTCAAAATGAATTCTTACAAAGCTACACATCATATTAGTGACAGAAAACACACGACATGAAAACCATGAAAGCGCTCAGGGCCATCCCTTTTTATGGACTCAACAATACGAGCACAAGCATTCACCTATTTAAACAATCGAATAAATAGGAAGATACTCAGCCATCAAAGGCGTTTATGGAGCAAACTACAACCCCAAAGGAGACAAACAAGCTCTAGAACTTAGGAGGGCTGCCCGAAGAATACTAGGTGGCGCACTTACATGACATATAATATAATATGGGTGGCGCTACAGCCCTTAGAGGGGCAGGGTCTAGCTTTTCAGCTACCACTCGTGTTGTGCGTGCTATTGTTCTCTCCCGAATGGAGATAGTTTTGTCGCGCAGAGCAGGAATCGAACCTACGACGCCGAGGTTGGGGTGGACGCACGTACCTAAAACGCCCCGGGCCACCTTACATGACATGATGCATGTAATTATCACCTTCATAAAATGGTCAGGGTAAGGAAAAAATAAATGACATACCATCCAGCTCAAGCCATGCTCGGAAAAGGGTCAAAACAATAAACAAAACAAGACAAGATTTTGCCAGAAATCCCCTCTAGAAAAAACTGTTGAAGATAGCACTTTAATCATAAGTCAAGCCCTATGCGTTGAGTTGAGACAGAAAGTGTAACGTGTGTTGCATGTCCTGCGAGTAACCTCTAAACTCGAAGCTTTGGTACGCTCAGGGTACCGGTTTTCGTCCGACATGTCTTTGAACTTCCCTACAGTGTACACTCACCAAACGGAGCGGACAGTTCGCATAAACGGAGAAATTTTAAAGAACTGAATTATTTACACGATCCTCAATCTAAATAAATTCCTGATAAGCAGATTCTCTTATCACGTGATGCGGACACCGATTTTTGTGACCGCAATATAATTTCACTCTCTCTTAAGCGGACAAAACGCATCTGGCATCTGTTTAATTTTGTTAAGTTTTTTTTTGTCTTTCTTTTGCGCTTTTGCAGCGTCCCCCATACAAGACATATTAAACAGCGGTATGTCCGACTATAATTTCTGTTGGTGTCCGGTGTCCCTAACGTTGTCCGCTGATGGGAGAGTTCACTGCTACAAAGTTCAGAACTATTTTTAGTTGAACCCCTTGGATGTTGAATTTTGTGCCAAAGAGGAAGTAAGAGACTTCTCCCATAAGGCATTTACCGATGGAATTCCTAGATCTCTGTGGATGTTGCTGTTTCGTATATACCAGGGTGCGTTGACAATGGCCCTTAACCCTTTATTTTGAAATGTTTGTAGTGTGTTTCTATTACTTTCTTTGATACAACCCCATAGTTGTATAACATAAGTTCAGTACATGTCTTTGTATCTTAACTGGAGATCTTCACGTTTCTTTTTGACATGTTCCTTCCATTTAAGCTTCACATCGAGAGTCATTCCGAGGGACTTCGCTTCATTACCGAAGGGTATTTGAAATTATTTATACCATAAAAACGGGTAAGGTATTCACGTCATACATTTTTATGAACGGATTGATCGTTAAGCTCAATTCGCTGAGTGCTCGTCCATTCGTGTACCCGGTCTAGAGCACATTGTAATTTTCTGGATGATTCTTCGACCGTTTTGGCAGTTACTAAAATAGTGGTGTCGTCAGCAAATGTGCCCAGCATGGTGCCTATGTCCTGCGGTATATCGTTTCTATACAATACGTAAAGAAGGGGACCAAGAACACTTCCTTGTGGTACTCCAGCTTGTATAGGTTGAAATAGGGAGTATTCTTTTGGAAGATTCTATCAGGTAGATAGCTCGATAAAATTGTGTCTGCTCGGGAGGAACTGTCAAAGCTTGTTGTTCAAACTTGAGTGCCAAACCTTGTCAAAGGCTTGCGAAACATCGAGAAATACAGCTGAAGAGAAAAACGTCTCATATAATAACTTTAATAATATGGTCCACGGCCTAGCTTCTCAGCAATCACTCGTGCTGTGCGTGCTACAGTTCTCTCAAGAGTGGAAGCGACCTACAGTCTTATGCCGACTCAGAACGGCCAAGTATAGAACCACCTACCCACAACGCCACGGGCAACCATGCCACATAATCGTTGTTAAAAAAATTACATGTTGGCCAAGAGAAAGCTTTTATTGTTAAAGGATAGCTATTATTGCAGATTTTGAATAATTTTCCCTAGTTTCAACAAGAATTGTTACGCAATTTGTTATAAAGACATTACGTCTGCAAACTGCTCTTAGAATTGGTTCACTCAATGTTTCGACCGTGGTAACATAATTAGTTTGTAGAATGCTTGGATTTAACTTGCAACTTATGCATTCCTTCATTCTTGTTTACGTGAAGAGTGGGTTATTGATCTTCTGTGCAAAATTTAACATACAATAGAAGAATTGCGTATAAATGAACAAATTTCTTTTTTAAAAGAATTCAAAGTTTATTGCCAACATTGCATATCCCTAGTTTAGTTCCTATATTTCCGTTTGGGCATGGAGTGGGGTCTGCTCATGTAGGGCCGATGTTCAAGCGATTGTTCCTCTTCGCAGTAAAGCCAATTCAACAACAATAATTATTCTAATTTTTGAACAACATTTCATTTAAAAAATTGATATTGACTGTATGCTAATAGCCATTGCACATCAGTTTCGGCTTAGTAACTTCATCCTACCTCATTCTCTCCACTACCCTCTTAAGGTGACTGAGAGAGACACTCAGTCAAAACAAGAACTCTGATTTGCATATGCAAGTGGTTTTGCTGGTCAATTGTGGTACAATTGTCACCACTTTCTAGATCCATCCACATATGGCAATTAACAAATGAACACATTTCAATTCAGACACGGTTCAAATTCGATTCACTCTCAATCTTGTAATACACTGTCAATGTGCGGTTTGTAGGTTGTAGGTAAACTCTGATTTGATTGGTTCAAAGTCAGGTTTATCATTTAGTTGAATTGAACTTAGACTTTATTGTGACCACAGTTCCTTGTCAAACGAGTATTTTTATTCTTACTAAGTCGACGAGTGCAATTTTTCACAAGAAAAGAAGAAAAAAGCTAACAAGTTATTATTGAATCGTTGTTGGTCTTATTCTGTAAGGAAGCCCTCTTACTTGGGTCATCCAACTTATTAAACTTATCTGTAAATCGAGCTAACGAGTAAGTACACTGCAATTGAATTAAATAAGTTATGTAAAAGTTGTCCAAAATGGCGTGCACACCAGAAACGCTGTACTCATAGACTTTGACACAAAATTTGGTTAAACTCATTTTTTTCACGAAGAGCAGTGACGACAATACAACAAATCGCACGACTGGGCGGCCACTTCACAGCCGTATTTTATTCTGCCGATATAGAAGAATATTCCACTCTTTCTAAGCTGGCTCCGGTTGAACTTCCTTGATTTCTTGGTCATATATATTGGCGCTGTTAACTATACCCCACCTGTCCATGGAACCATGCTCTTAAAATAAACGATTTCTGACGTCCCTTCAAATAATTTTCCTTTTTCTGCACCTCCTCCACCTATTGAACGTAGTGCAGTACACCTTGCATTTGTTACATATCTTGTCTGACCCTTCCAAGTCCTCTCAGATATACAAAAATGGAACAGCATTATTTAAACATAGCCACGCCTGCTGGTATAGGTGAGTAATGTCTCAATGCATTTTAACAAAACTGCTGAACACTCATCAGATTACTCTCGCCCTGGTCAATTGAAGATCTTCCCTAGAGTCTAGGACACTTCCCCGACACGAAGTTCCATTCAAAGTCGGTGAAATGAAATGAGTGCCTCTTCTTGGATCACAAATTAGCATTCAGCACTTTTTGCCAGAATTTAGACTTTGAAACTGGCTTGTTTTTTTGCAACTTACGATCATACCTGAAGATACGTATTCTTTTTCCAAGAAGAACGCCTTATTTACTTCCGCCTTCTTAGGCGAGGACTGACCAGGTGTTGCTCGAGAAACGCGCAAAGTGGTTCTCCCAGTCGTTAAACCACATATCGACTAGCCTATTTCATTCGGAATATATTTACACCAGAAGTGATACGCATTACTACACACCTTCTATTCGTAACAAAAAAAAATCCGGTTCACCTGCTCGGCAATCTTGAATGAGCCTTAGTGCGAACGTGCGTCCACAACGTTTACTTCGATAGTGAGTGGTGGAGCTTCTTCTGGCGATAGACCTTACATTTCAGCCGACTCACCGATTGTTGCATCATGAAACTGGTTCTAGAGCCGCGCCTGAAATGTGTTTGTTAATTCGCAAAACATTTGTCATTTCGATCACAGATTCAAATCAGCTTGAGACACCATCTTCCAGAGATATACACCACTGCCTTCGATGTCTCAGGACGATAACACGCAGAGGGCAATGATCTCTTGCTTCGGGCGGTGCCCTTAAATATTCATGAGTCTAAACCAGTCGGATGTGCGAAGTGGTGGAGAGAAAACAAGCTCCAGGCTGTGGACCAGATAACGAATACGTGTTTATCAATACCCATCTTGTGTTGTTTCCCATTTCATGGTGACTCAGGAGCATCGCTGCCTAGTGATTTATGCTTAAGGATGATTTGCACCGGCTTAACCTTGACTGGGGAAGTACCCCACCGGCCAGACCGGTTTTTTGGCCTTCTGCGATGACTATTCACAAATGTCTATCAACAATTTCTCTAATGTGTTGACTATTGCACTCAGTCAATGTGTTCAAGGACTCGACGAGTATTGTTCCTCGTGCGGTTAGAATCCCGTCTACAAGTTGGCACTTTAATTGCGCAGCTCGAACGTATTTCATTAGACAAGACGATTACGAGAAACACAGGAAACATACGTGATTTTACTGCTGTAGAGAGATGCTCTTAACTGTTCTGTTCTGAATATGCAAATCCAGCAAGTTATTTTTATATCGAATCCACGTTGACGTCGGCTCAAAAATGTTGTTTAGCAACGACGATGGTCGACCGGCGACATGCATAAACCATGATTTTGATGTTCGACGCTCGCCAGAATATTGAGCCGTTGAATCTTGATCGTTTTGAATCTATTCTCGCGTTTTGATAGTCTGGACTTTGATATCATTTAATCGATCGTTCAAACATGTTATGATCGCCTTTGTTTGACATTGTCACGAGGAGGAGACTCAAAGAGTGGAAGGAGTCACATTCCAATGACGCCATCGAAGCAAAATCACAAGCAACATTTTGCTGATGGCTTTTGTTTTGCAAAGTAAATGTGGGCAATTCGTTCTAAATCGGATGTCTGAGCAGCTGATGCTCCATGGAACACTGTGTGGAGTGTCGATGAAAATCACAGCAGCTTTCGTCCCGTAACTATTCATTTTTTTTTAGATTAAAATTGTTGTTACACGTACGCTTTGGACAGAGATTGTAGGAAGGTAGTGAACTCAGCACATACCAGGTCCTTGTTGGCATCACCTCATCTATCTGCATGTACTTACTTACTTATTAGGCAGACGAACCATGAAGGGTTTGAGCCTGAGCAATTGCTACCTTCTATCAGTGACGATCCTAGGCGCACTGCTTTCAGTCATCGAGCCCAAGCTGTCTTACTTCCGCGATGATTAGGTCTTTGTACTAGAGGTTCGGTCATTCAAGGCTCGGATTCGAAGAGCTGGAGCGCTGTTGTCCATTCGCACGATGTTGCCGAGCCAGTGTAGTCGACGGATTTTTGCCTTCCGGACTACATCCACATCCTTGTACAGCTCGTAGAGTTCGCGGTTGTGTCTTCTCCTCCAATCGACTTTGTCCATTGAAGCGTAGTAGACGTAGTATTAGTAGACACATAAAGAGAATCGCCAATGTAGACAGGCACTAGTACTCAGAGAACTCTGAAGGTATAAACATATTTTGGTGTGGCCTGCTTATTTGTTTCCTCGCTGCAAGTGATGTTTTCGAGTGCTTGTTCAACTTCACTATTTTGTGGGAACAATCTGTGGCCAGCTATCCGATGCAGGCTCAGTTTAACCTTTTCTTTTTTCAGTCATCTCTAGTGATGCTAACTTCAAGGCGTTCTTTCAGTTCCTTGATGGCTGCCTGTCTATGCCTCATCCCGAGAAAAAAAAACACTTTCAAGCTCGGGAAGGTTTTGCTGAAGGGACACATTCTCAAACCATAGCCAGTGACTGGGAACTTGAGCCAAGAATTATGAAAGTTGTTTGCATTTGGAGTCAAATCTAGGAGGCTGCGCTATAACCCTCTGTGTCTGTTTCTTACCCAAAGAAACAGAAATCAGAACTCCAAGAAAAACGAGTCCTTCGGAAGTTCACTTCTTTTCTGCAAAAGAAGTACCCGATTATTTTTGCCGAACTTTCTCTCGCAATCGGTTGTATTTGGTTATAAGGATTTTTTCCGAAGATATTGTAGTTGTACAGCAACCATTCGTACTTATTGTTCTTTCGCTAGTGGACCTACAGATGCTATCAACTACGAACGGCAAATAGAGAGGAATTGAATTATGATGCTCGAATAATGAAGTGGCATTACAACACACTCAACGAAACGCCACTGTGACCATTTTCGGATAATACGAGGTAATACTTGTTATTTTCCTTTGCGTTTTTCTTTCATTTTTATGTTCATTCTACGTTCCTGATGAGTATTTATCGACGAGAACTATTTGTTACTTGTTCTTGCGCTGAAGTAAGACAATTATCGAGTTATCTTGTTAGTAACTTGTAATTAGTTAGTTAGTCGAGTGGTTAGTAGTCATTCGAATTATCATTCGATTATTAAAATATCTCGAATACTAAAGTCTCGTTTCTTAAAATCATTCGATTATGCCCATCACTACTGTTAACGCTTGTTGCCTTTGACAATTCATTCTCACATTTGTCTATGGTTGGATGTGCATCATTTTACTCTCATGTGTCGTATGAGGCTGTATGGATTTCGAACAAATCGGGCAGCTCTCTACAATCAAATATGTTTTTTGTGGATTTTAACCGCAATGGATTCAATGGGATGGGACTTTCTTTGCACCTACTAGCTTTAAATGACTTTTGTCACAAATTGACACAAAATTCTTACGCTCCATTTGGACAGCAACCTCTCAATTTTTCCATCATTTTTCTCATTTTTTAGCAAAGTAGCACAACTTTTTTGATGATTGTTTTTCAGTGGCTTTTCGAGCATAGACTGACTTAAAATAAAACCGTCAATTGTAAACGTGGAAGACGCGATATGCCGGTCAATGTGCTGTTAAAACTG
Source organism: Eristalis arbustorum (assembly GCA_916610145.1). NCBI lineage: Eukaryota > Metazoa > Arthropoda > Insecta > Diptera > Syrphidae > Eristalis > Eristalis arbustorum. The sequence goes on from OU744319.1 coordinate 42,258,065, forward strand.
AATCAAATTCAGACGTGGCGATGAACATACAGTTCTCAACATTCAGATGCAATAGTTTTGAGAAATGACAAGTATTGTTGTATTCACTGAAATAAGAAAATTATTAACAGCTTGTCTGAATTTTCTGTGATTTTTTACAATTGAACACCGTCCAAGGCTTATTTCGATATGGAAGAAAGCTTGCATACACCGCAACAACTATCAGTTGGCATGGCTGGTTACCACTGAGTAGTTAATTACTTAGTTAAGGCGGCGCTACAGACCGGAATCGACCTCAGTCTCAACTGACAAGTTGATCGAGATAGCTCGATCCTTGCTAGCTGCCTCGAGTTTCGCCCGACAAGTTGACAAGACAAGGTTTTCCTCAACTGCGCCGTCCCTCAGTGATTGATTCGAAAACTTCCCGTGACGAAGTATTACTTTCTATCCACTCTACAGTACCTAGCCCATCTCAAACGTTGCACTTTCACTCTTTTGGCTAGGTCCACGTCGCTGAACAGCTCGTAAGGTTTGTCGTAAAACAAAAATTAGTAAACTCAATCCTAATGGAACGTTTCGCGGGATAAGTTCTTAACCGATTTTCCTCCCCCCATTAGAGACTATTAGCACGAATCAAAGCAGACTTCAGACATCAAGTCGAATCAATCGAAAAACTCTTTCATCGCATTTTCTTTTTCCTTTTAAACATTTTCACTCTTCAGTCGCAAAACACGAACATTTTGCCATCAGTCGAAGCACAACTTCTTCACATATTTGTTTTTTTGTTTTTGTTGTCCAATCACAACCAACACAAAGCCGAAGCTTACCGGCAATCGTGGCGGGGTTTCAGCAAACCAGCCATGCAATATCTGTACCTCAACGTCTGGCACACTTCAACTTTTGAAAAGCACCAAAGCAACTACAAAACTGTCGTCCAAGCGAAAAAATATGATTAATTTCCCCTTTCTATTACCTTTTTCTTTCTTAAACTTCTTCACTCCCCAACACACAGTCATACGTCAGATACAGTAGCGACCTTCAGATTGCGTACTCAAAGGTAGGTAATGCAAATCAAGCGATACAAAATAAAAGCCATCCACAGGTAAACCAGGTAACATCCATAAATGCGTGTTTGTGATTGATTTTAAAACTAGTTAGACAGCCGCCTTAGTGTCGAATGCGAATTGAAAGCAAGTTCCGCACAGAACCACAGTAGAAGAATGTCTGTAATGTCGCACACTGCGCCACTGAATGCCAAATGAAAAAAAATGTCAAACACACACTTAAGTGCACTGCTCGATGCATTGATGGAATGACTGGCAAATTAATCACTAGTTATCCTTGCTTTGACTTAGATGCTCCAGGCCTATCTCCCCCAACCGTCCCGTTTACGCTCTGATCAACTCCCACCCCCCTTCGCCATGTCAAGACAAAGAACATTCCCTTCCCCAACCCGGCTTCTAACCCATAACCAATCCAACCAAATGCTATTTTATCACACATAGATGTCGTTGAGTTTCATGTTTAAACTGTTTCACTAAATAAAATTATGCCAAATCACCAGAAAAAAAAATTGTAAAACCATATCCGAGTACATTGCAGCAGATATTACTCAACAATCTAATGGTAAACCAGTCTTCCATGTTCTTTCAGTACTCCATCAATCTAGCCGACGAGGCGCGCGACAACCATGCGCAGCAGATCGAACGGGCGGAGATCGCGAATCTAGTGCGAAGCCGAATGGAGTCACTGAATCTGCCAACAATCGACTATGACGATGTCAGTGAGAAGAGGAATCATCTATCGTATGTGATTATAAACCCAAGCTGTGATCTAAAATTAGAGGAGGGAGACATTATGTAAGATTGTTTTGTTTTTTTCCAGATTATTGAATGATGTGAGATTCCAGTGACATTCGGTATAAGAGTGAATTGACGTTCTACTGACACTTGACTGTGACAAATGGACATTCACTGAATGTGAATGCACATGTCACTCATAAACAGACAGATGCCATTCCGTATTTGACATTTCCAGTGACGTGAGTTATGTCCAAAGACATTAGACTTCAACCTCCCTCGCCCATCAGCATCGATTGAGACTCTAGCCATTCGGGAGACATTTTCCGTCAGCGAATGACATATCACTCAAAAGAAGCGTGTCAAGACGCCCATAAAAAATCTGCAAGTGTCAAAATACGAAGCAGATACCAATTTATCCCCCCTAACGCGTTGCTGTCAAATCGTCACCCATAAATGTTTGACCTTCGATAGATATTCGCTGCTGACATAGATTTCTGAGTCAGTTTTCATTGTCACATCAATAACGACAAGTTTAATGGCATAGACTTCGGCAATAAAAATTGCAATTTGTACCAGATAACAGCGATGTTAGATGAAAACTATTAATTTTACTCGAAAGAGTAGTTTGCAACGTGTGAAGTGGCATGCGTGCAATAACCACTGAAATGCAATGATGGATGGTATTCGTTGCAGAGTCGACACACTATGACAGAAATATCAGTTCTGTTCATAAATACATGTGCACTTTCCACACAGAAAAGAAGTCATAAACAATTGCGTGAGCGTTGTTGACTTCTTGGCATACGTCATTGAAACCGACACCTGTCTTGTGAACTCACAGCAATTGCAGTCACAACTACGTCCGACTGCAACCGCTTCGAGTTCAGGTAACGACCTTAAGAGTGACTGTGACTTTGACTGTGGCTTTGACTGTGACTCTTGTAAAGTGAATCTCGAGGTTGTTCTTAAGCACTGTCAAATGTACTTGTTTGCGATCTCTCATTGCTGAAAGGTCGATCCAATTTGCATGGTTTTTGTTGAAAACAGTATAGGAGCCGATGCACTATGTGTCTATTTTGCCATTAGTATGTAGGATATGCCTGGTCTGTCCAAGACAAACAAAAAGAATTTTTAATGCCCCACATCTTTCGAGTCACTGACAATGCTCAAAGAGAAGTTCTGCCTAGGAAAAGCTTCTCAAACTTGGCCGTACGGAGTCGGCATAAAACTGTTGGTCCTATCCACTTGTGAACACACAATACGAGTGGTTGTTGAGAAGCTGGACCTTGTTCGTTTGAAGATCTCGTCGATTATCCATACATTGGCTCGCCTCACTTGACCAATCGGAGCAACAGCAATGTCGACAACTATACACTTCGACCAGCATTTTCATGGTCTACTATAACCACCACGTCCTCTTTTTGAACAGATTTAGACTTGCTGAATCATTTTGTCCTTCAGTAAATATGACTTTATCGCCCTTTTTCAAAATTGATCGGCAATCAAAAGATAATATTTTCGGAGATTTTTCTTGAAATCGATCATACTTGCTCGTAGGTCACAAGGTGGGTTCAATAGGTTCGACGAGATGAGGATTGATTAGACGTTAGCATCGACACATGTTCTGCACATAGTAGAGTACCCATGGCATCCTTGCATCAGCAGGATTCGATACAAGACGTCTTGATTGAACAAACAACAACAGTGCATATCAGGACTGTGTCCGATTGAGTGTCTAAGTTCGAACAACCACTGCCTTTCATTGCTCACTATCCAGTCTAGAACAAGCAGATTTGCGTCCTCAATATTTTAGCCTTCATACCAATTTCGCCTTCCTCTTGAACCTAGAGCATTGATGTACATGGGGTCGATGTGGCCAAGCCAGGTTAGTCTACATATTTTTGCCTTCCGGACTATATCAACACTTCTCACAGATGGGACCACATATAGGACGTAGAATGTGTCTTTGGACGACGCTAATAATCAGCTCTGCTGTTTCACCTATTGTGCAAATTTCAACTCCATAAAGTTGGACTAACAAGATAATTGTTTTGACGAGAATGATTTTGATCCTCCTCAGGTTTGACAAGCCGAAGCAGCTAGCATCAGTCGCCAAGGGCGACTCCACTAAGATTCCACTATGATGTCATTTGTGGAGTTCACGCTTGCCCCGAGGTAGACAAAGTCCTTCACTGCCTCAAAATTGTAGCTGTCGATTGTGATATCTTGTCTCAGTTTGTGGTTGACGGGACGTTTCTTCGTTGACTTTAAGACCAGATCACTCCGACTTTTCTTCAATTGTCGTGTTTGCTATTACTACGGCACGCTTAGAACGCGTGACTGTCGTGTAGGAGATAGTGCCTTCCGTCTACACAGCTGCTCGATGCACTCTCTTTTTCAGTACCGAATTGAAGAAATTACGCGTTTAATTTTGCACGATCCAAAGTAGATCATGGCTTCGAAAAGCTTAGGTTTGCGGCTAGACGTGGTGGGGCCACGACTCACTAAGGTCGTGTGAGACCCATTGTGATGAACTCACTTCGAATAGGTTCTTGCCATGAATGCTGGCGGCAAGCGACTTTACATTAGATGAAAATGTGGCGCTTATCAAATTCACTGCCTTCTTCAAGATTTTCCCTAGAGATCCTGTTTTATAACACGTTTGCCGGGCCAGAAGCGTGTTGTAGCCCACTTCAGAAATTTTTAATAATATGGGTCGCGCTACTGCCAGTGGAAGGCCAGGGCCTTGCTTCTCAGCAACCACTCGTGTTGTGCATACAATTGTCCATTCGCGAGTGGAAGGGACACACATTATGCCAAACGGCCAAATTTGAAAAGTTTTTTCTAGACAGATGTGCTCTTTAAGCATTGTCAGTGTATCGAAAGAGGTGGGGCCGTGAAAATGTGTTTTTCTCGCACAAAGCAGGAAACGAACCTACGACATCGGGGTTGGGGTCGACGCACATATCCACAACATCACGGGCCACCAGACATTTTTAAGTGCCTCCTGCTTTAATACGCCTTCTAAAATATTCTGTCGGTAGATTCTCTTTTCAACCAATAAGCGAATCCAATCACCGCAATCTCTGGCTAACTGTCTTCAACTTAGTTAGCTAAGGTCTTTAGATACTGGCATCCCCTCTTGCGGAGTTGAAGAGGGCACCGAACAAAAATTAGACGGCTAAGGTCTTTAGATAGTGGCGTCCCCTCTTGCGGAGTCGAAGAGGACACCGAACAACAATTGGACGGGAGTCAGCAGCACCCAAACAGTTACTGCAAGAAGACAACCGCTTATGTACATTTTTAGAACACTTCATTATCAAATGCCGAACATCTTCAAAGAAGTTTTTTTAAATATGCCGTCAGTCAAATATTGCAGATTAAAACAAGTGCAAATCACATAATAAGTATGGTAGATTATGCTCAAATTCCACATAAAGCCCGGAAATAATAAAAAATGTTTCTTAGATGTAAGATATATTTCCAAGTTTGAGTTTTAAAAACAGTATTTCTTAAAATTGCTTAAAAAGGCCGGTTGTAAAAAGAAAAATCATAATTTCATATAACGTCAATTCAATTAGTAGGAACGTATGTATATTATCGTAAATATCGATAAATATTCCAAAGAAGAAAAAAAGTCAATTTTACTATTTTTATACGATTTGATACGAATTTAATTCAATATTTCCCCACAAATTGTCTTATTGTATGCGAAAAAGTCCTCTCACACAGAAACCGAATCACGCTACTACCTTATATTCTGTGTATAATGTATCGATCCGTGTTTCCTTGGGAACTTTAAAAGTTTCAGTTAATTTCGGAGACATCTGTTCCCTACGCCTAACACCAGCATCCAACATTTTGCCTCTTCAACAACATGTATATCGTTCTAATCGCTTTCGACAACTTCCTTAACACCAGTTTCTTGTGGTGATCAATGGTTTGCGATACAAAATATCCATAAATTGAGTTGTTGCTTTTTGCAGTTTCATTCAGCCGGAAATCAGAAATTGTGTATATTTTTTTTCTGCCAGAAATCTATGAACTATTTCCCAGGTGTAAGGTGACCGCTCGATAGAAGAACCACATTTTCCACAATAGACACGAGATATAGGATTTTCGAATCGGCACTTGACAGCTAAAGGGTGATTTTTTAAAAGCTATAGGAAAGTTTTTTATAAAAAACACATAAAATTCAGAAAAATGCATGGAATCTTTATTTGAATCCATAGTACGGTCCATATAATTTAATGTTTGAAGATTATTTCATGCAAATGTTGACCTTGACTGCGCCTCAAATGGTCCATCCGCTTAGTACAATTTTGGCATACTCTTTCCAACATTTCGGTCGGTATCTCACGAATACCATAAATGCTTCAATGTTGTCTTCCGTCAATTGAAGCGGGCTTGTATGTATAGATATGAGCTTCAACATAGCAAAACAAAAACAGTCTAAAGGCGTTAAATCGGACGATCTAGGCGGCCAATTCACCGGTCCCAAACGTGAAATAAAATGTTCACCGAACTCGTCTCTCAATAAGTCCATCGTTGCTCGTGCTGTGGCACCGTCTTGTTGAAGCCACATGTCATGCAAGTCAAGCTGTTGTATTTTGGGCAAAAAAAAGTTGGATATCATTTAACGGTGGCGCTCACCATTCACAGTTACGTTACGGTTCGCATCATCTTTGAAGAAGTACGGTCCAATGATGCCACCTGCCCATAAACCGCACCAAACTGTGACTTTTTCTGGATACATTGGTAGATCTTGCAATGGTTATGGCTGATATTCACTCCAAAATCGACAATTCTGCTTATTTACGTACCCATTGAGCCAAAAATGAGCTTCGTCGATGAAGAAAAATGAAGAATGGATGAAGCGCGATGAACCCTCTAAACAGAGCTCGCATTTTGATAGTAAAATTCAATAATTTACAAGCGTTTTTCGTTTGTAAGACGATTCATGGTAAAATTATAGACCAAACTGAAGATGTTTGACAGTGAAACAAAACACGAAACGTGAGTCGGCTGTTTAAACCAGTGTTGCCAAAAAGATAATAGCTAAAAAATCACCCATTAGTTCTCGGCCTAGTAGACAGACAATAACTAGCTTAGTGCAAAAATGTGAGTCTACATATTCGTTGTGTGATATTGCCGACAACGGGTTCGTTGATATGGCGAAAATATCGCTGCCGTTCAGACGTCCGCAGCAAACGATCCAAATCAGTTTATGCCACGATGTTTTCAAAAATTGGGCATCACTCAAGCATCCATTACATCCATACAACATCCAGCTGACTCAAGAATTGAAACTGATGGACTATTTAAAGCGACGTCTGTGTATTTAAAAAAACACCTTATTGGCAAAGCCTTTACAACACCTAATGTCAAATGCGCATTCCTCTCCGCTGCAAAGAGTCACATTGACCGATCCTTAGAACGGTGTACGAACGCTCCGAGCATTCACTCCGACCGCTTGCATCATTCTTCCATCGACTTCGACACGCACATCAACACAAACATAACTAATCAATTGTAATTGTTTTTTTTTTTCTACTTTCAGCTATTTAGTACGACCATCACCGTTTTCGGCGCAAAAAACCTTCGAACGTCATAACTCACGTCGAAAATCAAACATATCGTTCTGTTCGAACATTAATCTGGGCGCCGCCTGTGGCCCAGGCGGTGTGGGTGGTGCAGGGTCGCGACGTGGTTCCGGCATGGGCTTAAACCCAATGCAAATGCAAAGCGTCCAGACTCTCTCTGGGTATGCATCACCACGTTGCACGCCACCAATTCAAGCAATTAAATCCAATTCTCTTTCTCTACCCGACAGTCCGACAGTGGTGGGCTCAGCACGTGGACGCAGCAATTCCTTACGGGTTGGCAATCATTTTTCTTCTCTCTTTTTTGTGCTTTTTTTTTTCTCATATTTTTTTCACTGTCGTTTCACAATTGTGTAAATTCACTAATCAAAGAAAAACTTATTGTATATTGTACTTGTATCACTATGCACACACACATACGATAGACTTGTTCGGACAGCCGCACTGTGGGAACGTTAGATACTCATTTGTCGCCTTTGTCGTTCCGTTTCAGATCGAGAACGACATCCTTCTGCGACGATCCAGTTCGCTGCGTCAGGGCCTGCCAAATGTCGGAGTCAGTGGTCGTCGGAAGTCCTCGCTGGAGGAGATCGGCATCAGTCATTTCACCACGCTGATGCAGGCAACGAATCACACGAATCCAATTAAGATTGCGCTTAATGGCAGCATTGGCCTGGAGGTAAGTCCGAAGAGTCGCCGTTTACAGCCAAGCGTTACCGGTGGTCTCTGCAACCGCGCCCGAGAGCCTCATATCTCACTTATATCGAAAAGAATCAAATATCGTTACAGGTAACACCGCCAGAGGAGCCCACCCCGGTTCTGGGTGTGCCGTGCATTGGTGGCGTCAACCCATCCACCCTCGGTGGCTCATCGTTCGGCGGCTCATCGCTGGCCATCAACACCGCAGATCTGGGCAATAGCTCGCCCCTGCAGGTGCCCCAGCAGGAGCAATCGCAATCGGCGGCGCCATCGCCGCAGCACCTGCAGGGCACCATTGTATGATACAACCTAATGTGGGGCCGCAGGCTCCGCTCTTCGATGTCGAAGAAGAATAAATGGATTTAATAAAACTAAAGGACAACACTTGGTTCCCTTGACCGTGAAGGCGCCGCGAGACGACGCGAACAACAACGACTTGCATGACATTCGCTTATTAGAGCTGTTAGCCTGCCGGGTTTACTTTAAGTTTTCTGTTGTATCCACTGAAACAATTTTTTCGTTTTCATTTTCTAATTTTTATTCGTGAGCGTAGAGTGCTTAGAGATAAGTTTTAGAGTGTTTCTTTTATCTTGTACATAATAAAGTGTGTATATACTCGTGTGTGTGCGCGTGCTTAGAAGCTGCACACTCGTCGTAGATTCCATTGCGTCAAATTGTTCGTTGTTTCGTTTTGTCATCCGATGAGCTCTGGTAATTCTGTCGGAACTTGTACGCGAGAGGCATTTATTTTTTTATTCGGAAAACGCATTGCTGTCGGGCGGGAAAGACTATTTACGAGACGTGCCAGCTGTTTACAGCTTTTATTTATTACATTTTTGTGCATTTTGTTTGGCATTAAACACAGCGAATGTGTCTTGCAACATAATGGGACTTGCTATAATGGAGTTTAACTTTGATTGGGAGTTCAAATGTAACAATTTTATCAAATGCAGATGAGAACATACAAATGATACGATGATGATCAAATAAATTAAAATTTGTCTTCGGCATTCCGTCTGAGGAAAGGTAGTCATTCCCCATTTCGGCAACATCTACAAGAGTCGTTATAAGTCAATACCTTCCTGTTGTAGGCTTTTGATATTAAATTGAACTCATTTTAATAACGTCGAAAACACTCATTCGGTCCATTTGATCGGTCCTGTCGCGTACACTCAAGTGGCAATCAATTATCCATTCTCTCTCTCTCTCTGCATCGGTAACAGTAACTTCTTCTAGGATTGAAGAAGTTTGTCCACTTATGTTATGTTCAACTTGAGTCAAGCATCCGTGTGATCAGCAAACACCCAAGTGATTAGCAATCAATTCGCCTTCGCTATAATCGTGTCATCCATGACATCCAAAAGAGATGGTTGGATACATAGGATTACCCGGGGTCGGTTGATTTCAACCCTTTTCCTGGTACTTTCACTCGATGCCTCTCCTCTATGACTCTTTGGCATGGGACTAAGTATAGAGTGCTGAGAACCTTGAGCTTGAACACCAGCTTAGGGATGATTCCTTGCGCCGATCTTGCTTTGAATTGATCACTAAGCTGTATAATTTCCATATCCACTTCCATGACTCTCAGGACCTACGCTTGCCCTGATCAAGGCTTCCGATGGAACAGTAGTTTATTTATTGATTAGCTACAATATAAATTGAATTATGTATATAAGTAGCCAGAGCATCAAAGGGCCTCAGGCTAAGTTATTTAAAACAAATCCAAAAGAATGCACACTCTTGTACCTCTTAGCATCCTCGATGAATCTGTGTATATGCAGGTGGATAACTCATTTGTGACCTTCTCTTCCCTGGTTGGAAAGTAACACCCGACGGATAATTTCAAGACAAGGAACAAAAGAGAATAGTTAATTTCGACCTGGTCAAATTGTGGTCAATCTCGCCCTTTAGAGTTTGGAGCCCTTTGAAGGGCAGGTTTAGCACTGCTCTAAGCTGTAGAAGAAGTGCTAGTCACCCATAATGTCTGTACAACGATTGCTAATTTACTTTTCGAAAAAATTGTATACTGGCATATGTGAATGTCTCGAAGGTACTTCCAGCCCCTATTGTATAAAGTGCCCTGAGACTGGAGTAAATTCAAAATATTTCTTAGCATCTTTTGTAATTGTGTACTGAACCACTTAAAAAGTGTGTCTCAATAGACACAGACAGATGTGAATACTTTAGTTGTCATTTTTAAGGACATACTGAGCATGCGGCCGTACAAGGTGTGGTGACATGTCGAACAGCTTGAGCTTATAAGAAATAAGTTGTAGTGTGACATACATTCCACTCGATATTTTTTTGTCCAAATTCACTTACTGGTGTGGTAATCACCTCCTCAGGGCGGTGGTCAACGCTAAATTTGACTCCGTCATTGTGTGTAGGCTCACCGTGAAGTTGGCAATAATTGGCCGGGTATTCACGTTAGGCATACTTTCGACTTATGTCCAAATTCAATATAAAAGTACCAGAAATTGAATCTGACTCGGCTCACATCTTAAAGCAAAGTCGAGCCTTCTTCTCCTGGTCACCTTCCTCTCCTGGACATTTTTTTATCGTTGTGTACCCCTGTGGATGAAAACACTTACATTTAGTCATGTCAATGAGTGAAAAGTTAATGTGCCTAGAGATCTACGTCGTAACTTAATGTTCGAACATATGACAAGATTGGGCTCAAATTCTACTGGCGAATTAAATAATATTACAAGGTCTGGCACCCGAAAAGATCCACTTGCCTTTCCCGAATCTACACGGTGCCTGCCCTTAGTAAAATAATATAGACGGCGCTACAGTCGGCGAAGGCCAAGGGTCTATCTTGACAGCTACCACTTGTGTTCTGCGTGCGATTTTGATAATTGCAAGAACACTGTTCCCGGAAAACTTTTTTTTATAGGTCAGGTTAGATAGCGGTTGCATAGCAGCGCAGTCACTTACCTCACATGTTTAAGAGATTAAAAACAAACAGCAACACAATCGTCTTCATCTTAAGTTGTATTATGTGTCATCTCCAAAACTACGCCTTAATAATTTCAATTCATTAGAACTTCTATACCACAAGACATACAAGCTTGAAGTGAGTTCTATTACAGAGGAGCTCTCTCCTGCCGTAATCTTCTACAGTCTGTTTGATAAGATCGTATGCGACAAAAATATATAAAGAGGAACTTATAATAATTAATCTAATAAAAATCAATTGTGCTGGTTTATTTTGTTTATTTGAATACCTATCAATTAATATGATGTCCACTCTTTCCATTATCTTTGACGGTTCGCTGGATTAATTTTTTAGATTGCGTACAACATTTATGAGCGATAGGATACACTGCCCTAAAAGAAGCTTCATCTGAAAACATACGTTGTTCCAATCTCTATCCAAATTCTCCTTGGCCCAACGGAGTCGTTTTGAATAAAATAAAATACATTTTAAGATTCCGTCTCTGACAAAAGTTTAACACCCCTTAAGGTTTTTTATTCCAAAGCAGAAGTATTTTTCTATCTGCTAATGCAAATGCCACTTCCAAACCGGTTTTCATAACGAGTTTTGTTGTATACGATCTTATCAAACGGACTGTACATGACAGGTTTCTCAAATTCTTGGATACCATGACTTTTCGAAAACTAAGCTGAATTTGCTTGATCTGCTCATGAAACTGGACTGGTTTTCTTAACTGCAATGAGTTCCAAATCAGTTTCTTTTAATTCCTGAATCATTATAGACTTTTGAAATTCCAGTCCTGTTTATTTGCGGAACATTTTTAAAGTATACAATACCGTAAAATCGTCAAAATCTTCCGGCAGCCCACGAAATTCTGGCAGCCCACGAAATTCTGCCAAGCGCTTAGGTTGAATTAGGTTATTGGGCTACCAGCGAAATTGCCATCACACTTAAACCATTGTCGGTGCCATCAATGATCCGTACGGCAAAAGGTGACAAGATAAGATTTGAAGACCAGATAAAGTCGAGAAGCCGTTTAGAGAGAAAGATGACCGGAAATCAGTGCAGTTTGCGCGTTATGTGCACTACAGTGCAGCCATAAGGTTAAACATTCTTAAAGGAACCCTCAATATTAACAAAGTCAACCATTATGTCTTTTTCTCCAACAAACCTCAGACACCAACGTTTTTTCTGTTGAGACGCATCCTGTGTTTAGCAGTAAGGTCCGAGTAGTTGTCACGGCGACGGAGAATAAAAGTCAACGTACCAATTACTCGCTATCTCTTTAAATCCAAATCAGTGCTTGCTTGTCCTTTATAGACTCTTAAATGGTAAGAGGTAGAGCGCTGATGTCTTTGGCAAATTTATTCAGACTTGTGAGAAGGTCTTGGCAAAAAGCACATTAGAAGGATATTTCCCCAGTGTTCAAAATCTGAACTAACAGACGCTAGGGAAGTGGAAAAAGTAGTAAGAAGCGTTCATATTTTCCTCTTCTATTACGATGCTCACAAGCGGTTGATTATCATTAGGTTGCGCCTAGACCCCAGAACGACTGCGAATTGATTCGTCGCGATCTTCGGGTACACTCTCGGCTACAGCCGCTATGGTCTCTTCACTACGGGCTAGATGTGGTCTAACCGGTCCAGTATCATCCATTAATGTAAACTGGAACTCAAATTTGCGAATGGTGTTGGCAACAGTGGTTTCAATAGGTCGATTATGTGCATCGTAAGTTTCTCAAATCGATGCGAAAAACATTTCTCACAGATCGCTGAATTTCGTAAAAGAGCTGAACAATTTAGAGAAGCTAATGCGGTTTGAGTCTTTCCATGGTCACTTGCCAAACGATACTGAATCAAAATCAAAAAGCAGTGATTTGTTAAAAAAAATCAAACAAACAAGAAAAGTACACTTCAGTCGATATGACTTAGTTCAAAAATAATTTAAATGGTATCTAATCGAACAATAATTCCAAAGTGATCCTTGGACTTCTGCATTCATCGGCACTTTTCTTTCGCTTCAATTAATAGTTGCTCCATTCCAGTTACATCTTAAGTCAAATACAATCATGATTCGTCGTCTAGTAAGCTGTTCCTCAGCCTTTCTCAATGTACAAGTGACGACAGTTACAAGAACTCACCAACAAAATGTCAAACGAAAACCAATTCTAAAAAACAAAAAGTATATAAATCGAAATTATTGTAAGTGAATGTGATTTTGCCTTCCCTCGGTTGCGCAGTTCAATTGATTTATTTGTTTTATTTAAAAGTTTACGTCGATATATTTAATGCAAAATAAAATTACTAGTGTCCCCTCCGCTGCCGAGGGAACACTGGAAAATTATAAAAACGAAGTGTTTTTGGGAACAAATTCGTAGTTTTCTATTTCATTATAAAACAAAACAAAGCAGTTAATTACAAGGAAACATAAATAGAAAAATTAAACAAAAGTAAAATTTAAAACTTAAACCAAAACGAACGTGCATGTACATAGCATTAGGTAAAGTGTATATATTACGAATAAGCAAACATTTTGATTGCAATTTGTGTTCTTCATTTGATTTCTCTCTTATGCGCATATGACGAAAACATGATTTTAAATTTGTACATACGTCTGCAACCATGTTTGGTGCGCTATGCTAAGTCAAAGCTCAAAAGAAGGTTTAAATTTGTACATAAGATTGCATAAACAAAATTCAAAAAAAAAAACGTTTAAAAAAGAAAAAAAATTGCAAACTGAAAAGCTGCGCTAAAAATGATGATCACTAGTTAAAGTAGATTTAGAGAATTAAATTGAAAGAATCGATGAGGGGAATGATTTCATCAAGCCATGATGTTTGACGCGCTCTCATCGATTCACTTATGTATGTAAGCATCGTTTTGTATTTTGTTATCAATCGTTAGGCCATTCAATTGTGTAGAACCGTTTCTGGGTCCTTTTATAGTGACGTAGGATTTTATTTTCAAACTATTTAAACTAGACGAAAACAAAAACAAAGAAACAAACGCTTTGGTATACTATGAACGCTTTACAAAACTTAATTCTAGTTAAAGATGAACATGTAGATTTTAAGAATAAGAAAGTAATAAGATAAGCTGATGCATACAAGCATCCCGCGGTACGAGAGAGTTTAGTGAAATTATGTAGAGTAAAGGTCAGCAGACTGCAACTAGTGGTGGAGACAGTTACCTCTGGGTAAATTAAATTGCCAATCCTTTTTTTCTTCCTTTTTAGTGAGATAACTTTCTCATTGTTTGCTGTTCCTTTCTACTGACAGCTCGAACAAATTGTGTAAGGCGAAGGCTGTAAATCATAACAGATTAGTGTTCTCGAGCAGACCCATTCTTAGAAAAGAGCTGGGCAGCAGATTTTAAAGAGAGACTACGCGTTGCCTGCTTCAGCGGATACTTCGTACAGCCCTGCGCACCGGGACTGTTCAGGCCATCAAACAAAAGCACAGTGGTGCGATGCATCTGTCTTTCTTCAGTGGGATGCGCAACATTTTAACAACATTTAACATTTGTCAAAATCATAAAGAATTCCGCCTTGTCTTTAATTCCACGCTCATTTACAATGACATTCCAGCTGTCAGCTCTCGTTTAGCCTTGCACTATCACCACCTTACCACTGGTGGGGGGATAGCAATAGAACAAAGTAAACAGAAATAAAACAATGTGGTACGCTTGTGAACTCGCCATATAACTTATTGTCTCCGTCTTTTATGCAAATTATTCCGCAACCAATAGCTGACACAGCGCCTGATGGTCATTGACTGGCGTGGAGTCAAATTGGGAAAGAAGGAAAGAGAAATAAAATGGGAAACATGTCCAATTCATACAGCTCCTTAGACAAAACCACTCTGCTTGCGGCGCATTTTGCAGCCAGCGCAATAGTGCCAGATTGCAATCTGTCCCCACCTATACTCGAGAGCGTTGGTCTCACCATGGGACAAATTCACTTCAGCACTCCTACACTTGCAATATTACTTAAAGATCTCGGCGAGCACAAATCCACTTGCCCGGGTGGCATTTCCCCAAATATTTCTGAAGAGGTGTTCTACTTAGCTGGCAAAACCAGTGTGTAAGCTTTTTGTCCTATCCTACTCTTAAGGTCTCTTTCCGAGTAGATGGAAAACAGCATTTGTCCTAAAAGAGACCGGCCCTAAAAAAAGGGCGAATCTTCATCGCGCGCCTCGTACCGACCCATAGCACTTACGTCCTCTTTTCCTAACGTCATGGAAACGTTGATAAATCGTCAGCTCATTGAATATCTTGAATTGCGGAAGCTTCTTAATGAACGACAACAGGTCAAAGGTTGAAAAGTAGAACCAATCTTTGCACAATACAGGCGAAAGCAAGATAGTTGCGCTTGATATTTCTAAGTCAGTTGACACAGTTTGGCATCACGCTCTTTTGTCGAAAATGAGTGCTTATGGTGCTGATGAGTCACTGCTCTTATGGATTAAGAGCAGAAACTACCTTTCTTACCGTTCAATCCAAGTTGTTTTGGATGGGTTCCAGTTTGATAAACTGGCAAAATAAATGCTGGTGTCCCCCAAGGCTGTACTCTGTCGCCGACACTCTTTTTAATTTTTGATAAATGATCTACTGTCTGCTACTTCTAATCCAATCCACTCCTTCGCTGATGACACAAAATTCGTTCCATATTTCACGACCCTGCCCTTCGGACGTGGTATTGGAATAGCAGCGTACGTCAAATATATTGAACTCCGAACAACAGAGTGGAATTCAATGCTTCCAAAACTCAATGCTGTCTGCTATCTCTAAAAAGAATGGCGCTTGTATCGACGATACCGGAAAAACCTTTCCATCTTTGGTATGTGCATCAACACTAGACTTAGTTGGAACTATCACATGCTCGAGGTCGCCAAATGTTTAGGTCTACTTAATCGATGCAACCCTAAGCCTCCTCTCTGATTTAGCTTTAATCTATAAGGCGTATATTCGCCCTACGTTTGAGTACAACGCTCATATCTGGAATTGTGCCCCCAAGACCACCCTGCACCTACCAGATAGAATCCAAAAGCGAGCGATACAACTTATTGGAGACAACAATATCGCGTACCGTGTCTTCTTTGTCCGTGTTTATCGTTATCTTAACAAACGATGCTCAAATGAGCTTCTTCTTCTAGCTGCGTGCACCACCGTAGGCGTCGTCTTCCTTTACCGCGTTGTCCCTCGGGGTTGAAGTCGAAAGTTTTCCGGGCCGGAGCATTGGTGTCCATTCGCTCGACGAGACCTAGCCATCTGTTTGAACAGAGGGTATTTGATTTCTAGGAAACCGTCCGCCTTTGTACATATCACCATTGAATCATCGGTCTTAGTTTATAGATCTGCCAACGAAATTACCAACACACTTTTTATGATTGTTGTGTGACTGAACCAGATTTGAAAACCAGATGAAAGTATAATAATTTTTGCCTTCATTGGGATTCGAACCTGAACACCTATATCCAAGGGCAGGCACTCAACCAACTGCGCCATCTAGCGGTTTAGCAGGTCGTAATGGCAGTATTATTTATGGGTTGGGTTGAAAAATTGGAATGTGTAGTCAGATTACTACATAATGTACTATTAAATCAATCCATACATCTAATATAATTTTCTCCTTCCACTAGGTTTAGCATTTCTGTCCGTCTCATTAAGATGAATTGTGCGTTTAAATTACTTCAGAAATAGTCGGTTCTCTTCTCATATAGGAGACAGCTATGTTTTGATCCTGGAGTTGGGGATTATGCGCTCAACTCGACACGAGCAACTGTGAAAATTCAACTCTCAGCATCACTCCTTCAACGATTCAAATCCTTATTTAATATCTGGGTATTTTCATAGCAGCCGCTACAGTTTTGTCGTATATTTGAAGCTCTGTTTTCTGGAGCAACCTCTAACATCGAGCAATTTTCTTATCAAGTATTATATTAATATTCACTGTATTATCTGTAGAATATGCGCAACAAATTCACACCCATTCATGTGTCATAAAAATGTGTTTCTTTGTAAAAATAAATAAAACATATTTATTTCGTTTGTACATATTTCGCTTACACATCAGAGAAGACATAATCAACCGGTCAGTTAAAGTAGACCAGTGTATTGTGTAGCTGTCTATTTTTGAAATGTGTACAGAACCCAAACTGAGATATGCACCGTACCAAAAATAATGTTCAAGTCCTCGCCATCCGTGCATCGGACTAGGAGGTAATTGCATGTACTCATGCGATTTTAATTAACACATAATCTGACATCCTTACTTTCATTCATACAATCATCGCGCTCAACTATTTTCTATCTGTGTCCTTATTACTGTGCATCTGCTGACCAAACTGTAGATAAGTGTAAAATAAATTTTCAAAACGAAAACCACTGTACATACAAAGGAATATTTATTTACACGAAATCACAAGAATGAATATTTTAAGTAGCTCCACACAAACACACAAAACCTAGTCCTGATTGAGAGATTAATAAATAAGCACTTAACAAAATGGAACCACTGTAAATAAATTAACGTTAATGACGCATAGCAACAATTGTGTTAATATGTAAAAATATTGCTTATTTTTTTATTTAAACTAAAGAAACAATTAAAAATATATTATTTTCATTTCACTAGCATATAGAAAAAAGAGAAACAAAAACAATATAAAATTATATATATACATATATACGTTGTGTAAACTTTACTACTGATCTGACTTTAAAGGCCTTAGAGAAAAAAGAAAAAGATTTAAAAATGATATATATTACGAGCAAGTAAGAGTGTATAAGAAAGTGCGTGAAACTATTTCAATTGAAGAGAACAAACAAATTAAAAAAAAAAAACGGAAACAAATTTTCAAGTCTTGTTTGCTATAGGATAACATTAGGACGTAGATAAATTGTAGGAAAATGAAAATAATTTCACTTAAGTTTAAGTTGTTCTGATTTTCGGTTTATTTGTTTTGTTAAACGTTCAGCTTAAAACAATGAGAAACAAAAGAGGGAATTATTAAAATAGAAAAAAAAAACAAATGAATTATTGTGCTATATATAGATAATATTAAAATTGAATAAACATATAAACACTTTCCTATAAATGAGAATTGTTTTATTAACTCCACTGGAACTAAAAGAAACTGTTGGTGCAGACAAAGGGAGGAATACCTGAACTAGAGATGGGTCAACTCGAGTTGATAAACCGAGTCAACCCGAATTACGTCCAAGCCGAGTTGAGCCGAGTTAAATTTATGTTCAATCGAGTTACTGAAACTAAAAGCAATCACATAAATGAACAACAACGCTCGGTTTATCGACTCGGCTTGGCCATGTCAGTGACCAGAGAGTGGGGCCGTATGTTAGGTAGTCTCTTGATACGATAGAAGAACTTAGAAATTTGGACTGTTGCGGCACACTCTAGCACTCTAGCACCAGCTTTGTTCTTCGATTTGGAAGAAGTATGGACCAGTCACCTACCAGAGCAAGCTCTGCATAAGACAGTCACATTATAAGGGTAAATGTCTGTAGGTGCACACATGTTCGTTCATTTTCACCTGCTTTCGTCCCCATATTCGACGTCCATACTGACCAAGTGGTCACAGTGGGAATTGTGTATGAAAAATAAGTAATCAAAAACGCTAATGTTCCTGGAGGTGATCGGTGTCTTATAAACAGCTTTATTTCTAGGTCATACTTTGCTGTACTTATTTACCTATCAGGCAGACGACCCATAAAGGGTCCGGGCATAAGCAATTGCTGCCTTCCATCGGTCACGATCCTGGCCCCGCTGCTTCCAGTCATCAAGGCCAAGCTGTTTTACATCCGTGATGACTTGGCGTCTGTACTGGAGGTTCGGTCTTAATCTCCTTCTCGAACCAAGCAGCTCGGATTGGAAGACCCTCTTTGCTGGAGCGTTGTTGTTCATTCGCTCGATGTGGCTAAGCCAGGGTAGTCGACGGATTTTTGCCTTCCGGACTACATCCACATCCTTGTACAGCTCGTAGAGTTCGCGGTTGTGTCTTCTCTCCATTCCTCGAAGACGGAATCATATATCCGACGTAGAATTTTTCTATCGAAGGCACCAAGAATCAGCTCTGAAGTTTTGCTTAGCGTCTAACTTTCAGCTCCATAAAGCAGGACAGACCATGACTTTGGTCCTTCGAGCGAGGAGCTTCGAACCCAGTTGTTTTGACAAACATGTCATTTGCGACGTTTTGGCCTAAGTGGTGTGCGGCTGATCGTTTCTTGCTCGACAGCATATATTTAGTTTTGCGCTTATGACCAGCTCGTTGACTGTTCCTCAATTGCTTTGAAAGCTTTCTCTACGGCGCGTTGTGACCTCGCAATAATGTCGATGTCACAGCGTATCCCGACGGCTGGGCTGACTTGTAGAAGAGAGTGCGTTCTGTGTTGACTTTGGCCGCCGCATTATCTTCACCAATATAAAGAAATCACATGATGGCGCATCTCCTTGCCGAAATCCAGTGCAGGTTTCGAACGGCCGCGATTTCGGGGATCGCTTCGAATAACTCCTTGCGATGAATGCTGTCGTATACGACTTCAAAATCGATAGATAGGATCTGCTTTAGTGTCAATATTTGGTCCATAGTCGATTTGCCGGGAAACTTTGTCGTAGAAGATGTGAAGAAGCTGTGCTCGGTCATAAGTAAGTAAAAATATGTCTATTTGTTAAGCTCACGCTGACCGAGCGCTAATCAACTCATACTGTTGAAAAACAAGCTATAAAGTAAACATCTACAATCTCAACTGACACTTTGATTTGAGGCATGTTTGTGACTGAAATAAGTAAACCATCGACAAATCCATCCCATTTGAGCAGAAGACACATAAAACCGAGAAGCACACTAAAATATGCTGTAATGTGAAACAAGAACAGAACGAGAACAGTATTAAGCAAAAAGTCGGGTGGAAGTGACTTTTTTCTTCGGCCTTCGAAAAGGTTTCTCGCATCGAAGGATAGATATGAATGTACACGAATAATCATTATTGTCGATGGCACTGGCTCCTCGTAATTTCGCCGGCGATCACTTAATCCACATGAAGAGAGTTGAATTTTGCCTGTATTTAAGAAGCACCAGAAACATCAGTCACAAGGTAATTTTAGGGAGAGAGTGATGAAGGACGCCATTCCTAGTTTCCACAATATTTTGAAGAATAACAAATTTAGCGGTCGAGATCGGCGGTACAGATTACGCGCCAGAGCACCTGCGGAATAGAATATCAAACGATGAAAGCATGACTCCAAAGGAAGTCCGCCCCCGCTCAAACTCCTTAGTCTTCCCTGCTCCCGAAGCCATCACTAAGGGGCTTCCTTCTTCAACGAACTGACCAAAATAAGCAACATTAGTGTGAGCCATTTTCACTGCTTTATCAGAGGCACTTACAAACTCGTCCAATAGAATCGAATGGTGTTTGTGTGACTGCTGCTTCAGACCCTAAACCATTTTTTTTATCGACAGCAGCCATGACGATGAACTGTTCCTTGCAATGAGACTTCCGGGAATATCGATATCAATGACAGTAATATCGTCATCGTCATCGTCCCCATTTTTCCAGAGGGCAGGGTGGAATGTTGTTTGTCACTCAAAAACTGACCCAAGCGATCTGATTTTGAAATTAACTAGAAAAACTGTAGGTTCGTGAAAAAACAAACGAAACGTCTCGGTTGCCATCAAACGTTAACCACGCAAATAACATCCTAGTAAAGACTCAACTACGCCCCTTGCGACCGTCGGCTTCGGTTTGTAGAAGCAATTTGACAACAATTAGCGTAACAGTCCTGCAAAATGGAGCCGAAATTTGGACGATAAGCAAAACAGCGGTGCCAACACTCGGTTTTTGTGAGAATCATTTTGCGAAGGATATATGGTCCAGTCTGAGAGGACGAGAAGACATAACTGCGAAACCTATGAGCTCTCCACAAGATGTGAAGTTGGTCCAGAAGATCCCTGTTTTAATCACAGTCACTACACTGGCTGCACAGAGACAGTGGCCCATTCATTTATGTATTGGACGAATTCGATATCTGAATCATGTACCACATTCGCACCCATTGTGGGATCCGTCGGAGAGGTCTCTTTCCACAGCCATTCCGGTGTCATCACTAGCAAACAGCTGTCATTAATAATTATTTTCCGGCCTGCATGATACCCCAAATAGTGGTCGCGGGGATAAAGCACGCAACTAGATATCTGCAGATCTTTCGATCGTCCCCGATCGACTCTAACTCATCAGGATTCATACACAGGCGCAACCAAGCGAGTTTTTGAAGAATCTGAGAGGATCACAAAAAAACATTTTCCTACAACAACCTCTATGTGTGGCGAAACCCACTTATTGGTGAAAGTGTTAAGGCACGCCTCGGAAGATGTGATGAAATGGTGAGGAATGTGGTGAGAGTAGTGGAAATCCCTTATATTTCACAAGCGCCTTCACAAGAACCATGGCTCCACCACAATATGGCGGCAGATTCATGCATTGTGCTCCATCAGCTTCACGATCGTCCTCTACCCACTGGTTCGGGATCGAAGACTCTGTGGGCTGGAGCAGTGTTGCTCTACATGACCTATCTATTCAACGGTTAAGAATCCATAGACACCTGCAGAGACTCGTGAAGCTCGTACAGTTCGTGGTTGAATCTTCTTCTCCAGAAACCCTCAACACAAACAATGCCAAATATTGAACGCATAACTTTTCTCTCAAAAAGACCAAGTGCGTCTGTAGATGGTCTACGCTTCCGCGCCGTAGAGCAGGACAGGAATGATCAGAGTCTTATACAATGTTAGCTTGGTTCTTCGAGAGAGGGCTCTTCTACTCAATTGCCTCTTCAGCCCAGTGAAACAGCGGTTGGCAAGAGTTATTCTACGTTTAATCTCGGTACTGATGTTCGTACTATTTACTTGAGAGCCGAGGTAGATTAAGTCCTTAACTACCTCGAAGTTGTATTGATCTATGGTGACGTTCTGATCGAGTCGTCGATGTTGTTTGTCCTTTCATGATGACAGCATATACTAAGTTTCGCCCTTATTCACCGATAGGCCCATGTTTGCCGCCTGCGGGCGCTTGCTGTGTTCGACCAATCACGTCAATGTCGCCCTCGTATGCTGACAAATGCACGGAATGTTGGAACATCGTACCTCTTGTGTTGGCTAGTGAGTTCTGCACAACCTTCTCAAGTACGATGTTAAAAAAATCACATGACGGCACGTAGCCTTGGCAAAACGTTTTTAAATTGAGCTTGTTACCGACCTCGATGGAGCCGCGAGAGTTCTCCATCGCCATCCTGCACAACCTGACGAGAAAACTAGATACAGCTTTGTAAAGCCTGTTCAGCTGAATAAATAATATGTGCTGGAACAGAAAGAAATGCTTGAAATGAAACCACTTTTTCAGAAGAACCCGTCACAGTTTCCCTTTATCCTGGATTTTGGATGAGCCAGCAGGTTGCAAGATCAAGTCATCTGAGTTGATTTGCGATTCCAAGGAAGGAAGGAGTTTTAATCGGTTTCGGTGCGTTCAGGGGGAAACACAAGACGTCTAGAATCTCTTCAGCTGACGCTCTCAGTTGAACGAGAGCAACTATTCACCCCTCATCAGCTGTATACTGCTGAACCTTACTTCGCCCACCACTATTTGCTAAAACATCTTTGTCGTCCAATGCTAAATTTGCCATGTCTTATGTGGTCTTAGAAAACCACTTGCTTTGCTAAGGTACAAGCCGAAGATCATCCCAAAACAAACAACTACACATGCTCTGATGGGCCTTTCTGTTTGTAAAATACATGTTTACATTTTTTCGGCGAATAATATCCTACGGCGGTTTCCACGTTAGGGGTGATTGTTATGTTTTATCATACTCTCCTAGAATGGAATGTGGATAACCATTGGAGCCACTTTTTAACCCGACAGAATGTCGGTTGAAGGATGTAGCGGCTCGTCTATTAAAAAAACAACGACCACCAAATTGCTCATTTTCATTAATGGAGAATTACTTTTATTGTGCCTGCCCTGCAGCCAAATGTCTACTCGAAAGGCCATCGAGAAGATGTTTATCCACATTCCTTCGAGTACATCTCCAAAATTGCAACTTCACCTAAAGCACATCCCATGTATCATCACATCCATCAACCATGCATCACCAGTCCTTACCTTGTCCAAGTGTCGATGTTCCGTCCACCGCCCTGAGACAAACATCAACAACATTCTCTCGCTGTGACCTTGAAACCGCACCAACCAGTTCCACATGGCTGATGGTACATTCCTCAAGTCGTAATGCACGCGATTACGAAAATCACAAGAATCAGCAAAAAAACGAATACCTCCACGAGCAAGTCATCCAGTCTGCAAACGACTGTCCACGCGGCGGCTTCTCAATCGAGCCCAGCCATCTCATTACGCTCGCACAGTAGCAGTCGATCTCTATCGGGGATTGCATCAAATTACGATCAAATACGACCGACCGACTCACGGCAGTGTGTCAAACTCAAAAAGTGCATTGCAATGGCCTACATAATCCCGGTTGACCCAACATGTCCAAATCGAACACTGTGTTGCAACCACGCACGAAAAGCTCTCAACAAACGAGAAACAGGCAGACGCTATAACCGCTTTGGCTGGCATAATGCGAGAACGGCAGCCACGTGGAGTCAGCCGAGCGGAACACGAGAGTGCAAGTGGAAGTGAATGGAGGCACATGCAGGCGAAACATCTTCCATCTCCACCGACTGATCGTGAATTGCTTTTTAGATTTCTTTGCCAAAATGATGTCACACCAGCCGACATCGAGTCACGCTCCGACTCCAGACAATAAGTTGTAGAATGTTTTTTTTTTAAACATCCGCCCTCGACTTAATGGGGGAACAACATTCCATCCGGAGGTTTTTCTCTAATTTCTGCAAGGCATGCACCCGTTTTTTGTTATTTTCAGCGCATGTACTTCGATCAGTGGATGGTGGTGGAGGATAGATACGCTGATGTTTGATGATGTTTCGGCTTGAGAAAATGAGATAATAAATACAACCGGATCGCGTTCACAACGTCCCGAGGAGAGTGAAGGTGATCTTGTTTTAATGATTCACTTTCTATGACTTTACTAAATCGACTAGAGGAAAGCGCTACACATGTCTATTTCACGGGAAGTGGCCTTCTGACGACAGTCATACGCTCGCTGCATTGTCAGCTGCCGTGAAGCTATGTTTCGAATGCGAAGTGTAGTTTGTGGCATTTATGCACACACAGGCGTCGTCTACGGGATATAGTAAATGATCTTTTTCCTCAGGCGATCCCAAACCGAAGTTTGTTGGAGGTTTTTACCGCTGTACAAGAGCACTAAGACTCTACCAGGCAGCCACGAGCATTTGCTGAAAACTCTTGGTCTTCCAGAGGCGCTTCTGTGGTGAGGAGTCTACATCAATAGCTCATCTCCGCCGCCTGATCCGACTAAAGGACAGTTGTGGGGTGACGTCTGCTGTGTAGTCCTTTTCAGTGGTTCATTTTCTTGCTTGTGCATTTCTTAGTGTATTTTCAAACTGCCTCATCGGCCCTAATGGACCTACCTGCGACGTCACTGCATCGTTGGTCTTATGTCTATTAATCGAATTTTTCACCGAATTAAAGACCGTTGGTGATGTTGGTCTTGCAGTATATTAATCGATTCTGAGACTCAGTTTTGGGTCTTCTAACGACTCGAAATGTTCACTAAAAAAAAAGTTTGTTGAGGATTCTTAAACGCTGCACTGGAGCACTCGAACTTAAAATCTGGAACATTGTATCAATAAACAGGAGGCTACATTTGCTGGCACTTTTTAGGTTTCCGGCGATTCTGTGAAGACTACATCATCAGCACTCACTAACCGCAACCTGATCCGAATTGAGAAGAACGCGATGTGTCAACATCCTATATTGTCATTCAAATTTAACTTAGCCACAAAGCGTTTTATTGAAAATCATTACTAAGCTGAGTACTGATTAGTCAAAAAAACACACCTAGTGTAAGTCCTTTTCTGCTAATTATGGTCGCCGTTACTTTGTGTACTGAGTAGCAGCTTCGAGCCCTACGCTGGATGTTTGTGGAAGTCTGTGGCCTAAACAGCTATTCCAGTTTTTATGCAACATAGCAGATAAATTGTTTTCGTTCTAGTCTTCTACACTGGCCAACCGGGATTTACAACACGCAGGCGATCGAGGAAACCTAATACACGTTGGGACTGATCCTAAGCGCTGAGTGCTCTATTTGAATCTGTGTTGAGTAAACATTTTTGTTGCAAGCACACTGAAGTAAATCTGACCCATCGACCACATACACCAGTTCTGCAAGCAAAACCAAGAAGGTGCGGTGTTCAATTGTATTACACTCTTTTGAAGATGGAGCAACGAACATTTTCAATCATCATCCTGCAGAAACTGAGAACTTTTGGCAATTATATCTAGATAAGGCTATTTATGGTTCATCTCGTGTTGTCAAGATATCGATGTTAAGATCATGGAATGGGCGGTGAGTGCGGAATTGCAGTTCATTCATCTTATCAGGGCTGACGTAATACTGGAGTCGCATTTAAGGCACCCCTCACAAGACGTGATGATGGGGACATTCGTGTCACATGTCCAAACCATCGAAGCATAGCTCTTTCTGTTCGGAGTAGTAGCTGCTCGACATTCAGTTTCTCACGTACTAAAAAGTGACGATATTATACACCCTGTTAAAGGGCTTATCCTTCGAATGTCAGCCCATTCGAAGAAGCTTACTTTCTTTGTGAATCCTACAAACGACACTGAAATTCCACTCCTCGAACATACTTTTCTCCGACCATATCTTACCGACGAGGTGGACACAATGATGAGTGGAATCTCAGCGTCGTTTGTCCGGTCCACAAGAAAGGAGACCCCTTTGACTGCGCCAACTATAGAGGGATCAGCCTCCTTAACATCGCTTATAAGATACTCTCTGCCGTTCTGTGTGAACGCCTGAAACCCTTTGTCAACAACCTGATAGGTCCTTATCAGTGCGGTTTCAGGCCAGGAAAGTCCACTATCGATCAAATTTTCACATTACGGCAGATCCTGAAAAAGACTCATGAGATGCAGATCGACACCCACCACCTATTTGTCGATTTCAAGGCCGCATATGACAGCGTGCATAGAGACGAGCTATACAGCGCCATGTCTAGTTTTGACATTCTTGCCAAACTCTGAAACTGAGAACTTTTGGCAATTATATCTAGATAAGGCTATTTATGGTTCATCTCGTGTTGTCAAGATATCGATGTTAAGATCATGGAATGGGCGGTGAGTGCGGAATTGCAGTTCATTCATCTTATCAGGGCTGACGTAATACTGGAGTCGCATTTAAGGCACCCCTCACAAGACGTGATGATGGGGACATTCGTGTCACATGTCCAAACCATCGAAGCATAGCTCTTTCTGTTCGGAGTAGTAGCTGCTCGACATTCAGTTTCTCACGTACTAAAAAGTGACGATATTATACACCCTGTTAAAGGGCTTATCCTTCGAATGTCAGCCCATTCGAAGAAGCTTACTTTCTTTGTGAATCCTACAAACGACACTGAAATTCCACTCCTCGAACATACTTTTCTCCGACCATATCTTACCGACGAGGTGGACACAATGATGAGTGGAATCTCAGCGTCGTTTGTCCGGTCCACAAGAAAGGAGACCCCTTTGACTGCGCCAACTATAGAGGGATCAGCCTCCTTAACATCGCTTATAAGATACTCTCTGCCGTTCTGTGTGAACGCCTGAAACCCTTTGTCAACAACCTGATAGGTCCTTATCAGTGCGGTTTCAGGCCAGGAAAGTCCACTATCGATCAAATTTTCACATTACGGCAGATCCTGAAAAAGACTCATGAGATGCAGATCGACACCCACCACCTATTTGTCGATTTCAAGGCCGCATATGACAGCGTGCATAGAGACGAGCTATACAGCGCCATGTCTAGTTTTGACATTCTTGCCAAACTCGTCAGGTTGTGCAGGATGACGATGGAGAACTCTCGCTGCTCCATCAAGGTCGGTAACGAACTCACCGAGACCTTCAATGCCAAAAAAGGTTTTAGGCAAGGCGACACGCTGTCATGTGACTTCTTTAACATCATACTTGAGAAGATCGTGCGAAACTCAAACGTAAACACCCGAGGCACGATCTTCCAAAAGTCCGTTCAACTGCTTGCTTACGCGGACGACATTGACGTGATTGGACGAACACAGCGAGCCGTCAATGAGGCGTTTGCTAGTATTGAAGCGGAAGCGGCTAAAATGGGTCTAGCGGTAAACCAGGGCAAAACAAAGTACATGCTCTCATCACGGAAGGACGCACAACGCACAACGCACGACAGAGCGTCATAATGGGCAGCAGAATCTTTGAGGTAGTCAAGGACTTCGTCTACCTAGGCTCCGGAGTAAATAGGGACAACAACACCAGTACCGAGATCAAGAGCAGAATTACCTTTGCCAATCGCTGTTTCTTTGTGCTCAAGAGGCAATTGAGTAACAGAGCCATCTCTCGAAACACCAAATTGAGCTTGTATAAAACCCTGATCATCCCAGTCCTTCTCTATGGCGCAGAGACATGGACGCTATTGAAAGCGGATGAAGAAGCTCTTGGTTGTTTTGAGAGAAAAGTTCTGCGTACGATCTTTGGTCCTGTTTGCGTTGATGGCGTTTGGAGGAGAAGGTTCAACCACGAACTATACGGGCTGTACAGCGGCATGCACCTAGTTAAGCGTCTTCGGATCCAACGCTTAAGATGGCTAGGTCATGTAGAGCGGATGGACACCACAGCTCCGGCACGAAGAGTCTTCGACACCGAGCCATTGGGACAGCGCAACAGAGGACGTCCTCGCACTAGATGGCGCACGCAAGTTGAAAAGGACCTCAACCAACTTGGTGTGCGCAACTGGAGGCAGCTGGCGAAAGATCGTGCTGGCTGGAGAGGCATGTTAGTTGAGGCCCAGGTCCACCCCGGACTGTAGCGCCAATCAAGAAGAAGAAGAAGAGGTGGACACAACCTTTGTTAGATTACAGTCTAGACATGGCTCTCCTCATCTAGCCTAGACTCGGAGCACGGAATCCTCATCCATCAACGCCTGGCTAGAGCGACCTTTTGCATTTATGTCTTCAGAGGCATGCCGCGAGATCGGGCTTTTTTTGACTGACCGATTTATTCTTTATGCTCTCCACATCCAGTTAAGTGCCAGAAAACACCTCAGGAACATCCCACTATATTCAATTCATTGCCTAAAGAGGAGGGAAAAAAAATACAGAAATAATTTACTCATCTGCAATCAGCAACATCTACCTCCCATTCAACGATTATTTAATTGAAAAGCAATAAATAAAGCAAGCAACATTAAGACTGCTCCGCCCGCTGCCCTTTCCCCAGACATCGGCATCTCTCGCAATGATTAATCTCCCACAGAGGCGTTCCCCAATTCAATGAAAAATTAAAGCCCGCAGCAAAAAACAATTCGATGTGAGCCCTTCCCTTCCAACATCGCATAAGTCATCGCCAGAGATTTTGACACTAATGAGATCATAAATATTTGAATCGTGTCAATGGGTTTATCGTTTTCGGTTGCTCGCTTCCAAGTGACGAGAATGTATTGCTGTGGTCAAATAGCTGTGACCAATTGCTTAAATTGATTTGTGGATGAAGTTGTTCGGACTGGGTAGTTGGAGTGTGCATGGTCGGAAATGTGCGAACATGGTTAGTGCATTATGGAATTGTTGTTGTTTCTGGGTAGGAAAAAGGAGTGACTGAAATATAAGGAAAGGGCACTTTGCTGAAGGAAGCGCCGCTAATGTACAGAATATAAAATTGCTATCTTGATGTTCCAGCTCTTACCCATGGCATCAGGGTTCTTCAAGTCAATACCACATTAAGGTTCTCCATAAAATAGAATTAGAAACTAACTTTCGTTCCGTTCAATTCGAGTAGACTTGGTTGGGGTAAAGTATGATATCCACAAAATAAATGCAGGTGTACCTGAAGCCTCTCTTATGTATCCAAATGCACTCCATCGTTGACGACAGCACCGTCAGCTTTTTATATTCGTTCCAAGACTCTACGACATTTGGGTAACGACTGCAAGAATAAGATCGCGGTCCATCACACATCACCTGGAAGAAACATAACGACGGCTACACTTTTGAAATAAGTAGCAAAGGAGTTTGTCATCTTCTCGCGTACAGTCGCATAGTCACTAAAAGAGCTCAAAGTAGAAGCGGGGCTAGTAGCACCAATTGAGCAACTACTCTCAAGTATGTAGCTGAACATAGAAGAAAGAGTAAGAATAGCCACTACGGCTTTGATATAAATAGGACACTGGTTCTTTGTAGCTGTCATCAGAACCAACCATTTTTACTGCCTGATTGCGTGCTCGCTCATACTAAACGCCTGCCCTCATTTCGCCAAACGAAAAAATTTACAGTGGCAAGCCAGCATCTGCATGAGCAGAGCCTTCAAAACGACTCCCACCGACGCACTCGAAAATCTCCCGAACTTTAAACGCGGTGAAGGATCTTTGGTGACTGCGCGGTTCGTCTAAAGGCTTGTTCTGAATGGATAATGGGCATGCCAAAATTCTACAAGCACAAAGACCTTACGAAAATCCAACTAGATTACATTTCACAGAGAGTAGTTTCAAAACTCTGATTCCAAATAGATTTCCACAGACATGTGGTACGGCGGCACCATACCCTTTGGAAAAGCCATGACGGAAGATGGTGAACGAAGCGGAGTTTTCTCAGAGTGCTTTTATATGTACCAACCTGTTTGTCTCCCCGGTCACTGCAGCGTCTTCCAAGCGGAAGCAATGGTGATCAACAAAGCCCTGCCCAGGCTAAAGAACCGAGCCGTTCATGTGTATGAGATCGCTATGAACTGCGATCTTCGCAAAGTCTGACAACGGATTCATGTGGAGCTTTCTTATTCGCAGAGAACTACGGGTGAAAACTGACATTTCGCTATGAATTACGAAACAGCAAAGGCTTACTCGATCTTCCAGAACGTGTTGTGCGAGCTTTGTCCTCCGGTTCATGATTGGTGGTAAAAGAGTTCGGTGCAGCTCGCTGGGTTGACAAGTTTTACTGCAGGAGAAAACATCGGGATGCTCTACCTGTTGGACTGCCTTGGCATTCGACAACATAGTCTATTTATACTTCCTGTAGTACGATTTCACTACATTCTACTGTACATTCATAAGAGTCCCTACGCATTTTCTGAAATCCAGGAGTTCAAGAGGAAAACAAACGCAAGATGTACAATTTTAACATTTATTTACAATATAATACAAACAAAAATTAAATAACTAATTAATACCAATTTATCAATCATAGATACAAAATGAAAAGAAGAAATTTAGTTCCGCAGACGTAACGTAATGCATCCATGTGGGAAATAGTTATGTCACGCGACGACAATGTTTCCAAGATTTAATGGCTTAAATGTATTTTTTTATTTTACCAACCAATTAACGAGTAAGCATGAATGGAGTAAGAGTGGTGCTGTTGCCGGTCTTAACATCACGCTGCACTGTATTCCAAAAGATGATCTCAAATGTGATGATTGTTCGTATGAAAGTTGCGGTCTAATATCTTCTGGTGCAGATATTCAAAGAACTTCATATTTTTGTGATGGGACTGCACTGGTTATCCCTTCATTCACAAATGGATACATTCACTGGGACGTTTTCGGGTGTAACAGAAATGCGTTTAAAACATCTGAAATGATAAAATTATGGAAATTAGTTAAGTTATTAATTAGGATTCGGATTAGATTTATTTTTAAAATTATTTCTTCAATTCATGCGATCTCTGATTAAACAAAACCTTATAATAATACTAATAATAAAATGGGTGGCGCTGCAGGATGAAGGAGGCCATAGCCTAGCTTCTCAGTAACCACTCGTGTTGATCTCTCACTTTTATGCCGACTCCGAACGGCCAAGTTTGAGAAGCTTTTTGTAGACAGGAAATACTCTTTGAGCATTGGGCGTACAAAATATTTTTGTCGAACAGACCTGAAATGGAACCTACAACGTCATGGTTGGATTCGACGCACATACCCACAACGACACGGGCCACCACGATACTAACCGATTTACACCGAAATAAATGGCACGTACCTGTGCAACTACGGGCATAGCAAGTCAGCTGAATACTCCAAACATTCAGACACCCTGCAACTCATCGATTCGGCGACTCGGGATATCGGGAAAACTTATTCGGTTGCACATTGCACCATGTGATGCACACTGTTCTTCGGGTTTTATACACCGTTTGGAACCTGCGAAACAGTTCTGCTAGAAAATGTGTTGTTGTGTGAATTCGTCTGCTTGTACTGGGCACCTGGTGGCCTATACAGAGATAACGTCGATATTGATGCTGTAGTGACGATGATTGCATTGAGCTTAGCTTGACCTCAGCTAGACCATTGTATCGAGCTTAAATGACACAACGCGTTGAATAATTAATACATATGCTCCAGCGAAGAGTGTCGTCAAATGCGAGACTAAGAATTGAAGGATCAAATGTATGATGCGAAGGCCAAGTCATTGAGGACATTAAACATCTTAATCAATAATCAGTCAGTTTCATCAAGTGCTGCAGGGCGAGACGCTTGATATCTTCGCCAGTGCGACCAGTTTGACTTGAAATTTTGTGCGCAAAGACACTGCCATCACTTAAAGAAAATGCCGGCTGTTGGTGGCGAGTTTATATTCCAAATACGAAGCTCGGTTGGAGAGTTAGTGAGTGTTCCTAAATCGATAAATAGAAATGTATCGCCACTTTCTATTTGATTCACATCATGATTACTCCAGATGCCTGCATGGTCAGAGGGGCTTATGTTAAAGTCAGAGAGACTTTTAACTCGCACTGGAATGTGCAGTTTGCACAAAAGGAGCGTATTCGCTCCCATGAGTATAATTCTTTGAAGTATGGCTTATTCGGCAATGCGTTCAAGGTTGTTACGCCACGCTCGTTGAGACTAACATACATAAGTTCAAACCTCATTTCCTGAATACAATTGGAGTCCAATATCGTATGAAAGGCGTGTCATCCAGAGCAACATTACCACTCCGGCCTTAGAGCGCTTTTGGGTCTTCCTATCGATTTTTACTTAAGCCAATGGGGTGGTTTCATGCCTAGAATGCAATGAGACTAAGGGTTCTCCCACAATTTCATATCTGTGTAGACATTTGTATACCACAGAGAGATCGGAGCACATAAGATTTCAGCCGATGCATCAATTAAAAAACACTTCCATTCCAATGATCCATTGAACCCATGACGCAATGCAATATTATCGAATATGATGTAAAGAATGATCACATAATGGACCACTCTAGAGAGAATCCATGCCGAGTTAGTTCCCGCACGACCTTAATTGCTACGCTAACCACTCAAGCACGCATCTAACTCAAAGAAATATGAACTTCACCGAGACTGTCGCAATTCTTACCTAATGCCCCTAAAAAACATTTGAACACTCATTACAGGACTAACGAAAACGAAACCGAAATGAACTGCTTTCCAATCAAGATCTCAACTCTTTTTCTGTAAATGATTACCAGCAAAGCGCACACACGTAACATCTTACCCTCTTGCGTTTGAGGTTAAGAGCACAAAAAAAAACACTGATGTTTGCCTAACGGTACAGAAACTTACATCAGCTGAGCAATAAAAGCAATTATACAGGCGAGATGTGAAGAAATGAATCGTACTGCAATAGCTTCCAAACGAAATTACACAGCACTATGCGTCATGAGTTTTACGATCATCTCAACCGAGGTGGTAACACGACAGGTGAACATGAACCTTTGATGCCAGTCGATGTATGTCTATGGTCAGGTCTTTGAGAGGCGGTTTCAGTTTTAAGATCCAGAGATAGTCACTTGCTTGCAATCTGTCTGGATGATCGTATGTGCTCTCAGTGGTCTTTAAGCCAACAAGATTCATCTTTATATTTCTGGTTTTCATTTTCGTATTTGGTGTCGCAAATTGAATGAGTCATGATATCGGCCAGGTAGGAAGGAGAGCATTTGGCGCAATCTACCATCAATCAAACCAATAGAGTCTACACAGTCAAAAGGGTCAACTCATCAAAATCAAGCAAAGTGGTTAGTAATCAGCAGTTAATGCTATCAATCAGTCTGTGTCTCCATCGTATGGTATCAATGTGTCTCAGGAAGTAGGGTGGCCAAATCGAAACGAAGTCAAAAGGCGGGAGACCGCTAATCTCTGGATGAGCCTACTGGAGAGAAGATAAAGGACTAAGTAAACGGACGTCTCTTAGATAGGCGGTGGAATCTACATGGAACACAATTTTAAAACAGCACTAGGTAGCAAAGGGATTTGTCTACCTCAGCTTCGCAATTAGCAGTACAAACAACATCAATAACGAGATTAAACGCTGAATAGCTATTGTCAACCGCTGTTCTTTGTTTTTTTTTTGATTCCGCACGCATAGAGGCATTAATTCGGCACGAAAATTAAGAGGCTTTTGGTCTTCTCGAGATAAGGAATTTGTTCGCGATCTCTGCGTCATTTTAATAAGAAGGTTTAACCACAAGATGATGTACGGTCTAACCAGGCTTCTACGGATGCAACACAGCAATATAGGGGTTTCATAAAAAAGTAGACCATTTGGACTGCGCCAACTACACAGGCATCAGTCTCCTAAGTATCGCATTAAAGATCTTATCTGCCGTACTGTGTGAACGTCTACAGCTTTTCGCCATCAACCTGATCGGTCCATACAAGTGTGGCTTTAGGCCAGGAAAAACCACCATCGACCAAATATTTACACTACTGCAGATTTTGGAGGAGCAACAAATCGCCACCCACCATCTTTTCATCGATTTCAAGGCAACGTATGATAGGATCTATAGAGACGAGCTATACAGAGAAATGTCTAGTTTTGGCATTCCTGCCAAACTCGTCCGTTTGTGTAGGATGACGATGGAGAATGCACGCTGCTCCATCAAGGTCGGTAAAGACCTAACCGAGACCTTTGATGTCAAAAAAGGATTCAGACAAGGCGACGCGTTGTCATGCGACTTTTTCAACATCGTTCTTAAAAGAATTTTTCAAAACTCGAACGTCAACACCAGAGGAACAATCTTTCAGAAGTCCGTCCAACTACTCGCATATGCCGACGTTTGACATTGTCGGAAGTACGCAGCGTAATGTCAATGCCGCTTTTGTGGTTTTTACAACGTAGGCCGCGAAGATGGGTTAAGCGGTAAACGAGACGAGAGTATAGCTGTCAACGAGACAGGACACCCAACACCGACGTCTCGGTCAGAACATCACAGCAGACAGATATAACTGTGAGGTAGTCTAAAACATTGTCTACCTAGACACCAGCGCTGAAATCGAACGAAGAATAACTCTTGCCAATCTCTGCTTCTTTGGGATAAGAAAGCAGTTGGTAAACAAAGCATTCTTTTGAGCAACCAAGGTAACGCTTTACAAGACCTTAATCGGCCCAGTCCTGCTATATGGCACGGAGGCATGGACATTGCCAAAAGCGGATGAAGCTGCTCTTGGTTGCTTCGAGAGGAAAATTCTTCGTGTGATTTTCGGACCAGTCTGCATAGACTATCCGGGTTGTTCAGCGACATCGACCTAGCCAAAAGAGTGAAGATCCAACGATTGAGATGGCTAGGTCGTGTAGAGCGGATGCAAACCAATTGTTCGACCCGAAAATTCTTCGAATCCACCCCTGAGGGATGGCGCAGTAAAGGAAGACTGCGACTCCGTCGGAGCACGCAAGTGGAAAGTGGAAAGAGAGCTTGTGCTGACTGAAGAGATTGATTGGTTGAAGTCCAGATTTACCTAGTGGTGTAGAGTCTTAAGGGGAAGATGTCTCGGTATTCCTTAAAATTTCTTCAGCCTACAGAGCAATCAACAATTCTGCTGAGTTGCAGGTTGGGATAGTCAAAACTGCATCCACACAAGCTATTGCCTCTGCTAATTCAAGTTCACAACTACTGCAGGAGGTCAGAGTGACATCCCAGGGAATGAGAAATCCTATGAAATGGCTGGGATCAGCCGCTGTCTTCCAGAGGAGGTGCACATTCCACTATGGTAAAAGCAGTTAAGGCTGGCATCTCTACCCATTTCATTGAAACCACGGCTCTGTTGCGCCAGACTGACAAGAAAATGTAAGCTGAGTACAGCAGATTCAAAACAAGTGATCTTCATCGGCGTCGGTGCAGTTTGGGACAGACAATTGTGAGAGGATTGAGTTGGGGGTGCTATGAAAAAGGAAATGGATTCGTGCTTCAATCATGATGCGCTGAGAGGGTACCTTTACTAGAAGGGAAAGATTCAGAAGTAGTTGACTCGGTCTACGTAATGTAACTACAGGAAGGGCAATTGGCCAAAGCCGTGCAGCAATAGATCATCATCGAAGACTTACCTAATAGAGGTCCTTACCATACCTAACGATGTGAGGCTGCTGTAGAAGATGCAGAGATGGTGAAGACACATTTGTTTTATTTAGCAAACAAATTGCTCTGTGAATACCCAGCTCTAGCAAGAAAGAAAGCACTTCTTTTGTTCGGACCAGAAGTTGGTACCCGATGGTAGTAAACCATCCCATAGTAAGGACATAATTTACTAGACAATACGGTTAAAATAAACCAAGAATGCAGAACAAAAGGTGTGAATGCAATTCTTCTTATTTTGGCCTAAACTTGCACCTTTTCTTCCACACAAGGCCTCGCAACAATACAACATGTACTGTGAAAACCGTGTCTGTAATGAGCTCCAACTTATTCAAGGACGACGAAAATTGTGGTTTTCTTCTCCATTTAGTCCCAAAGTTTCAAAAACAAGAAAGTTTTCAGTTCAACGCTCACGAACTTGGACAAATTCGAAACAATTTCTTACCAAATGAATAATCCAGTTACCAAAGGCAAACAAAATCACAAAGCGTAGCCCCTTACAGTCAGGAATAATCGGGTGAACTTGACAGTAATCCTTCTGCGTGCCTTGCATTTGGCTGACTGCCACTCAAATGACCATGCTAACAAAACGAACGTTGTCTCTCGCTGGAGGACAACCAGGCGTTGGCTCCTGTCATTGCAACCAGTTCACTTGTGGTGCATGTTCGAAATGTTTTTCGGATTATTTTATGACATTTTTTTAATTGCACGCATGGCTTAAGCCATCTTTTTCTTCATGCATGAACAAAAAAAAAGAAAACCAGAAAAACCAGTGCAGGCGCATCGGGATCGATAAATTGAAAAACAAGCTACTTAATTGAATAAGACAACCAACATCAGCCGAGAAGGTCACCGACGGAAGACAAAGAAAGCTAATGGCTAACAACGCCACGGATACTCATTGCACAGTGCAGCGCCGAGCGCTTCATTCAATGCGCCTGCTTGTGTGAAGCAGAGCACAGGTGTGGGCCTTTCGAGTGCTGGTTGCCCCACTTTCAGCGGCTCGAATACCTCACACATCCAGCAACCGAGTACGCGCAGCGCAGCGGAACCAAACTGGTCCACAGTCGCTTATGTGTAAGCATGTCGCTTTCCGTGTCTAACTGGATCGTAGACGCTGCATGGATGTGGCGATCATAGGATCGAGATAAAATGCTGTAATACCAACAGTAAAAGTGATTTCATTTGTAAACGTTACAAGGTCGTTGGTTGCGTAATGCTCGCGCCGCAGCAGGTTGAACGGAAACGCATGTGGGTAGGCAGACTGCCAGAGGGAAGACCTCAGGAATGTGGGATAATTGATGGTTACAGGAGTGCGATGTAGAAAGTGAGCAACTGATTGCCGGAACTAATTAAAGTCTGGGCTTTGCGTAAAGGGTGTCTTTTTGAGATCGTTCAGTAGCACGCAACTTCTCTCACTGAGACTCACACTCACGTGAGATTGCGTCTTTTCGGGCAGACTTTGCGAAACGAATTTTGGACTAACTCAGCCATGTGTGAGAACTTCCCATCAATTAGAGTCACAAGGTGAGGACACATCAAATTCCATTCCCCAACTTAGAACATAACCAAAAATGGGACAAGATGTGGAGGTAATTGTCGGTGTTAATGCATGCGTACGGTGGCGGTCGTGGAAGTTGCTTTAACGACATTTTGACAATCCGTACAAGCATGCTCTTGTGTAGACTTCGTACTTAACGGGGATAGTAAAGCTCAGGGTGGGACAACAAGGCTTGCGTATGCCGTTAGGCAGGTGCATTAAGCACGTGGAATTACATTTCAAAAACATCTACTGATGCGAAATTCATGTGTCCCAACTTCTAAAAGCCAGAATAAGGGCCATAAGCAAATTGAGAAATTCTGAAATGCTGAGAGGGGTTCAGCAGATTGGGAAGCTTTGCGGGCTGACGAAGGTAGAGCCGTTTCCAAAATCAATGTGGACCACTTCAAGGGCGGGCGTATTCTGCTGCAGTGTGCAACTAGCTCTGAAAATCTTGAGAATGCAGCCGAGTCTTGCAAGGGTTTTATATAAATACCTTAAGTGTCGATCCGGAAACACCTGCCTTTGTTTTTCCTTCAGACCATTGATCGAACCTAGACGTCGAGGTTCAAGTGCATTGGGGTCGACTCAAATACCCACAACGAACACTTTAATATCTCAACACTACCATTCCATAGAAACCAGAACCATCAACAATGTTTACGCCAATTGCAGCCTTTGATCATAGGCGCCCTCAGAAATTTTTCCACGGAAGTACAGACATTTTTTTCTCCTCCTTTTGATTGAAGGTTTACCTACGTGTTGCTGCCAAATCCCGTATACACACATATATTCTTTTGATCCGATCTTGCATCTGCAAACCGCTCTTCTTGCGACATTGTTAGTGAATCAAGGTACGGAAGAAAAATATGTAGCTTTTCAGAAATAGCACTCGGTATAAGACGAGGGCATATTCGGTCGATAGATACGCATGTTTTTTAACCAATTTTTGGGCAGCTAAATGTAATACATGATCCACGTAAACTTGTCTCCACTGTCTTCAATGGTGTTCTTAAGCGTCCTCACGATTTTCTTTATGTGAGTCCAGACGGATTGTCTGCAGAACTCTTTAAGGAAGCTGGAGATGAGTTGGTTATGTGCATGCACCAATTTATCTGTAGTATCGGAAGGAATCTTAGTATCGTCTGCCCGATGCACAAGAAAAGAGCTGCGCCAACTACCAGAGTATAAGTCTTCTTAACATCGCCTACAAGATCTTCTCTGCCGATCTCTTGTGTGAGTGCCTGAAGCCATTCGTCTGCAAACTGATAGGTCCTCGTTAGTGCGGTTTTAGGCCTAGAAAGTCCACTATCGATTAAATATTCACATTACGGCAGGTCCTGGAAAAGACTCAAGAGATGCAGATCGACACCCACCACCTATTTGTCGACTTTAAAGCCGCATATGACAGCGAGCATAGAGAGTCTAATTTTGACACTCCCGCTAAACTCGTCAGGTTGTGCAGGACAACGATGGAGAACTCTCGCTACTCCACCAGGGTTGGTAACGAACTCACCGAGACCTTCAATGACAAGAAAAGTTTTAGGCAAGGCGACGCACTGTCATGCGACTTTATCGACATCGTTCTTGAAAGAATTGTGCAAAACTCGAACGCCGAGACCAGAGGAACAATCTTTCAGAAGTCAGAGTGATGTCGATGGCGCTTTTGAGGGTATTGCATTGGAGGCCACGAAGATTTGTCTAGCAGTAAATGAGGAAAATGCTGTCAACGAGAAAGGACACCCAACACCGACGTCTCGATCAGAACGTCACAGCAGACAGATATAACTGTGAGGTAGTCAAAAACTGTGTCTACCTAGGCACCTAGGCTATCAATTCAGTCAATGACACCTAAAATCAAACGAAGAATAACTCTTGCCAATCGCTGCTTCAGAGCCGAGTAAAGGAAGACCGCGACTCAGTTGGCGCACGCAAGTGTAAAGGGACCTCAACGAACTTGGAGTGTGAAATTGAAGGCAGGTGGCTAAAGATCGAGCTGGTTGGCGACGCTTGTTGGCTGAGGGCCAGGTTCACCCCGGACTGTAGCGCCATAAGAAGAAGAAAGAAATGTATTTATTAACTGTGGTCAATTTTGGTCAACTCCCTTTAAAACATGAGCAACTGGTTCAAGCATCGGTTATCACTCAGCCAATAGGAGCAATCAAGGCAGCAATTCCATAACTATGGCTATGTTTTCTCTGATGAAATCCAAATACTTTCACAGTTTGTTGTGCAATTCACAGAACACGAGAATACTTGGTAAGTATTCCCTTCGCAAAGGGCGCCCACGAAAAAAGCGTATTATCTCCTTTATTGTTCCAACAGCGGTCTAGAACTTGAAATTCTCTCTGAGCTTTCTCAGTAACTCGAAAGAGGTGCGGCCGTGAAAATGTATCGAACCTATGACGTCGAGGTTTGAGTCGATGCACATACCCATAACGCCACGAGCCACCACAGTTTATGTGAACCGCAGTGAAATAAATTTTGCCCGTTGATATGTATTGGTCTTGTATTGGCTTCCTTACTCCACTCAATACAGCCTTAGTTGTAACTTCCGACAGTTTCCTACTTCTTCATTTGATTTTCATTTTGTAAGGCGAGAATTGTGCTTGTTTTTGTTCTCTCCCTCCACACAAGGTCAATGGTTCGAAAGCCTAAAATATCTAACTTAAGGTCACTATGTTGAGCGCATTCTGTTCCCTTCCCTTTACTAGATATGGCCTATTCAACAAGTTCACTTACCATCTAACTGGTAAGTAGCCAATTAATTTTTTTAATTTTTCCATTTGTTGATGATCACACTTGAGTTACAGGCACGATGGGCTCATTATTAAAAAAAAACTCCGATTATCCGTCTAATGACCAATGCTCACTAGACTGTTAAGATTTAGCCAGAAATGCTTCACGGTATTATTTTATTACTCTTCGCTGTTACAGTCAACGTAGGTCATTAACCCAGATTTACAATCGCATGTACACGTTTTACAGCGCCGGGATATATTGATCGCAATTTTCCCGCGCGTTGTGGTTAGGTGCGTCCATTTTTACACTGTTTGTCTGTTCAATTCCGGTTGAGACCAACGTTCATAATTCGAGTCTCGTTATCTCTGTTTGCAAAAACAAGCAAATATTCTGGGACCAAATTAAAAACATACCATCGTCACTTAATGAGTTCAGAATCCTCGAATGGGGTTTCTTCCCATTAGATTGTAGTGAGCTCACAGGTAGCATTGGCCACCCTTAGAATCGCATTAGCTTCTCACTCAACTAGAGCAGAGACGCCATTCATTGAAACAGGGACAAAGCACTGCAAATCGAGTGTATAACGACGACGCATTCGGACTCAACAATAAAACTGCGGCGTACTGGTCCACTTCTATAGTCAGAGCCAATTCAGCAGCAGCTAGTGCACAAACTTGAACCAACCCGCTGAGTAACTTGCATTTATTTCGATTACAATGCCTTCCCGGAAGTAGTTGTTCTAAGCTTAAAAAGGAAGTGTTTTCCTACTCGGCTGACATGACATTGGCAGAGCACAGCTTGACGCCACTGAGACATTTTTAGTCATTGAGACGGAAGTGGCGAGAATTGGTCTGTCAGTGAATGAGAGCAAAGCGAAGAAAGAACGTACCACATCGACGTCTTGGACAGAGGCTCACAAAGGGAGTTAATGCTCGCAGGCAGAACAGCTCTTTCCAACCGCTGTTTCTATGCGCTCAAACAAGGACAATGAGGAACATCAAGGAAAAGAGCGGTCTCTCGAAGGACCAAGCTAACTTTAAATAGGACGCTGATCGGAAAATCTCATAAATCTCTCACGGCATGCACCACCTAAGACGGCTCTACCATGTAGATCGTAAGTACACCTCAGCTCCGGGCCGAGAAGTCTTCGACTCCGAACATTGAAGACAATGCAACGGATTGCGTCCGAATCTAAGGCGACATGTGCAAGTGTTCTTGGTTGTCCACTCCTTGGTAGCGCCATTCAAAGAAGAAGAAGCTTGTTTAAAATGGTACACGGGGGAAGATCTTCGTGCTCGAAACTTAATAGGATTATTCTTCGTTGAGACCACTAGTACTAACATATCATAAAAGAAGACTTCCAAATTGCTGCCAAAATTGACAAATTCCAAAAAAAATCGGCCTTGTCACAGAATTACTCAAACGTGAAAGACAAATTATCAAATTTAGATTTTCCATCTTCGCACCTGAGATTAAAATCTCAAATAACCCCTTCCGCATCTCCTCAGTCTTTCCAAACGCAATTTACTTCCTCGACTTATACACAAATTCCAGCTTTTAGATGTCTTATTATCCGGACCACAGTCAAAGTCATTAAAGTGAATTGTTTTTAATGACTCCGGATGAGAACCACGCCAACAGGCTGATGCCGTTCCCCTAAGACACCTGAAATCCAAGACCTGGCAGTGGTTGTGGTTATATAGCATCGTTATATCACACCACGACGCCTACTTCAGTAAGAACCGGACACGCTAGAGAGCACTCAAGAGGCAGTAAAACATAATTCTCCCTTCAAACAAACGCAGCAATCATTGGTGAAAATCTCGAGAAAAAAAATTATCCACCTCGCACCTCGATGAGTCCCAAAGTGGGGTCTCACTAGTGGGACTTGTGATAATTTTCTACTCTCCTCCCGTCCCCCGTGCCCTGCCGTAGTGCCACCGTTTCACGCGGCAATCAGATAACGAACGCGATTACAACTCGTTTTCATTAGGGATTTACAAAATCACACGCTCCTCCGGAGTAATTGTGACTTTTTCTCTTCGTTTTTCATCTTTTTCTCAATCCAAGACTTTAATTGATTGTTTAAAGGCACATTTCCTGCAAGAACGAATATTAATAAGCGCACTGCCCGGGCGATTGGTAGAGTGAGTCAGGCTGGCCGAGTTGGCCTAATGATGATGAGCAGCGTCGTGCAATCCGACGCGGCTAAGCTCAAATTGTGTCTAATTGACATTGAATGGCCTAATGAATGTAAACATTAGATGATTACTGTCGATAATGAATAGACTTCTCGGAAGCATAACATCAACACAGCTGATTGAGTGGTTTGAACGAGAAGAAACGAAGGAAAATAAATGGCCCATAACTACCCAAGTGTCGTGTTTGAATGAGGAAGGCCAAAACTAAGATGTTTGGATAGCGCGATGACTATGCAGAGAGTGTGAGTTGTGTTCGAAAATGCTGTGCATTTAATCGCACAAGGCCGTAGCAGATAATGACACGGAATCGTTATGATTCACATCTTGACCTGGCTTTAATAACTTCCAGAACTGAGGACTATGTCTGTTAGCCCCAAATGTCAAGACGTGCTCCGACGAGAATAAAGTAGCCCGTCAGGGACAAATCAATTTAACACGTCGGCACTCGTTCTAACCTTGTCCAAATGCAACAAGCAACGTGTGCAAATTTTCGACCAACCAACCAACCGTCCGCCGAACCAATAAATTATGCGAGTGTGTCTAGCAAAACTAGCTTAATCGGGTTTTTTTCGGCGCGTTCAGCTTATCATAAGCTCGCTATGAGGAAGTTCGCTTTTAACGGCCCAATTGACATATAAACTGCTGACGGAATCTTTAACCCGTCGCAGAGGCAGCCGATCGAAGATAAAAATCAGTCAAATTAGATGTAAAACCGTTGAATATATTTTGTTTAATTTTTCTGCCCATTAACAATGCAGAGTTGTCGGCGTCCGCGGGCTCGACTGTCTGAAAGTTGTAAAAGGGTATACAATACCCGAAGAGGGTCTTTTATTGCTTTGAATCAGGCTCAAGTGTATGGTGCTTATGCAACAAGCATATCGAGCTTGTCATGAAGATGAATGCTGAAGAATTTGGTTAAAACTTGAATTTCACAACGATTCAGTGATCGACTTCTGACTGAAGGCTGTGCAAGTCCACATTTCTGCAAGGCCAAGAAACGAGTCATAACTTCCTTAAGACTTCAAGAAGGTTCATGGTCTTTCTATAAGGAATATCTTTAAACAAATCCTATTTTCGTCCCACTTTCACAATAACACGTCAATATTTACATTATAATCCACATATTGCCATCTTGGAACTCTTCCTTCTCAGCGATCGTGTGGGCAAGGAGTTCTTTCCAGTTTGTTTGAAAGTCTCGGTGTGTCTGGTGGATGTGACAGTGACAGGCATAGCTTAGTACGTAGTTTGAAATCGACTAGTTCGTACGTCGAGTACTACATAAAAGTGAGTACTTGGGTTGTCCAGTCGTGCATGCTCATGGCACGGAATACTAGTATCTTTAAGACTGCCAAGACCATGGGAGCAACCAAAATTATGTCCAAACGAGTCTCCTTCTGTGTCAGTGAAAATTGGGAAATGAAAAATAGTATTCGTTCGAAATCATTTCAATCATGGATGGATAGCTATTTTACAATTGAACGATACAATTTTATTTCGCCTTGTTTTTACTTCCAAGAACATTCTCAATGATGTCTGTGACCTCTGAAACGTAAATTACGCCTGTATCCGGACAAGATTCATTGCTATCATTCTGGTATGGAGTCCTAAAACTGCACCGAGCAGGAGAAGACATAATCCAAGCAAGCTGAGCAGAATTCGACATCATCATCTATCTTCTCAGAGGATTGACGAATATGAGGAATGCTTTCGTCAGTTAATCATGAATTTATGACAC
Organism: Eristalis arbustorum; assembly: GCA_916610145.1. Lineage (NCBI taxonomy): Eukaryota > Metazoa > Arthropoda > Insecta > Diptera > Syrphidae > Eristalis > Eristalis arbustorum. The sequence goes on from OU744319.1 coordinate 42,301,790, forward strand.
CTAATCAATCACGTAATTCATGGTATGGAAACGGAGGCGGCAAAGATGGGTTTAGCGGTGAATGAGAGCAAAACGAAATCCTGTTATCAAAAAAGGACACACAACATCGACGACTCGGTCAGAGCGTCACCATAGGCAACTACCACTTCGAGGTGGTAAAGGACTTCATCTACCTTGGCTCCCAAGTTAATAGTACGAGCAACATCAGTACCGAGATTCAACGCTTGCTTACGCTGTTTTGGTGGTGGTCCGTGGCGTTGTGGGTATGTGCGTCGACCCCGACGACGTCGTAGGTTTAATTTCAGCTCTGAGCTACAAAAATTGCTCGTAATGTTATAACGCTTTTTCCGCTGTTTCTTTGAGCTCAAGAAGCAATTGAGTAGTAGAGCCCTCTCTCGAGGGACAAAGCTCACTTATATAAGCCCTTGATCATCCCTGTCCTGCTCTATGGTGTGGAAGCCTGGACTATCTTAAGAGCCTGGACTATCTCTCCTAGAGAGAAAAGTTCTGCGTTCAATCTTTGGTTCTGTTTGCGTTTAAGATTTTTGGAGAAAATGATTCAAAAACGAACTGTACGGGCTGTACAGCGACATGAGTCTACTCAAGCGTCTACGGATTCAACGCCTAAAATGGCTGGGCCATGTTGAGCGCATGGACAACAGTGCTCCAGCCCGACTAGTCTTCGACTCGAAGCCAGTGGAACAAGGCAATAGAGGACGACTACGAGCCCTACACCAACTTGGCGTGCAAAATTGGAGGCAGCTGGCTAAGGATCGTGCCAGGTGGATATGCTTGTTGGCTGAGACCCAGGTCCACTCTCAACTGTAGCTCCATAAGAAGAAAAATCAATCACGTAAATGTTCGAGCCATAGAACTCCTGCATTTCTGTCGTTGTTAATTTTTCGATGAGAGCTTCGGTCTCTAGTGATATATACAATCTTGATCTTGACTTCATGGTCTCGGCCGACAACAATAACAAGTGTTGTTCCCATACACGAACACTTGACTGTATAGACCACGGTATACTGACCAGGAACAATAAGACACGGAAATCACTTAATCGCAATCACAAGTCGAAAACCTGAATAAGTTGAAAAAATAAAAATCGAAGAATAACCACGCGTATAAAGTACTTAGCTGAAATTCTTAAGAACTTTTGAATTTTAAGTTACGTGAAGCTTAGAAAGAGCTGAAGTGTTTCCTCATGAAACAACTGAGCAGATGAGGTAAGAGACTGTGTGTGATTATTCTCTGCGCATTAATTGACAGACAGTCATATCATGATGCGGATGTACGTGTACGTAAAGTCACGCGCAATTAAATAAACTTGGGTTACACAACGTGGTGTACTTGAATGTCCGTAAGAACTATCGCGTCTGTCTACGGCGTCTGAGAGATAAGGTGTGCGCTTAATGATTGATGAGTTTGCAATTTGTGTAAATGTATGCAGGCAGAAGTTGCATATCTCTATGGGACAAAGTGAATTCCTCATTACCGTCATGATGTAGGGTGCAACGGCTTTTACGCTTTGTACTCAATTCCCGACTCGAGGAAATTTTCAAAGATCACCTTTTGTTACAAAGATGGATCTTTGAAGTCCACCTAGCAAACTACACACTCACACATTACGAATAACTAGCAAAGACTGCTTGTTGACAGCCAACTTTCAAATGTGGGCACCAAAATTCGTGATGGCAAGGACTATTATTGTTCCGAAGGAGGTCTATCGAAATAAACAATACAAATTCTCACCTAGCTAGGAGAACAATGCATACCATTGGTGCAGATGCAAAATCTGACAAATCACGTAAAGAAGGATTGGAGTGATTAAACTCAGAAGAAGTGACTACGCCGCCAGCCTTTGGGCATATTTAAAAAACAGCGTATAAAATATTTTGTTCCACACCCATATCTCTGCAACATCAAGTGAAAGTGTAGCAAATTCATGCCATATAGAGGCACTCTGTTCACCGCCTCCAGACAACGTTTTGAAATGCTCACAAAGATCAAAACAAATCATTATCTACCATACTGCAGCTAGACAAAGACTCAAGCAATCTCCATCCAATTAGTCATTGAAACTGTACCCTGCTTGTCCTAGTTTCCTCATAGACCTAACACCTCCGTCGAGATAATTGTCCACTTATCAGCAAGTGATGCGCATCAAAACACATTCAATCTCAGACCCCGATTCAGCTTATCAGTATTCAGGCGTATAACCTTCGACGCGAGATAATTTAATCCCACTAGAGGCCCTGTAGCTCAGAAATGGGAACAGATCAGTGCAAAAATATTCACAAGTCCCCAACAAAGCCTACGACGCGCCTGCCCAACCGGAAGGAAACACTTCCATGGACTAGGCAGATTTGTCGTTTATAAATTTTTCGCATATCCATTAAATATTTATGTACCTTCGAACGATCAAGGTGTAAAGGTTATCAAAGAAATACGCAAACAAAGACCAAAAGTCCACTCGAGACGAATCAACCGGAATTCGAATCATGTTTGAATTATTTATCTCCAAACGCTTTTTCTCATCAATCAGCTAAGCCGACCACTGGGGAGTGCCCCAATCACAAACACACACACGCATGCATTCAATCAGTGCCTAAGGTTTATGGCTACTTACTCTGATTTGCTGTGGTCTTTCGTTTTCAATTATTTCAGCTTCGTGCAATTCAACGGCGAATACATCTGGCATCGTGTTCGAGTACTGCTGAAGTTGTGGGCTTTTGGCTGCGCAGTGGTTACGACTGTTACGATTAACTTGTAATTTTATGAATACATCACGAGGTGGCACTTTTTACAGGTCACTTGTAATTGTGATAATTGGTTGATCTGTCTAGTTTAGTTTTAAGTTCAGCCGCTGTTGTGTTTTGTTGAGTTTGTTTTTATTTTTTGGTTGGTTGAATGCACACTACACTACTGAGTTGCGTAATATCACTAGCTTCCCTCGACTCTATGACACGCGAATATGTTGTATGCGGATGTGATCGAAAGACCCAAAAAACAGCCGAGTGATATTTCAAACACGACTAAGCACGTGATGACACTTTTAATGATCGTTGGTGTTTTGTTTTGTTTTTTTTTTTTTTCCAGACTGCGACCGATCTCAATTATATGCTGGATGATCGCATTAATCGACGGATGGTGGGGCCGTCATTACGTTATCCTCTTTGGAATCACTTCACTTTCTTCTTTCTTCATTTGTCGTTTTCGTTTCATTTTGTTTTTTTTCTTGGTTTTTTTAAAGCTAACACTTAAGTTTAATGTGAACGCAGTTGAGTGATGTTTTACGTTTGGCCGCCTTTATTTTTTTTCAACGAATACAACACCAGAACAAAGTTCGTTTAAACATACATAAATATTGTGTGGCACAGTGAGCCTCGGATAAGTGAACACGAACAGCAAACACATGACACAATCCCACGGATCTTAACACTCGCAGGGCGATCTCGTAGATCGATATCGTTAGACTCTCGTCTCACACACTGGGGACATCACACAAAACTTATCCAAGGTTCACTGTTCACGAATAAGACCATTAATCACCAGCTAATTCCCTAGCAAACTACACTTAAACACTGGCTAAGGATCACATACATAGATATTGGTTAAGGACGTCAGGGGACGTGTTTCAGAGAACCCTCTCACCTAGTGATGGAGTTCTTTGGATCAGTATCGAGGCGGTCTTTGCCATTGTCTCGGATATGTCGGTGAAAACGTTTGTCTTCTTCTCGGCAGGCTCTAGTCTGGCAATGGGTTTCTTGGCAGCATGTCCATGGGGAGCGGCATCGGGCACAAGACGGCGCAGCAGTCCTGCATTGCATCCCCAGGGGAAGGTCCACTTCAGGGACAGCAGTACCCTTATGTATCCGGGAACAATGACAACCTTTTGGTTGGTCCTGATCGCCTTCACAACCCTATCGGCGACGTCATTAGGATTCAGGGTTGGCACCCAACGAGCATTCACATCGTCGAACATTCCAGTCGCTTGAATGAAAAACGGGCAAACGCAAGTCGTCTCGATGTTGTTGTGCCCAAGGACGCTCAATTCCAGTCGCAGGGCTTCATCGAAGCCGACCACAGCAAACTTGCTGGCACAGTAATCAACCAGTTTGGTGATGCCCACATGTCCCGCCAACGAGGCGATGGTCACAATGTGGCCACGATCATTCTCGATCATCTTCGGCAAGAATGCCTTTGTTGTCCAAAACGACGCCATCGCATTCACGTTGAATGACCGTTCGATGAGGTAATCAGGAGTATCCAACAGTAGAGTGCCCGATACAACGCCAGCGTTGTTGATCAACAGAGTCACATCGCCGATCTCGCGACGGACAATATCGGCGAATCTGTACACTTCCTCCTTCTTCGAAATATCCACCACGTAGCCCTTGCAAAATCCACCCATCTCCGTCACGATCCTGACGGTCTCCTTGATGCCCTCCTCGTTGATATCCCAAATCACTATTTTAGTGCCCATTTTACCGAGGATCTGCGCCAGCAGCCTGCCCAATCCGTTGCCTCCTCCGGTGATCAGAGCGATATCCGTTCCTAGATCCTTCTCCGGGTACCCAAAGATCAGGTAGTAACTGTCCAGCAGGATGTACCCAACGGAGGTTACGATAAACCACACGAAGTCCACAAACGCATCCCAAGCTGTCAACACAGCGGGCACCTCCAGCTTTGGTTTCTCATCCTCAGCCGCAGCCCCCGTTGGCTTCCCGTTCGCCATCACCCCGTTCCCATTTGTCTGAACCGACATTTCGCACTTCTTCTATTTTTCGCACAATAAAAAAAACACACACGCACTCTCCAGAAAGAACAAAAAATCAAAATTGGGAAAAAAAATTCTTAACAAAATTGCAACAGTAACCCACTTAAGACGGAGTCGGTAACAACTTTTACTTTCTGCGATCAAGAGATGCAAAAGGCCAACAGCGGCGCCGAACCAACAAAAACAAAACCCAATCAAAGACTAAAACGCGACTGCTCCGCCGACTGCTATGTATGTATATGGCCAAGGTTTTGGCTGCAAACTCAAGCCACCACCACCACTCTCGCTGAACAGTTCTCTGCCGCTCTGTTCCGTTGCTGCTGTTACTGCTGTTGCTGCTGGTGTTCCAAGCTCCGAATTCATCCGCAGTGCTGGTGGTAGATTGTGCGCTGAGCGCCGAGAGATGAATTCAATTTTAAAAAAAATATAACCCACACTCCGTACGTCCCCACTGCCTCTGCTGTATGAAGTTTATAATTTTCATTATTTCTCCCATTCGTCAGTTGGGTAGAAATGTTAACTTGTTTTAATTTATTTCGCTGATCAATGAGGCAACGATCGAGAGAGGTTTTGAAATGTGCTCAGCAATGGAGCGGCACTGTCAGAGCTGTAGGCATTCTCACTCATTCAGCGCGTTGATCGGCGCAGCAGCGGCGCTCACTTGTGGCATGTGGACTTTTCCTGTGGACCGTGTCGATCGGATCGGAACAGATCGACCGTTGATACAGCGGGGTCAACCGAGTCCACAGATGACTGGGTGCTCAGGCAGTGGTTTGCAACCTTTCGCGATAGCCCTTATGCCTTTGAGTCAAATGTGGGCCGGCGGGTGTCGAGGGAATACCCACCAACTAATGATTAAAATACAAACATAAAAACTCGTTGTTGAGTTGAGAACAAAACTGGTTTGAAAGGTGCTAACCAAAGTCACTTAGTGGAGCGATAAATGATACAATTAGATAGGCTTATGGGCGACATTGAATTGAGTGGGCAATTAAAAGCGTTTGCTGACGACCGACCAAGGGTGAGATGAGTTAAGAGACACTGAGTCGGGTTGATGTTAATAACAAACAACTTGCGTCAGAGGAGAACGTGATCAAACTCAAATGATCATTCAGAGGAGCATTTGACCATTTTTAACTGCGGTCTTGACGTGGTGTACATTTCTGATTGTTGTAGATTCCGAGCGGATGTGAACAGGCACTGACTGCTGACCGTTTCGCACTGACTGCTGACCGCACGCAATAAATGTGACTTCAAATGGAGCAGAATTCGCACGGAAAACTGGCGACCGTTTGGTGATTTTTTGTAAGATAGTCTGTTTTAAAAATGCACATCTCTTGAGAGTGATAAGAGACATTTCCTACTTCTTCCGAGGGCATAAGGATTTCACGAAGTCACACTATCATCAGCCACACTACGCGAATATGGAATGGCCTTCCCAGCCCACAGACTGCATTTCGCAGATCAGACCAATCCAAACAAATTTGATGACGACAACGAAAGCTAAACTGTACACCGTCAAAGATTGGATTCTGGCGCGTAAGACTCTCATGGACTCACTTCAGGAAGGGCCCAAAACGACAGATTCTTCCAAATGGAATTCAAGTCCGGTATAATTTGGACATTTTAAGGCTGAGTGAGATAAGGTGGTTGGACGCTGACGAATTCATCTCGCCGACTAAAAGCAAGTGTTCTACTCATGTAAACAAGCGGGTAGTGCGCGCAGGTCTGGAGTAGGACTGGTGTTAGCTCCAGCCGCACGAAGAGGTTTCAAGATACCACAGCGACAGGACGACAACGGCTAGGTTTCATAGTAGTGTAAAGAAAATAAAGTGTTATGCTCCGACAGAAGACACAAATGAGGATGAAAAGGACAACTTTTGCAGCCGTCAATCAAACAGATATCGTAATTGTGATGGGAGATCTCTTTGTTTTGTCCGGTTCACAAGAAAGGAGACCTCTTTGACGGCGCCAACTATAGAGACGGCAAGATACTCTCTGCCGTTCTGTGTGAACGCCTAAAACCCTTTGTCAACAAACTAATAGGTCCTTATCATTGCGGTTTCAGGCCAGGAAAGTCCACAATAGAGGTGGAAATCTTCACACTACGGCAGGTCCTGGAAAAGACTCAAGAGATGCAGATCGACACGCACCACCTAGGAAGCGGCTAAAATGAGTCTAGCGATAAACCAGGGCAAAACAAAGTACATGCGGTCATCACGCACAACATCGACGTAATCAAGTACTTCGTCTACCTAGAATCTGGAGTAAATAGGGCAAACAACACCAGTACCGAGATCAAGGACTTGCCAATCGCTACTTCTTTGGGCTCAAGAGGCAATTGAGTAACAGAGCCATCTCTCGAAACACCAAGTTGACTTTGTTTAAAACTCTGATGATCCCAGTCCCGCTCTATTGCGCCCAGACATGGACGCTATTGAAAGCGGATGAAAAAGCTCTTGGTTGTTTTGAAAGAAAAGTTCTGTGTACGATCTTTGGTCCTGTTTGCGTTTATGGCGTTTGTAGGAGAAGATTCAACCACGAACTGCACAGGCTGTACAGCGGCATGCCCCTAGTTAAGCGTCTTCGGATACAACGCTTAAGATGGCTAGCTCATGTAGAGCGGATGGACACCACAGCTCCGGCCTGAAGAGTCTTCGAAGCCGAGCCATTGGGACAGCGCAACAGAGGAAGTCCTTGCACTAGATGGCGTACACAAGTGAAAAAGAACCTCAACCAACTTGGTGTGCGCAGCTGAAGGCAGTTGACGAAAGATCGTGCTGGCTGCAGAGGTATGCTGGTTGAGGCCCAGGCTCACCCCGGACTATACCGCCAATCAAAGAAGGAGAAAAAGATGGGAGATATCAATGCCAAAGTAGGCAACGGCAACATTATGCTAAAATACGTAATGGGAGCTCACGGCGTTGGAGACAACGGCGAACGGTTTGTGGACTTCTGCAACATCAACCGCCTAGTCATTGATGGTACGCTGTTTAAGCATAATACCTGCCAAAAGATTAGCTGAGTATCAACTGATGAGGCAGCGAACATCTAATCAGATTGATCACGTTGCGATAAGCAGCCGCTTTAGAAACTGCCCGAAACAAACGTGGAGTCGATACTTATGATAGCTCATACACGACTTCGTACTGCAGCCGTCAATAGCAATCGCAATAATTTGCTTAATACCAGGTATAGATAAGGTGAAGTACGATAACAAATTGGGGACCATCTTGCCTTAGAAGCAGAAGCAATCAGCAGCTGAAGATAGGAAAGCGTGGATGACCATAAGTCTGCTGTGAAAAATGCCCTGGTGACTGAGCAAGCACGCACGTCGGTAAAAGACAGAAACACCATTGTACATGGCTTAAAGCTGATACCTGGAGACGGATCAATGAGCGTATAGTTATAAAAGTTCGAATGGCATCAGCCTCAGCAGTTACCGAACTAGAAGTCCAAAACCGGGTGAAGAAGAAAGAAGTGCAGCGTAGAGTAAGACGAGACAAACGTCAGTATATCAACACACTGGCTTCTAGAGCAGTGTTTCGCACTGCACCTCCCAGTAAAAGCGAAATAATAGCAGCAATCATTTCCCTCAAGAAAAACATCGCAGTGGGTATAGATGGCATCCCTGCGCGAATGTATCAGCAGACCTGCTGCATCTGGTGATATACAAAGCTTAGGATAATGAACAATGCCCGCTGTAGTGGAAAATTGGAATGTTCCTCAGGGTTCCGAAAAGGGAAACCTTGTGGAATGCGATAACTGGAGAGGTATTTGGCGTTTTTGCAGCAGTATCAAAATAACAGCTCGAAAAGTTGTAAAACGGATCAAAGAGCATTTAAATTCAACTCTCGATGCTGATGCACCCCTGCATCGACCACATGAACACCTTACGGATCATTATTGAGCAATGCATTGAGTATAGGTATCCGCTACATCCATTGTTTATCGACTTCAAGAAGGCTTTCGATAGCTTGAATCGAGATGGTATCTAGTGGACCTTGCACAGGAAAGGCATTCCGGAAAAACGCATAGCTCATGAAAGTAGTAAGTTTCAAGACTTGCACCATGGTTGCACAATGTTGTCAGAGCAATTCGAGGTCCAAAGTGGAGTTCGTCAGGGGTGCATACTGTCACCACTGTTATTTCTGGTGGTTATCAGCGATGTACTCCGTGCAGCATTGTTGGACGGAAATTAGGGGATTCGATGGAGGATGACATCTTGACTACGCTGACGATGTTTGTCTCCTTTCGCATTGGATAATGAATCTTCATATGATGACTCATTATCTAGAAGCAGAGGCAAACAAAGTGAGGCTCAAAATAAATACGACAAAAACCTTAGTAAGCCCTTAGTAATTCTGACAACCGCGACCAATTGAACATTGCCGGCCAGGCAGTCGACGAAGATAACAGCTTTCTATATTTAGGAAGTGTGGTCTCGGCTAATCGGGAAAACTACAGCTGCATTCGGAATACTATGCACGATCTGGAAAAAACAATGTCATGAGCTTAAGAACCAAGCTGTAACTGTTCCGTTCTAATGTAGAGTCGGTGCAGCTGTATGGACGCAGTACCTGGAAAGTGGATACAATTACCCCACAAATGTTGCAATCCTCAATAACCGGTGTTAAAGAAAAGGATTTTTTGGCCGAACCGTATATCTAACAAACAATTGTACCTAAGAACGGGTCAGGAACCTATAAACATCACAATACGAGGGGAAAGTGGCAGTGGATAGGACACACTCTACGGCGCGTAGACAATACCATTGCGAAGTACGTCATGCAGTGTAATTCACCTAAGCAGGCAGGCAGAACAGCGGGTCGCCCTAGGCAAACATGGCGCCGAACAGTTGAAGAGGAATCGAGATCTTAAGGAATATGATGGAGGGAGCTCAACGCGTGCTCCCTTCGAACGAAATGGCGTCTCCCTATGCACCCCGAGGGGTTAAAGGATTTAAGTAAGTAAGTAATGCAAACATGTATCTCATCTCTCTCGCCCCTCTATACCTTCGGCTCGTGATGTGTGTTGACCACGGACTATTGGAAATTCCTTCAGCTATTCCAATCGGGCGAATTATAAAAAAGACAGCTTAAAAACATAATCAAACTACCTCCGTGAATGAAAAATGATGCCAACCAACTTTTCGCGCGAAGAGATTGCTCCAATGGCGGACGACCAACTCGGACAGCCTTGGCGCTCAACGAGGAGGAAGCAATGCTTGAAGATTTAAGGGAGCGACAGCAACTTTATCACTACACAATGACTCACAACTCAAAAATGGATATCTTCAATGTGCCCATTGACTTTACTCCTATCATACTCGCATACCTGCTTCCAATAAAAAAAAACAAACGTCGTAACGCCATCCCCCTTGAAGTCGTTCTCTAAAATATGCCGAATCAGGTTTCCATTGTCACCCAAAATGTGCTTTTTCAAATGAATCACATTTTGATTCAGAACGCTGGACTGGGGGGACTGAGGTCGCACCCACACTGGCTTCCAATTACAATTGTCACACAAATTTAATTCCAAGCCCGATTCATTTATCAGCCGCTGAGGTTGTTAAATCACGCCAGTCATTAACGGAACAAAAATTAATTAGCATCTCACTTCGGACGAGTTAGCAGCTTCACACTTCTCGTCACCTCGCCTCACTTAGCACGCGGCGTTTCCAAATCAGCTACACTTGTTTACACTGGTCTGCGATCATGAGCAATTTAATGAACTAATCAAGTTAAATATGGAACATCAATCTGCGTCTTAATTAGTTTCGGTGCAGTGCTTGATTACCTCCAACCGAGGATGCTGGCAACGGGAATTACCACTCTGGGAGTCCTTGGTGCGCTTTTCAGTTGCAACTCCAAGACAATTTGATTGACGACTGACAGCGATTTGCATATTTTATAGTCGAAGCCATTTCTTTGCACTATTGTCGTGTTAGCTCGACACTCCCAACAGCCCACCTGCCTTGAAATAGCCATTTCCATTCGACTAAGATCAACAAAATGCATATACAGCGTCAAAGCATGCCTTTGCGATTGCATTATTGCAAGTATCAAAATGCAATTTAGCACGTATGACATTCGAACTTGGGTGAAGGGCGCACAGCACACAATGTTCGGTGAATGACAATGTTCACTTGGAAAAGCACGAATCTCATTCCAACATGATGGGCTAACATCGACTTGGCGCCAAGAACTTGTCCGTTAACTAAGAATATTTCTGACTCGTCAACAAATGTCTAGAGGCCTTGCAAATCAGCAAGACGTTGTTTTAATTTACTCAAAGCGATACGAAGAGGCAATCAAAACACCGGCAAACGCTGTAACTTTTTACCCACCTCGAGATACGCGCCAGCTCGAGACACTGAATAAATTAATGTTACGCAACGCGTCGTGTGCGTAGAATGTGTTAAATAAATGCAAATGAAGTCATCGGCATAATTCGCCAAACGCCAAAGCGAATTGTGCCAACAAACGCCAACGCCAACCAAAGCCTTATTGTAGCTGGGTGTGCTGAAATTGTTTCTCCATTTGCAGATACACCATGAAACATTTTTACGACGATGCCAAATGCCAATGGCTTCAAGTGGATTACTACCACGCTTGGAATGTGTCACTATTGACGGAGTCTTATTGAAACGGCAGACTGTGCAGAGCGTTACAGTGGCTGCGAATGTCTGGATGTAAAATGTTTTATCTCATCGAGGTGATAAATGCCTCAATGACAAACTAACAATTTGCTACTGTTGATGCAGTCGCCATGCAGGGTAAGCAATTCAGTCGGGTAACAACTGACCCAGTGACTGTGCGAACCTGAACTACTTTTGACATCATTTTTTTTTAATTTCTTTTCATTTGGATTTCTTAATCGTCATGTCGCCTCAGTGATCTGGTTTGCAGGCGGAGTCAGGGCTATATGTAATAAGGTAATATTCGACCTTCCCACATGCAATGCATTGCACAGTGGGGTGAAGTTTACGTGTTGAGCAGAAAGTCTGCATGTCGTCAGTTTGAAAGAGTCGAAGTCAAGTACGCCAATGTGACATTGAACAGACAATCACAACAATCTTAAATCTGGTTCCTCATTAAGACAAGGTGTGAGGTTCTTTTGTTCACAACCACCCAACGAAAGTGTTGTTTTTTTTTCTTACTCGTACTAAAAGCGGACCGTGATCGTTGTGGCGTAGTGCGGGTGCATCGTCTCCTACGCACTTGAACCTAACGGAGTAGCTACAACTTTTCGAAGACAATATGCTCCAAGCTCGCAGCAACATTAAGTAATTTCAATTAGCTATCACAAAGGCATCAGCAGCTCCCCATGACAACAATGGACAAAGTATGGAATATGGCGCATATTTTTAATAAAATGTGTTTACCAAAACGGTTCACGACTCAGCACCCAGTCTACTCACTCATTCCAGCAACACACTTATTTGCTGTGGAAACTCATCCACAACTCAAGTGACAAAAGTTATTAAATTCAATTTTCAAACAAATGCAAACCACACTCGAACATGCAGAGAGCCTGATGCACAGACTGAAACTTTTCGTTGTGAAGAAACTTCAGAAAGAAAAGTCAAACAAGATCACGTTCGTGCGAAAAATCTCCACGCCAGGGAAGACGTCAATAAAAGCCGAAAAGTGACTGTACCTCCCCGGGGGAACAGCACACATTCGCGCACACGCCGCCCCTCCAAGTGTCGCATCTGCTCACAGAAAGAATCATCAGCATGTCAAATTTCTACGACGGTATGTGAGCTTTGATTCGTACCCAACGTCAAGCGTTCGCCTTTCCCGGGCCAACGTGACGTGCACGATTCAATAAAAATTCAATAGGGCGCCTATATTCAGCTTCATGGAGCCATAAAAATAAATGGACGTGATGCCGTGGCTGCAGCAGCTTCTGAATTCAGCATGCGTTCCGAGTTTATTCAAATTGTCCCTGCGTACTGGTCAATCACCCCGCACTACTAATGGCTTCACTTCAGAAACGCGACAGTCCCCTCGTAAGCGGCTCCAGCAGCGCATACATATGTATACGCATTTGCTTTGCATATTTTAATCCAAGCCATTGTGTGTCTCTTATCTGCGCTCAGGGTCAAGCTAGAGCACACTTCAAGGTGAGAGGCAATCGTGTTTTCGGCCAGCAAAGCACTGCATCTCTCCCGACGACGGCTGGCGTTCGGAGCGTGATGGAACTGCGCGGCCACCTTGTTGAGTCAAGTGTCGGAAGTGCAAATAAAAATTAGCGAAATATATTCTTAAGAGGTCCGAGCACATCAATCTTTTCGCAAGGTTTCGTACCACCATCGAGAGAGTTCGCTTATATAACAGCAGTGCCTTACGTCATGCAGACATAGAAAGGTGGGCAAATCGACTCTGTGAAGACCGTAGATGGCCTGTCCGGCGCAAGGTAATTAGCTGAGTTTTTGCACAGCCGCATTGGTGTCATTAGTCAGTCCTGCTCGACAGCACCATCGCCGATCGGCAGTGCATTTCATTACTCACTTGATGCGGTGGCGCAGCGTGGATGCCTCCCCCGAACCCCCTGCATGGATGTCGATTAAATCTGAATAAATTAAAACTTCATCTGAGTGCTTTTGAAGTCTCAATAGATTTGGCATTCATTGTTAAGTCACAAGTCTTCTACGAGACATAGCAGATTTCCGTTTGCGATGATGACTTGCATTTCGTCACTTGGTCGCCGCTGAGGCCTTCAAGTTTATCGGTTCATTGATATTGAATCACTTAAAACAGTGCAACCTTTTGACATTCAATTTCGAGAACTGCTCGTTTTCGTTTCACGTTCACCTGCACACTGGGAGAATGTGCGATCGAATTTTGAGAAGACACCCCTTGGATCGTTTCGCACTTCTAGATGCTATCCGCGATGACCTTCATAATTCGAGTTTATTTTTTTATGTACTCGCTCAATGAGGATGTGGGCGTTGATGATACCTGCATGACTCCATCGGGTATCTGGTTTCGTGTTGTGTTCACATCGAAAAACTTATTAGAACGAGAATGCGGATGAGATGAATGGGTTGTGTATTTTTCCACTACATTCGACAGATTAGGCTGATAGGATACCCTATTGGCTTTCTTTCTTCAATGCCGCAAGCTGCTGATGAGCTGTACAGTCTCCGTGCCGATTCCTCAGCACCGTCATTAATTGCTTATGCAACAATTTTCAGTGAAGTTTCCTCGCAATCAATCTCACCATCATCCGCAATTTGAGCAAATGTTCCATGTGAACGTACACAGATGTGATAGAAGCTTGTCATCAGGTGGATGCAGCTCAAGCTCGTTTTAAATTCATCTTTTCATTCATTAACCGGTGAAGTGAAAGTCAGAAAATCGTTGATCGTGTATCCAATTGAGGGAATTGATGGTAACTTTTTGGTGTGCTATTAATCATAAGCGTGTGATTAGCTCATTGCATTGTCAAGCAGGTAGCCTTAAGGGTCTCCACATGAACGACTTCAAAGCTACAAAGCTTGTTCGATGAATCTGTGACTTTGATATGAGAGGCCATTTCAACATGTCAGATCTTTGGTAGCCTCGGTACATACAAAGTCCGGGGTGAACCTGTTCCTCAACTAACAAGTTTTAGTCCCGGTATATTCAAGCAAAGTCAAATAAAACTTTGGTTTGCACGCACAATCGATTCACAGAATTTCCTTGCGATCATTCGAACTGCCATATACATTGCGGGTCAGAGTCACAGTTATTACCCCACCTTAATATCTATTGCACCCCCTTTCGTGCCTTCGTTATCCTAAGAACTTTCCTTACATACAGGTCTATTCAGAGTTGCATTAAAAGCTATAAGCTCTTGTTGTGCATTGGTAGCCAATTTTTCTGCTATGCTTCCTTTGGGTATCTGAGAATGAGAGCTGGTTCCAGAGACTTCAATTCTTCTCGTCTGATAATCGGTCTTCTTCTTTGCGTGGGCTACAGTCCTGTGTGGACCTAGCCCTCACACAGAACTCCTTCCCAACTACCTTCCCATTTGGGCTAAGCGCCTCAAGCTTCGTATACCCAGCTGATTAAGATCTCTTTCCAGCTGGTAACGCAATCGGAAGATATTGTCTTCCTCTGCCGCCGAACTCCAACGACACAGCGATTGGGCAGGGTTATCCTTCGTTTTATTTCCGCGGTTATGTCACTTCCGGAGCTTATCGCAGAGCCAAGATAGACAAAGTCTTTAACTACATCAAAGATGAATCTGTCTATTGTGACTTTTTGTCCAAAATGTCGATGCTAATGGACCGTTTTTGTTCACAGCATGTAATTTGTCTGTGGTGGCCCGTGGCGTTGGGGGTATGTGCGTCGACCCCAACCTCGACGTCGTTGGTTCGATTCCTGCTTTGTGCGACGAAAACAATTTTCGCGACCCCACCTCTTTCGAGTTAATGACAATGCTCAAAGAGTATTTCCTGTCTAGAGAAAGCTTCTCACACTTGGCCGTTAGGATTCGGCATAAAACTGTAGGTCCCTTCCACTCGTGAGAGAACAATAGCACGCACAACACGAGTGATTGCTGCGAAGCTAGGCCCAGACCCCCTACGGGCTGTAGC
This sequence comes from Eristalis arbustorum, assembly GCA_916610145.1. NCBI lineage: Eukaryota > Metazoa > Arthropoda > Insecta > Diptera > Syrphidae > Eristalis > Eristalis arbustorum. Next base: position 42,317,161 of record OU744319.1, read on the forward strand.
GCCACCCATATTATATATTATTATGTAATTTGTCTTACCTTCATTCACCGCAAGATTGAACTTAACCTCTCGATGCTAGCAAATGCCCGTTCTTCCAAGAAAGTCAATGTCATCGGTATATGCGGGCAGGTGCACAGACTTATGGGCGATCGTGCCTCTGGTGTTGACGTCTGTCGATAATTATGTTAAAAAAGTAGCATGATAGTGCGTCGCCCTATTAAAGCCTTTTTTCACATCAAAAGTTACCTACCGACCTTAACATAGTAACGAGCGTTCTCCATCGTTGTCCTGCAGAAACGGATGAGTTTTGAAGGGATGCCGAAGCTAGACAATGCGCTGCATAGCTCTTCTCTGTACACACTGTCATACGCGACCTTAAAGTCGATGAACAGATGGTTGGTGTAGACTTGAACCCCCTAGGTATTTTCCAAGAGCTGCCGTAATGTGAATATTTGGTCAACAATCTGGCTCCAGGCACTCACACAAGACAGCAGAAAGATCATATATTCTATGTTCAAGCGACTTATACCTCTGCAATTGGCACAGTTTAGAGGGTTTCCTTTCTTTATGACTGGGCAAAGGATGCTGAGATTGCACCCAACGAGCACACACTTCCCCAAATTATACAGATGAGTTGGTGTATGCACCTTTACAAATCGTCCCCACCTGCTTTGAAGAGGCAGGCAGTCCATTAGCATCAGCAGTCTTGTTGGTCCTTCCACATTCTCAGCACCGGTTGTGATTCTACTGCTAGATTTCCATCTCTATCCTTGCAGACTTCTGTTCGGTTCCAAGAAGTTTGACTCGTTTTTCTTATCTGTTGATAGAATTTTCGTACAACCTTCCCACAGAAGCAGCTCTCGATTTTCTCCATTCTGTAATCTCTCTTTCTGCTCGTAGAGCTCGCGAGCAGGCCTCGTCTTTCTCTGCAGCGCTACTTTATATAATTCCTGTTTGGCTGCATATGCTTGATGACATTCGTCATCGAACCATTTGGTCTTTCCAGTGGACATAATGAAACCTAGCACATCAGTTGCGGCTTTTCTGATGCGTTCTGAGATTATTACCATTGGTCTTCTACACTTGATGTCGGCGGCATGAGACTTTCTGACACAGTCATTAACGAGTTCTTTGCAAGGACTTCGCATTCATACTTCAAAGAAAATACTTTCTGCGAGGTAAAAGAGGAGACTTGATCTGAAAATGCCCTGGTGAACTAATGCGATTTGTGTTGCGCGACATTGAATTTCCTTGCAGCACTGGGTTGGTTATGCTTCGTCCGGAAATAAACTCGTTCGAAAAAGGTCTATGCGCCTAAGCCCTTTGTCGGAGGTAGTGTCGTGTAGGCTGCCTAACTTCGAGTTAAAGTCCCCAAGGACTATCTTGACGTCACCATCTGACAATAGGTACTTGCCCAGATAGTTTATTCTTTTCTGGGCCACAAAAACTTCCAGTATGTGTTCTGGAATTTAGATTCTCCTCAGAATCTGCAGAGACATTCATCTGATGCTCCTAGTTTTCATAGGAGCTCCCTGAGATTTCAGTGCTGTGCTTGGAAGCCTGTTAGGTGATTCGGAAGTTGTTCTTGTCATTGTGATACATGCCTCAAACCTCTTTCAGTTGTGTTGAACCAAGTTTTATGTGGCCTGCTTCATTCTGCAAGGTTCCTTTCTTCTAGTTCCCTGAACTCTTCCCTGAGGACATGATCTCCTACAGTGCAGAAGGGTTTGCGGCCTATAAAAGTTTCCAATGCTCCTATCCTAGCGAGGGATTATACCATTTGATTACCTTCTATCTCTATGTGGCGAGGTATCCATTAGAGCTGAACCCTGTTACTCCTGCTCAGTTTCATTCATAAACAAGATTTTATTTGATGATATAGGAGTCAAGTACCAGTATAGCGGCACGACTGTCCGACATTATTGCTATGTCGTAGGTTGGTACAGTTCCTGTCGTGTTGGTAAAGCGTCTGTCTACAGCAACGTCTTTTTAACCAAAGATACTGGTGCGATTGCCCAGGGGCTTGTAGTACTAAGTCCAGGCTAGAAAAACTTCCGCCAATGTTCCTTTCTCAGTTCTTAATGCATCTGTTTACCATTTTATTGTATTTTACACTTCTTTGTCTGTGGACTATGGATTCGTTGCTCCAATCTGTTTTGGTGATAAGCCTAATGGAGAACCCCTTATCGAAGAGCATAGGAAACTACACTACAATGACTTCGGCAGACGGTGCTGCTCTGCTGAGAAAACGGGGAACGTTCTGCATGCGAGCTTCTCTGCATCAACTCTAACTCAGACGAGGCTTTTTCTTTCTAAGACTCTCAATAAAGGCTCGAGCCCATAGAATCCGTTACGTGCGTTGCGTCTTGTCAAAAACTTGACAGCTCATAAGTGGAATGTATCAGAATAAATGAAGTTTGCGAACTTTTAACTTTTGTTTTTTTTGACAGTTCGTTCTCACATTATTTTACTCCCATTGGTAGGGTTGGATTATATATATATATATATATATATATTGGACGCAACGAACGAACAATCGAGAAAAAACCGGATTCTATTTCTTCTTCTTCTTTGGTTGGATGCTACAGTTTTGAGTGAACCTGGACCCCAACCAACATGCTTCACCAGCGCAAGCAAGTTGGTTGAGGCCACTTCTATGCGTCATCTCGTTCGAGGACGTTTTCTATTGCGCTGTCCCACTGGCTCGGTATTGAAGATTCTTGGGCCCAGAGCTGTGGGCCCATCCGCTCTACATGACCTAGCCACCTTAAGCATTCGATCCGAAGACGCTTAACTAGGTGCACGCCGCTGTACTGTCCGTACAGTTCGCGGTTGCATCTTCTTCTCCAGACGCCATCAACGCAAACACTGCCAAAGATTGCACGCAGAACTTTTCTCTCGAAGAGAGTGTGGTTTTTCGGCTGATTTGGTTCGTGTGCACCGAGAATTAAGACTCAGATTTTTTCGTTGCACTATGAATAGCTTGTCTACTGCGACGATAAAAAAAGGCTATTAACGCTCTTAGTTGCCGTCATAATAAAATGACGGTTGCTTACAGTTTGGTCATTACTTTAAGGGTGCAGTCATAGTCAAAGTTCGAGGTTTTAAAGACGTTGTTCGCGTGTGCTTTAAGTATTTTTAAAATATTGTACTGACACAACACCTAAGAGCTCTGACAATAAAGCAAGTTCAAATTTCATCAAACCCCTGCATACTACGACAAGAGCGCATTTTTTCAATTTAATTATGCACCATATACTAACAAAATCTTAAATAAAATAATAATAAGCAAACCCAGTAGTATACACAGATTAAAGGTTAAAGGAGTGAAGATGTAAAGTACCGACGATCGTTCGAAACTAATTGCAGGGGACATGAAAAACGTAAACACAAAAGGTTTAATGGTGGAATATGATCTTTGAACGTATTTAATTACAATACACTTTAAGAATTCAAGTGAAAGATAAACTAATAAATCAACGGCGTTGCCAAGCAAAAGTGCTAATTAAGGTCACATAAAATGTAAATATGATATAATAACTGAACAGGAAGATCATTGCAGCGAAGAAAATTGATTAAGAAGCAAGCTTCAATCATATAATACAAATATGTAGAAGACCAAGTTTATTTGTATGCGGGTTCTTCGATTGATCCTGGGTCTAGCTTCCGCATCACGTACTCAGGTGTTGAGCGTGCGTATTTAAATTTGATGAAAACTGTGGGGAACGTAGTTCTTCTGTCCTGTCATTGTCAGTTACTGTGACTCCGACAACAGACCGTCCTTACTGGGCATAAGTTGCCCTATTTATAAGCATCACTGGTACAAAAGAAATATGCAATGCATCTCGGATAGCATCCTCCTAAGGCACACGTTTTGAAAACTCCTTCTTGGGAAATCATAAGCAAAAACAGCAAACCAACGCCACGATCGGGTATGACATCTATCAATATAGGTCAGCCGTGAATATTAGGCATGTTCAAAGCCAACTATAGGCAATTAGAAACAGGCCCGAGGCCATCTGTCACCCAAGCGTTAACCAAAGAACTAATTCAACTGGGATAGAATCGGCAACATTACTAAACGAGCAATGGACAAGGTCCTTAGCCGACGAAATGTCAGAATGCCGATGTGCTCATGTCTGTCAATATCCATTACATGTGTACACACAGATTCGCAGAAACCAGAAGTAAGCGTGCCAAAAGCCAGCAACAGTTAATGATTAAGAGGGCGGCTCCGGAAGTGGCCATGATTATCCTATGTAATAAAACAGTAGTTTTTGTGTCTGAGTGGATTGTAAGCTTGTAATAATTGTCTGAGCGTTTGTTGCGATTTGACCAGTTGCGGCCGTCAATGCACGTACTCGCTGCGCCCTTTATATTCGTCTAGAAAGTAAGCGAATAAATATATATAGAAAATGTTACTTCGTTTAACACGACTGCGATCCGATACTTTACATCCCTGTGGTCCGTTTGCCATCATTCGTATGGACTAATCTGAAGATTAGAAAGACAAACCAATTGACCGTTTTATAATTTCAAAACTTTTAATTTCTATGGCATGTCCTTTTGTGACTTTTAAACCGGTTACAACGACCTTCAAAGTACTGAAGTTTTTAGCCGTAGTATACGATATGTTGGTTTAACCGATGTGAGGACTCGTGAAGAAACTTGTTTTCAATTAGACATTTTGTTTCATTTTTCTTTTGTTTGGTGATGCATAGGCATACACACTTATGTATGTACAAGGCTATAATATTATATGTCAGTTTAATTTCCTCAAATTGTTTTTTTTTTTTTTTTTTGTTGTCCTTATCGTTAAAAATTGCGGATGAAGTGGTGTGCGAAACGCAATACTCTTTTGCCACCCTACACCGCTACAAATTTAACCTGAACCCGACTGAGCCACTAAAAACTCACTCCACGCATTCGAGTGGAATGGAATAGAAATAATTTATTGAGAATAATCAAGATCTTCCAGGCCAATCCATGTAATAAACACGAACCCAAACAATAATGCCATTATCCCGGGCGAACTGCATCTTGCTGCTGGGATTAACAAACTGCTCTCACGTGGTCTGAAAATCCTACCAGCATTTCAATCTTAGTCGTCTGCCGGTGCCATAATAAGATTTACATCTTTGAGGGAACTTAGAAAAACTAAATCTTCGGCAACCACATGCCAAACCGACACAGTTTGCCCCGAGTTAAGTTTCAAATTTCGCAGTTTTTGCAAGTTGGACTCTGCTCTCAGGCATACCTAGAGGCCATCAAGTATGTTCTTCCCATTAGACAAGATCAAACTCCAAACTGAAAGCCAATCAATTCAAATTATCACGATCTCCCACCCGGAAAATGAATTAATTTCAATTTTCAATGTCAACTTTGTTTTGTTTCAGAATTTCGCTTATAAATTGGCAAGAGATTGTATTTCCACAGCTTTTTTTCTTTCGCTTTTAAACGATTGCGACTTCCCAATCGGCGGCAATCATATGTGTACACATGTATGTGCGAAGCCAATGAATTCTGTACAACTTGTTGGAGGCCCATTAGTTCCCTGTCGAAACGCTGCCGTTAGCAGAAATTCTCGGAAGCGAAACATGAGCAATTCTTGCGAAACTTTGCATCGCGAATGAGCATGCATAGCCACTGTGTGTGTAAAGAAAAATCAGTCAGCTGTAGGAAATTTGCAATTCTTTCAATGGGGTTGCGATTTTGTCTCGAAGAAGCTCAGCTGATGCAACGTGGCTAACTGGTGATGAATTATAATACAATTTGAAACACAGAGAGGTTCTGTCGATGTGCTCGCTTCGGGAGACCGATGTGATCGATGAATGTGAGTTGACCCGCTTTTGCAGACAACACTTAGCTGATCAACTTGATTTCTGACAATCAGCTGTTCAATAGCAAGCTAAGACGATGGTTGATGCAAATGATGTGTCAGTCTGGCGCAGACGTCTGGCTATTGAATTATTGCTAATGATGGTATAACAACTTGCCTAACTTGTCCCCCGGACTTGCCAGACTTTCGCCACAGCTTATCTATTGTTCGACTTGGTGATGCTGTTGGGCAGCTTCAGTTCCTATCGAAATCAAACCGAATGGAATTTCTCAGCGCATTGTCGCTGCAACTGTTTATCCAGTTTAAAAAGCAAAAGGTCAACGTTTCATTTCAATGACAAACGATAGCAAAGTTGTCGACGACTCTAACCAACCACTTAGCTATGCTAATTTGTTTAAATTATAATCGTTAAGACTGATGTTGGATATCTTAGCATATTCGTGCAGTTGCACATTTGAAGATCAAGGTCCCACACTTTGGTCATTAAATATGACCAGAGGGGATCTATTCAAAACAAAACACGATTACAAACTTTGTATACCGCAATTAGTCAGTCGTAGAGGTCATCGGTTGAAGACCACACATAGTTATGGAAAATATCTTGCGCTGGTGGCGGGACGGTGGATTGACCTCCAGTCTTGTCGATTCCTAAGTTTTCGACGCTGGTATTCTCTTGTCGGAGAAGTTAGTCTTCGTTCCGGCGGAAATATGTTTTGAGGTCATTCTAAGAGAGAAGAAACTGTTCGAAATTCCTTCTTGAAGTGCGGAAAGAATTGCGTTGACTTCCTTACTTCGCATGAACTCTTGACAAATTGGCTGCTCGATTTGACCTGACGCATTCATTGGAATAATACTGCATACTGTGTAGATCAGTTAAATCCATCCTCGACAGTCCCAAGAACACTGCGTCTACTCATCAAGAGCGTCTGCTGCATCCGAGATCACTTTAACTTAAATTCAGGTGCTTAATCCTCTCCGACTAAAATACCCTATTAGCTGAAGTATTGGTGTTCATTTATTCGATTTGGACGAGTCAGTATAGTTGACGGATCATTGCCTCATAGCCAAGTTGCTTAGAATAATATCGACGACAGCAATCTAGGCCATTCTCTTCCTCCCTCCTATCGAGTTCATCATCATCATCGACATCTATCAACGCTTTTGAACCAAGCAATTGAAGCAATGTCCTTTTTTTCGTGGACCAATTTAATGAAATCCCCGGCACTCGGAGACGCCTGTAGAGTCTCTTAATCCGAAGTGACTGTCATACATGGGCACTCGCTTAGAAAGCCAGAACCAACAAATGTGACTGATGACAAAAAATATCCATCGGACATTCTTGCAACAAATTTCGTCGAATAACAGAATCAGTGACAAATACTTCGTGTCGATTTGGTGACCCTCTGCAAGATGTCGGGACAAGCTGGGATCCAATGAATCGAAGAGGCGGCCAGCTTCGCGAAAAAGAGATATGAGCTTGAGGAATACCTTGCTTTATAAGAAGCTGTAATACGAAGCTCAGGATAGTTCCAGAATTCGTTCGTATCAACGTATCCAATTTAGTCATTCCTGTCGAACTCAAAAGATGATGACACAGAAAAATGCTCTCTCAAGGTCGGTGTCGAAATGAGCAATAATTTGAAAATGCTTTAGACAAGACTAGCCGTTGTGATTAATTCAACCCCATATTTGGCCTGAACTGCTAGAACACGCGAAGTTAACCTGCCAATGATGTAGCTGTTTCGCACTGACGGGTGACTGACTATAGTGGAAACGAAAGAAGTCCTACAATTTGCACGTTTGGTGAGAGGTCTCGATGGATAGCTACAACATGCAGGTCGTCACTGAATTCGTGTGCCAAAACTCCACTTAAATACCGAAAGATCAGTCAGAACGGCCTTGAGACTCAAAACACTTCGACTGTGGTCCGAATTCAACATCGGCCACTCAACCATTCTGAAGGAACTAAACTTTCTTCCTAGCGACACTGACCGCCGAATACCCCAGGCTATCTTCAAGAAGCAGCATTCTTTTGCAGATCGTACTGGATGTCTGACAGGCAAACGTTGGATGATACTCTGCGTATTTCCACAGTTGAATCGAAGACTAACAAAGGAGTGAGTGCGGGTGTCTACTCCCAAGATCTCAACATTTGAATCTCTTTGAATCTCCCTGATCACTGTAGCGTTTTTCAAGCAGAAACGGTAGCGATTAAGGAGGCGTTGTCATGGCTCAAAAACAACGTGATATCATAAAGGGATAACACCATCTGTTCGGACAGCCAGGCCGCAATAAAATCGCTGGACAATGTCATGTTTTTCTCAAAAACATCTCTTAATTGCAGGGTGTCTCAACGAGATGGCTGAGCATTTTAACATTTACCCCATTTGGGTGCCGGGACACTGTGACATACGAAACTGCAAAGACGATGAACTCGCCAGGTGTGGTACAACCTCATCCCTTTCATTAGCAGAGATACCACCTTTCATGCCGATCGCTATAGCCTACCATCCTTTAAGGATTCACACAATCAAAGGCACTAATAACAAATAGCTAGAAGGCACCACCTGCCTTAATAATTATATAATAATTTGGGTGGCGCTACAGCCCATAGAGGACCAGGGCCAAGCTTATCAGCAAAGATTTCCAGGGCCCCCATATAAAGATTTTTGCAGAGGCTGCATGAATGAAGGGGAGGAAGAAAACACTCATCCTAGGGCCTACTACTTCAATAACCTCAATGAGCTAAACAGCGCCAGCATAGGCCGGCTGAAACGCTTCACTAGAAGCACCAACTGGTGTTAGGAGAAGTCAATCCTCGTGGTATCACAATGGACCAACTCTGGCCTTAGTGTGACTGCCCTTAGCAGTCAGCCACTATAACCCAACCTAACCTATTACCGAAATACCGAAACAAACGTAGAATAACTCCTGCCGATCATTATAAATCAGTCGTATCCTTATAACCCGATTCCTATTTGGGTTTCCTAAAAGATATATTCTAAAAGATTATACTTTTCAGCTTTGTATTAATACAACAAGCCACATGAATAAAAAAAATACTTCTGTGTTTTTTCCTACACCTGCAAGCGATAATTTTCGAGCACACAAGCCCACATTTTCGTATCATTCCTTTGCTTTACGTAAACACTTACACTTCAACATCATGTTGCATGCCTTTTTTTAACAACACCCATACGAAGGCAACGCCGAAGCTACAACAAAACAAAGAGCATTCAAGAGAAAAAATGAAAATAGTAGCTAAAAAAATGTGAGATTATAAATTATCTGGCTGCTTCTCCGTCCTTGTATTCCCTTTGAAGTTCGCTGTGTTTGACTTCTTTCCGTTTAACACAAGCTTTCTTAAAAATAACCTAAGCTCCATCGATTTTAGCACTTACTTCTGTATGAGCAATTTGTTGTCAATACTTAGCTTGGAATATTTTCCAATAAGCCAGTACATGTCTTTGTATCTTAATTGGAACTCTTCACGTTTCTTTTTGACATGCTCCTTCCATTTAAGCTTTACATGGAGAGTCATTCCGAGGTGCTTCGGTCATTACCGAAGAGTATTCGAACATTATTTATAAAAACGGGCAAATTATTCACGTTCTTATACGTAATATTTATATGAACGGATTTAGGCTTCGTTAAGGCCTGTGTTCGTTCATTCGTGTCTAGAGCAGTTACTAAAATGGCGGTGTCGTCAACAAATCTGCCTACGTCCTGCGGTATATCGCTGCTATACAGTAGGTAAATGAGGGGACAATGAACACTTCCTTGTGATACTCCAGCTTGTATAGGTTTAAATAGGGAGTGTTCTTTCCCATATTTCACACGGAAGATTCTATCAGTTAGATAATTCGATAAAATTGTGTAGTCTTCTCGGGAGGAACTGTCGAAGCTTGTATTTCAAACTTTCGTGCCAAATCTTGTCAAAGGAAATACAGCGGTGTAGATTTGCTTTGGTTTAAACGATCATTCATGATGTTTCATAAGAGCTTCTTCGATCGAGCCATCACCGCTAATCAAGTCATCCACGTACATGTTTTCTAGGATCACTCGACAGACTTTTTTCAGCCTGAAAAGCCTTAACTGTCCATGGCTCTTTCTTCAGGTAATGATACGATTTTTTGTGTCCGGTTGTCTGACTGCGATTTTTAGGTAGGTACATCTTGTGTGTACTGGTATCTCCTCCAGCAAAATAAAGTCGACTATGTTTTTTTAGACCGATTAAAACACTAACCACTAAGTATTTCAAACCATACCTTTTATTATACATATTTCGTTTTCTTCAATTGCATTTCTTGCACAGTACAAACTCGATTTGCGTAACCTCATGAAACTCCTGGACTTTCGCAATACTAAAGTCGTCCCACGTCTTGACTATTAGTGCAACTTCCATCCTCTAGTGACTGTTCGTATTTTACAGTAGCCTTTCTTGCCGATAGAGAAATTAATGTCATCCTAAGTGCTTATGTTTTCCATGCATTAGTATCTTGAATTCAGATATCATGAATGTTAGAAGTAATCATATGGTGAATGATATAGAAATAGGAGTCCACTAGAAGACATTAGCTGTAGAAAACCTAGTAGAGTTGGCAGTTTTGAAAAATATGGAATGTAAAACAAATTCAGTTATAAATTCAACAGGAACCATTTGCTCTCGTTTTAAAAATGTTGTTTTTTTCACATTGCACATGAGGCGCTCTGTTGCGTTGTGGATATGTGCGTCGACCCCAACCTCCTAGGTTTTTTTTCGCGGCCCCACCTCTTTCGAGTCACTGACAATGCTCAAAGAGTATATGCTCAAAGAGTCTACAAAAAGCTTCTCAAACTTGGCCATTCGGATTCGGCATAAAACTGTAGATCTTTCCACTCTTGAGAGAAGAATAGCACGCACACCACGAGTGGTTGCTAAGAAGCTAAGCCCTGGCCCTTTGCGAACTGTAGCGCCGCCTATATATTACAAATCTCCAAGACAGTTTTGACTGTTAATTCTTATTTTAAAAATTTAACTCCGCAACTGTCTTGATTTCTATCCACTTGTAATACACAATATAATTTCAGAAAGGCTTGCAGATTATTATTTTTTTCGAGTTACTCTTTAAAATTGTCCATGCCCCTGCTATCAATCATCAGCCGTACGAGCTCTACCGCCACGAGGGTATAGTCAGGCACTTGATTGTATTGTCAGCGTAACGACGACAATGAAGCAAGTGACGACAATTCTTGTTTTGATGCGAACACGCGCATAAAGACTTCAACCGACTTATTATGAGTAATTGGAGATAGCTATAATCAAGGCCCCACACGCGTGTTGTTAACCAAGGAGATCAGTCCCATCAACAACAGACTCTATGCCAAGGGTCAACTAAATATGCCGAAATACCTCTGAAATTCGTGCGCACCAGGTAACCACTTCTACGGGTGCCGCGACTTGGCCAGAGGTTCCTGCATATAGCAGTTTCACCGAACCACATTCTATTCTGATCAAAAAGCGTTATGCAACACAAACCTGTTGGCTCAAGCGAAATGATCGCGGGCATAGCAAATTGAAAGTGAATGTAAAGAATCTAAGATTAAGAGTTCCGCTTCTGCAATATTCTTCCTCCAACCAGTTCTAGGTCCAAACGAAGTCCACTAGATTCATTTTGAGTTAGTCGCGACAAGATTGTAGTCGATTTCTTGTAAATGACAACTGATCTCCAACGAAAACCATGCAGTAATCCCATCCCCTTTTCTCATCCAGCCGGCGCTTGTTGTACCGCATTTCACAACATATCAGCTGTCATCTTCACAGGAAAATGCGATATCTTCCGTCGCTCCTCTCATATTAGGAATTTCACATGCTTCACGATGGTTGCTGGTAATTAGTGTGATCCCATCGCATTGTATTGCGTCGTGATCACACTTCAAACAAAGCCAACTCTCGGTTGAAGCGATGCCATTCACTTTTATCAACTATCGTGACATGCCTTTCCTTACATGCACAGGAAACAGCAGAAGCTATGATTACCAACCACCCAGCATAACTGGTAACCGGTATGTAAGTGCGCCAATTGCATTGCCTCACACACGTTGTCCGACACGACATGTACGAGGCAACAAACAGTCTGTTGCAATCCAACCGCGCTCACTCTATGGGCAACATCTTAGGCCAACTGGAAAACTAGTTTTCGCACGACACGCCAAAGCAGTTGCACGTGAAGTTCAGCAATGAAGAACACTTGTCGCATAAACGAGTTGAGGTGCAATAAACATCTCCGCCGACTGGTTTCATCCGAGCAGAGCAGCCAATCTGTGTGTGGACACAGTGGGGTTGAGAAAATGATGCCAAAGCCTTTGTGGCAAGTAGGGACGAGATCGTTTATAATGATCATGTTTGTTTTACGCAAACGCAATTATTAATGTCAATGGTGTGTCACAAGTGTCATATCGCTTATGACAGACACAAGTGTGTTGAGATGAACGGGTAGCACAACTGTCCAGCATGCTTGGGTACCCACTGACCGATGTGATGTCATTTCAAAAAGGGTACAGAGGCAAGGTGCTTGCTCAAATGTCGCAATAGATGGTTGCCTTGAGTGGCACGGTGTGGACATTGTGTCTGCAGCGTGGGCTAGAAGAAACAGATGTGATTTGGATCATCTTGATGACAATGGTCAGATGTGAAAGGTTCACGCAGATCAGTCACACCAGAGCGGCAGGGTCAGATTTTTAGTGCTTCAAAAAATGGCACTCGGTCTACATTCATGGTTCCATATGTTCGCAAATTTGATTAACTCAAACACGACATTAAATGGTTCTTTCCAAATCCCACGTTGGAGAAGGTAACCTGAATGGATTACGTTTCGAATTAGATCACAGTTCTCGTAAATCCGCCGATTTCGGTGAGTTACCCTCAGAGCCGTTTTTAAACTTATTCGAATTTCGGAAAGGAGATGCGCTGTCGTGCGATTTCTTCAATCTGGTACTGGTGAAGTAGGTGCGGTGGGCTGCTGTTAGCCCGGAAGGCTTCTTCTTCTTATGGTGCTATAGTCCGGGGTGAACTTGAACCTCAGCCAACTGACACGATGCTTAGCAAGCTGCCTCCAATTTCGCAGAGCAATTTTGGTTGAGGTCCTTCTCCACTTGAGTGCGCCGTCGGTTTCGTAGGCGTCCTCTATTGCGCTGTCTCACTGTTTCGAGTCGAAACTTTGCACTGGAGCAGTGTTGTCCATGCGCTCAACATGGCCTAGCCATCTTGGGCGTTGAATCCGTAGCCCGTACAGTTCGTGGTTGAATCTTCTTCCCCAGAAACCCTCAACACAAATAATGCCAACTATTGAATGCAGAACTTTCTCCCAAAGAGACCAAACGCGTCTTCATCCGCTCTTGAGATAGTTCAGGCTTCCGCGCCATAAGGCTGGTTCCAGAAGAAGAGAAATACTGAACCTCCGGTATAGAGAACAAGTCATCGCGGATGTAAGATAGCTTGGCCTTGATGACTGAAAGCAGTGCGCACAGAACCGCAATTGGCAGCAATTGCTCAGCCTCGGACCCTTCATGGGTCGTCGGCCTGATAAGTAAGTATTAAACATGGTTTTGTGTGGAACGTATCAGTCTCAGATGAAATCCGTTGAAGCATGTTTCGCTTTCGTCTTATCCGAATTAGTTTCCTTTGATCTAGAGAAACCAAATCTGTTCTATATCTCAGTGATTTTGTTGCAGTATATCCTAAGTTTGCATTTTGTACAGATTCATCCGAGAGCATTAGCCCCTTATTTTCAAGGTTTCAAAGCAAGGTCACTTTGCGACATTCCATTGATAATTTTCTTCCATTTATCGATTTTAACATCAACGCAAATGCTACCAAGGAATATGTGTCTCGGTGTCTCGGGCTTCTTTATTTTTTCATTGCCGTTGTTTATGCGCCGTAGAGTAAAGCTGTGAGGATATTTGTCTTATACAACCAGCCAGCAATCACGCAATAGCCTCTAGAACCGGAAAGGACAGCATTGGACACACATACGTCTGTGTTTGATCTCGCTTTTTGATGAAGTCCTGTATTTCTGTGGTATAAACACTGCTCTATCTACCGTAGAAGCATAATAAATGTCGATTCTCCGACATTTCATCGACTTAAATTCTGAGATAGTCGTATACCTTACTCCCTGTTCTCTAACATTCATGGCATTCGCAGACCTGAATCTTGCAGTTGTCCGATCGTCCCTAGATATTTTTGAACTAGCCCCGCAAGAACGGTCATGAACAAATTTCAACAAAAGGCATTGTCCTCCAAGACGTCGGTCTAAAATTCGCTCTTATCTAGGATATTCTAAAAGGGTTATTGCTTAACAGTTTACGAAAGTATGTATTGGTGCTCTATCATCTGGAGATTGTGAATGCCAAAAAACTTAATCGGAAAAATTTGAAGTCAATCCACGACAGATGCTCAATGCTTTTATGCAACACGAAGAAGGCACATTCGAAATATCGTTCGTATTTTATGGACCATCTTCTTCAAAACCGAGTCTAATTCACGCAGATGCTCGCCCTTTGACGGGGTGCTTATTGATAAATGGTACACTTTCTTTTTATTTTTCCGCTGTTTATGCTGTGTTAACGACTGTTTTTACGCCACTATCCGCACCCGTAACCCTCCTCGGCTATTCCAGCAAACAATCCCTATCGGCCATAGCCATAACTACATTTACGGCGTTCATACGGTCCAAGTGAGCCATCCAATTACCAGCAAGCAATGCCTCTTCAAGTGGAGGGCACTAAAGTGTCCTTAAGTCAATTCCATTCAATGGCCCTATGCATCGCGATTTGTAGCATCATCAATAGAAACCGGGCCAATGTATGCATAACTTTTCGATTATGTCCTGTTGGGGATTCGCTATTCGGTCAGTGATTGCGGCGATTGCAATTTTTCACCATCATCAGGGCAAATCGGAATTTCCAATGAAAACCGTGGGCATGGAATAAATCAAATGCCCATGTTTGCATTTAATTGAAATCAATTCTCGGGATTAAAATAATATCGTTTTCACTTTTTTTAGATAAGCGAATCGATATTAACAGGCTTCAGCTGCAGCGGGCAGCGTTGATTGAGTGCGGTGTTGTGCTTTAATTAAACGCTATTGGGTAGCTAGCCTGTACTGATGCACTTGGGGAATTCATTAATTTTGGTATATTAATAAGAATGTGTCCACTGAGCTGAACACAGCGGGGAAGCCGCCTTCGCGCGCAGTCATGCGGAAACTCATTGTCCGTGGAGTGCCTTAGGTAGGTGTAAGCAATCACTGTCGAATGTGATTCGAATATAAACCTGCTTTGACAGCTTCAACGAGCTTTGCAATATTGCAATGGATGCGTAGTTCTCTGGCGGCATTTCAAGAGTACACTCGACGTTCGGACGAAGATCGACGTTTGAATCGACTTTAAGGGCAATTGAGTGGATTGAGTGTGGAAATAGTGTTGGCGGCTGAAGAGTCTTTAAAGGGCAAGCATAAAGAGTTAAGCGTCATCATTGAATCCACATCAATTGGCGATTGTGGGTAGCGTTTCAAATGGTGTTGAAGAACATTTGTTATATAATGTAATTGGAATTCAGTTATTTGTTGTGTAAGTTCGCATCTCAAAATAAGGAAGTAAGAATCGAAGTTGCAGGCTAAGTATATTCCGATCGATAACGGCTGCCAATATGAAAAGCAGTGACAATTAGCTGTGTTGGACTATAAATTATACCTTCCTTAGCTAGCTTATATGAACATTTATACCCAATTTCACAGTGCGACCTTATCTGCTGGTATAGCTAAGTATATGACCGAACGTAAGGCTCACTCAAGAAGATTTAGTTTTAACAGTCAATATTTAAGGGTGGTTTAGCTAAGGTATGTATTGAGTGCCATTGTTAACGATTGAATCCACGAACCCAGTGAACCATAAACAAAATATTGACTGACTGAAGACGAACAGGATCCAACTGAGCTTTCTTTTCTTTCAACCTTCTTCCTAGAAAAAGCGAACACACCAACTCAAAAAGCGAATAGATGCATGTAAAGGCATTCTTATAACCTCTTCTCTTTAGAAGCACTGCCAGACTATATGTATGAACTAATGCTAGTTAATATCTGGTCAGCCCGGAGACTTAACGTCAACCCGAATATAACAGAGTTGCTGTTCTTAACAGATAAGAGAAACATACCCGAGGTTAACTGTCAAAAAATCAATGGAGCCAAGCACAAACTCTCAAAGCAACAAGATACCTAGGTGTCATTCTCGATTCCAAGTTCCTATAATAGACTAACACGGCATTCAAAACGTACAAACGTCACTTTGGGAAAACTGGGGGTCTAGACCCACGACTGTTATACTGGCATATATTGTGGTTGTAAGGCCTATCCTGACCTACGGTTCTCTGATATGGTGGAAACCGCTGGAAAAGATATATCTCCTAAGGCAGATCACAAAAATACAAGACAGTACTTCGAAGAGATCGGCAGAACTCGAAGTCATACTATTCCTTCAACCCCTAGACCTATTCTGCAGCAACAGCACAGCCTCATCGAGAGACGGGTTTTTGGAGAGGCGGCACAACACGCTAGCAAACACACTAGCTTCGGAGAAGATCTTTCACCTTCATTTTCCGGATCGGCAAAAAATGGGAAGAGCATATGGCAGCAACAGATGGAGAACTCTCCTTGTACACCGACGTCTTAAAAACGAGTGCCGATTCAGGCGCAATGGTCTTCTGTGACCAAATTACAGGCACTAAAAGACGACTGCAGCGTCTTCCCAGCGGAAGTGACTGTGATGCACGACGCAGCGTTCGCGCTACGAGAACTAGATAAAACCAACTAAACGATCTCTATTTTCGCCGACAGCCAAGCAGCAATAAAAGACATAGCATCGGACCTCTTGACTTCGAAGCTTGTCAGATTATGCAGACAATGAGTCAGCGAGATATCCTTGACGAACGCGGTGACCCTGAGCTGGGTACTTCGCAATGCTGGCCATACTGGCTTTCAAGGCAACGAAAATGCGGACAGTCTCACGAAGAAATGATCCGAGCTTGGAGTACCCCTGACAATCCCTTACGCGATCACGCTGCTTGGCTCTATAAGAAGAAAACTAGAAGCCTAAGTCCAAAGCCGAAGATAGAATAAAAACTGCCATTCTGGAAACTGGAGCAATAGCAAAGGCAATAATGGCCGAGGCTGAGCAAAAAAGGGTCGAAATTACTGATCAGTTTTGTTCGTAATAAGATGCGAACGCTTTTTGGTGCACCCACTGGACAAAGTGTCATAGTCACACATGCATTACAGCTGAACATGCCACACAACGACATTTGCAGGAGCTGCAGAGATAGAATCGTTGGATATTGCGAATGATCGAGCTGATGGACTTGTGTGGTGTGGCGCTAAAAACCCTCCTAAATAATCCGCTATTACGAGTCAGATGGTGTCAGTTAGAGCGGAGAGTCATTTTCTGCTACCACTGAAGTCGTAGTCTTCAATTAAGGTTTGTTCCGACAATTGCTCAGTGAATGAGTTAGAAGTTGAATAACTCAAATGGCCGACGCTGAAGTGATGTGAGTGCGATGTGAGCTGAGTGAAGATAGCTCGTTTTTATTTTTGTGGAAAATCCATGACGGAGGAGCATGACAGAAGATAGGAATATGCCAAAATGAGTCTACAGACGCTATTTCATTCAGCAATGAAAAATTTGAAGATGCCTTTCTTAGCAATTGGGAGCTGTGCAGACTATAAAAACTCCGAAACCCATAAAACTGTACGCAACACATTTACACTTCAATTCCGACACAGGGACGTATAAGTTCACACAACTAAACGATCATGTTTTTGTTGATTATGTTTTTCAAGCCAAAGAATCTGAAGAATTTATTATTCTCCTAGAGATCCGAAATTAATGCCAAAAAAACAGGGTCTCTAGATCATGGCTGTTACTAAGAACCCGTTTTAAAAACAAACGACGACACAGCACATCACATTGTCGAAATACGCCCGGCCATCGTTCTAAAATTTTGACAGAAAATGCTCAATCTAGCTGACACAGAGTCACCGTGCAAAGGGGTCATCGTCTTGCACTAAACGGTTCGGAATTCAGCGTTGGTATGCCATCGGTTCACCAACATACCAGCAGCACCAACAAGAAAATAAGAAGAACAAAAATGAAAACAAATTAATCAGGTTTCTTTCGAATTTATTTACAAACACAAAGGTGGGTGATGTAAGAAATGTTTACCCGAACGCAGGCCAAGCAAACACGGGAATTATGCAAATCGGAGTTTATGCTCTGCAACTAACGAAATGGAGATTAAGGGCTTAATGGGCTGGCTCTTGAATATTTTATAAGTCGCGATGTTTGGCTTCTGCTGATGCCGGCTACAGATGCCGGTTGTAGCGAAGTTAGGCTGGAGGTCAAAACGAGAATATAGTCGCTCATGAGTGGATTTTTGGGTTGGCATTCATGTTTTTGACACTTATTTGACATAAGATCATTGCGTTTTAAAAGAGTCGTTTATCAAATTATGATGAAAGTGAAAGGGCAAATGTTCAAGCCGTATTCAACGTTGAGTTGAGTTGGTTTCAACGACGAGCATTCTAACTGGTTTGGGCGGACGCTATTGAAATATTACATGGTAAGATCAAAAAAGGATATACAACATCGACGTCTTGGACAGAGCGTAACAATGGGCAGCTATAACTTCGAGATAGCTAAGGACTTCACTTACCTCGGCCCGGAGTAAATTGTACTATTAGCATCAGTACTGAGATCAAGCGTAGGATAATTCTAACCAACCGCTGTTTTTTTGGGCTCAAGAAAGTAATAGAGCCCTCTCTCAAAGCTGACTCTATATAAGAAAGACACTGATCATCCCAGTCCTGCTATATGGCGCGGAGGTATGGACAATCTCGAAAGCGGATGAAGAAGTCTTTGGTTTCTTAGAGGATCTTTGCGATCTTTGGTCTTGTTTGTGTTGATGGGCTCTGGAGGAGAAGATTCAACCACGTACTGTACGGACTGTACAGCGACATGAGCCTAGTTAGGCATCTACGGATCCAACGCCTACGGTGGCTAGATCATGTACCACAGCTCCGGCCCAAAGAATCTTCGAATCCGAATCTGTGGCGCAACGCAACAATGAACGCCCGCGTTAAAGATGGCGCACCCAAGTGGAGAAGACAGCTAGCTAGAAATCGCTCTAGTCAGAAAGGCTTGGTCCAGGTCCACCCGGACTGTAGAGCCACACAAAGAAGAAGAAGAAGATTAAATGAATTTGGGTCGGTGCTTGAGACATTATAGCAATTTGTTTAAATTCCTTTTCAGTACGCCGCTAACCGGCTACGTAGCAGTGGATGTACTTGCCAGTAGAAGGGTCGAGAACAGATGCCAGACGGATGCCAGACAATAGTGACCTTCACATTGCGGACTTCATTTATCAGGTTAGTTTGGTGGAATCGTGGCATCAACAACGGAGTGGATATTCTTCTTTCAGTTATGATGATGTTCTTTATAAACAATCGACCCTAAGCACTCCGACTGTGGTCCAAACTCATCGGCCACTTTACCATTCTCAAGGAATTTAACTTTCTGCCTAGCGACACTGACCGCCTAATACACCGGGCTACCTTCGAGAAGAAATTCTCGATCAGCATTCAGCATTCCTCTCAGATTTGACTGGATGTCTGATGGGCAGACATTGGATGATCCTTTGCGTATTTTCATAGACGGAACTAAGACTGGGTACTGGTGCCTATTCCCAAGATCTCAACATTGCACTTTCTTTGAAGCTCAGTCATCACTGTAGTGTTCTTCAGGCAGAAACCATAGCGATTAAAGAGGCGTTGTCAGGGCTCTAAAACAACGTGATATCAAAAAGGGTTAACACCATCTGCTCTGATAGTCAGGCCGCTATGAACTCACTGAAAAATCTCATGCTTTACTCACAAACATCCCTTAATTACATTCTGTCTCTTAACGAGATGGCTGAGCATTTCAACATTCACCTCATGTGGGTGCCGGGACACTGTGACATACCAGCAAACTGCAAAGCCGATGAAATCTACTTTTTTAGGCAAGGCGACACTCTGTCATGTGACTTCTTTAACCTCATACTTGAGAAGATCGTGCGAAACTCAAACGTAAACACCCGAGGCACGATCTTCCAAAAGTCCGTTCAACTGCTTGCTTACGCGGACGACAATGATGTGATTGGACGAACACAGCGAGCCGTCAATAAGGCGTTTTCTGGCATTGAAGCGGAAGCGGGCAAAATGGGTCTAGCGATAAACCAGGGCAAAACAAAGTACATGCTGTCATCACGAAAGGACGCACAACATCGACGTCTCGGACTTTGAGGCAGTCAAGGACTTCGTCTACCTAGGATCTGGAGTAAATAGGGACAACAACACCAGTACCGAGATCACGCGCGACGACGTTTTACTCTTGCCAATCGCTGCTTCTTTGAGTTCAAGAGGCAATTGACTAACAGAGCCTTTTCTCGAAAAACCAAGTTGACTTTGTATAAAACTCTGATCATCCCAGTCCTGCTCTATTGCGTACAGACATGGACGCTATTGAAAGCGGATGAAGAAACTCTTATTTGTTTTGAGAGAAAAATTCTGCGTACGATATTTGGTCCTGTTTGCGTTTATGGCGTCTGGAGGAGAAGGTTCAACCACGAACTGTACGGGCTGCACAGCGGCATGCACCTAGTTAAGCGTCTTCGGATTCAACGCTTAAGATGGCTCGGTCATATAGAGCGGTTGGACACCACAGCTCCGGCCCGTAGAGACTTCGACACCGAGCCATTGGGACAGCGCAACGGAGGACGTCCTCGCACTAGAGTGGACCTCAACCAACTTGGTGTGCGCAACTGGAGGCAGCTGGCGAAAGATCGTGCTGGCTGGAAAGGCATGTTGGTTAAGGCCCAGGTCCACCCCAGACTGTAGCGCCAATCAAAGAAGAAGAAGAACAGTCTACTTAGACTCAGCAAGCACTAATTAAGGATTCTTAACCGGACACTGTGCAATTGGCACTCATGCTCGCATTATGGGTGCCTCATATAATGATTTATGCGGAAGCTGCATGGATGAAGAAGAGGAAGAAAACACTCATCACCTACTTTGCTCTTGCAGCACTCTGGCTAGTCGTAGGTTCCTACACATAGGGTCCTACTACTTCAATAACCAATGAGCTAAGCAGCATAGGCGAGCATAGGCCAGCTAAATCGCTTCACTAGAAGCACCAACTGGGTCCAATGTTAGGAGAAGTCAATCCGTGTGGTATCACAATGGACCTACTCTGGCCTAAGTGTGAATGCCCTTAGCAATCAGCCACTATAACCTAACCTAACCTAAATCTACCGAGAAAACATATAAATGAATGAAAAAGTGAGTGAAAATACATATACTGCAGTCGTACCACTGTTGTAGAAAAAGTCACAGTTTGGTGCGGTTTATGGGCTGGTGGCATCATTGGGCCGTACTTCTTCAAAGATTATGCGAATCGTAACGTAAATGTGAATGGTGAGCGCTACCGCGAGATGATATCTAACTTTTTTTTGCGCAAAATGCAAGAGCTTGACTTGAATGACGAGTGGCTTCAACAAGACGGTGCGACATGCCACACAGCACGCGCAACAATATACTTATTGAGAGGCGGTTTCGGTGAACATTTTATTTTACGTTAGGGACCGACGGCAAGATCGTGCGATTTAACGCCTTTAGACTTTTTTTTGTGGGTCTATGTTAAAGCTCATTTCTATACAAACATTGAACGATTTATTCGTGAGATACCGACCGAAATGTTGGAAAGAGTATGCCAAAATCGACAAAATGACAAAATAAACTAAGCGTATGGACCATTTGAGGCGCAGTCAAGTTTAGCATTTGCATGAAATAATCTTCAAACATTATATTATATGCATCGTACTATCGATTCAAATAAAGATTACATGCATTTTGCTGAATTTTATATGTTTTTTCTTTTGAAAAACTTTCCTATAGCTTTTAAAAAATCACCCTTTAAAAGTATATGTCACGCTAAACTTTCAGGTGAATACCACCAACGAGTTACACAACGCCGTGCACTTGAACCTACTTCGAACTCTCATATTTTTGGGAAAAAAAATAAGTGAAATTGTACACTTTTTGGTGCAGCAAGACTTGCATCTTTAAAACCAGAAAACCATCGAAAACATTTCAATAAAAAATAGTTTATAAATTCGGCGCTCTACCGAAATGTGCGACGTTATTTCGTGAATTTCGAAAAAGTGACGATTTCATGTGAATGAAATATCAAGGTTTCGCGGAGTTCATAGTTCGTTGGTCGCTCAATGCAGGCCTTTAATCATCAAATGCAAAACAATAAGCTGAAGAAATTTGGTTTAATTAAGCGCTCGCTCTTACTTCGTTTGTTCTATGATGTTTATCTTCACCTCCTTTCGCCAATATTGCAAAACTGAAATCTTTCATGAATGTTAAGACAGCATTTAAGTGGACTATACATGCAAATGCACACGGTAAACTAACTCCCAAGTCTGTCATCGCCTATGCACTTAAACATGCACAAAGCAATAATTGCACGCAGCCTTAATTACAACCTGTGAGCAGTTATAAGTGAATTGGTAGTCTTCAAATGAGGTCAACAACTCCCCCAAGTCGTCAAGTGGTGGTGTAAGCCTACCAGCAAAACTAACTGTACAGTAATTTTCCTCTCGGTTTCCCCCCTACTAGTATCGAACTTGCAAAATATCGATCACATCGATCATAGTCCAAAAACGAAAGGCAGCATGTGGCAATAGAACTCAATAGCAACTACTAGGCACTCTCGCCAGGAACCGGATTGAGTTTGATTTTCGCAATCAAAAAAATCAAGTCCTACCAGACCGAACAAAAATCCAACCAATTCGTCGCTGATGTCAGGCAGGTAATGGATAATTTTACTGGCTCGTCGCCACCCCGCCAAACGCCATACGGAATTCACAGTGAAACCAAGTTTGCAATTCCATAAATTATCTCGACTGGCTGTGTGTGCGCCAGTTGTTCTTTCGCGAGGAAACCAGTTTTGTCAGCCGACTGGCCTAAAGACATTGGCGTCTGTAAACTCTTTGATAGGATGGCATGCAGTATGAGAATTGTTTTTATGCTTCAGCTGCCATTAACTGACAAAGACTGTTTTGAAACAAACAACACAAAGGTCAGGGATCGACAAATCAAATGAAATATGCTGTTGGCATGGGGAAATCTATTTAAAAGTTGACTTCTTGCCGATTGAATGCGTTCCATTGGCGGAAGGAACTTCCTGTGTGCTTGAGGAAATGATTTTTGAAAGATGGGACAGCGATCGGCCATGAGTTCAAATTAGCCCAGTCGTCGTTGTGCGTGACACGGCATGGTTATGCCGCCTTAAAGCATTCTTTCACAACAACTGAATCCGGAACAAAACACACCGACATTTGCATCTAGCTGAGAACACACTATTATATTTGAAACGTGAAAACAAAAGAAAACATAAAAATCCTCTAAATAACGTCTACATCAGTCATCGACTCGTCGCATCGCGAGAACTCCTTCTGAACGTGATATGCCACCTTATTGGTGCAGTCCATCATCCGGCCGACCGTGTCCGACCAAGTGTTGAGTACACACTCCCGGACGCAAATCGCCGAAAAATCCACGATCCCGGTGAAGCGATCAATTCTTGCAGTCATGAGGCTGTTGTTGACCAACTTGGTGATGTTCTCCTCGCAGCTCTGCAGCGTAGTCCCGATAAGTTCTGCCATTCGGCGCAAATTGATGCGCGAGTAGTAACTGGCGATGGTTAGGATGTTCTGCAATGTTTGTCTGAGTTAAAGGCGAACCAATTTTACTCTACTCCACTTACATGTTCAATGATCCGAAGGTTCAAGTCGGACAAGCACTTCTGTCCAAAGCGGGTGCCCTCTGTCACCACCTCTGTCTGCTTGAGGGCATCCTGAAATGACGCCCGCAACGCAGTGGCTGAAATTAGTTCTTTTGACGAGAGTAGGTTCAATATTTCGCTGGAATGAAAGGAAATCTTTGATATTTTTCTTGTCAGACTGGAGGGTAAGCTTACCAAGCGGTCGCCTGATCCTTCAATAGCCGTTCCTTGAGAAGAACCTGAGTGAAGACAATCTGCTCGTGGCTCTTGGTAGCGAGAGCACAAAAGATGGCCGAATTGATGATCATCTTCAAACGCAGCTTTTCCCCTAGACTCTCGCACGAAGACAGAATCCAGTAGTACCGACTCGTCTCCAGATACGACGTCCAGTGATCCAGCTCCACCTTCATGTCGTAGAACTTGATTTTCAGGTCTTCGTTTTGAGGGTCGTTGAAGACGTTCAATTGGAGCTTCCTAGAGAGGATGCCTGCCTTCTCTTTCTGACCGGACTTGATCAAAAACCGCATTTGCAAAAGTATGAATTCCACCTGAAGAGGGATGAACTTTGTACACTCTGGTTCCGTAAAAATGAGGGTGGGCATCAAACCTTTTCCCTTTGGGTCAGCAGCCCGTATGACTCAACCTTCAGCTCACCGAGGACATCCGCTGCTTTTGCCAACTGCCCATCAATCTCGAGCATGCCCGCAAGCATTTTGGTGACCACAGCATGTTCACGTTCCAGGTACAGCCTGCTGTTGCATACCAACCGCAGCGAATGGGTCAAATCCAAGCGAACCTCTTTGTCGTCGATGTCTCCCACGGCCTGGATGATATCCTGAATAAACTTCTGCACACATTGCTGAAGCGAAGAGTTCTTCCCGGCTATGAGGATTATGCATTCGGACAGCGACTTCCACTGCTTCTGCTCGAGGCACAATTTGAGAATGTCCGAAAGAACGCGTTTGTTTGTCTCGGCATCTTTTTCCTGCGAAATGAAGCGAATCACAAGAAGTTTATACGGGGGACATTTGGAGAGTTAACTTACGTTCCGAGAAATCTTCTCCCGGTGCAGCAGCATGTGCAGGGCCTCCTTGAAGTCCATGCTCGTGATGTTGAACATGTTCTCGACTTCCAAGTCGGAGTTGCTGACTGCGACATGTTTTTCTCCAACTTTCGTAGATTTGTCCTGCGATTTCATCATGATTCAAAGCAAACCAGGGAACAATTGGTGAAGAAGGTAATGATTTCTACGAATCTGATGTCAACGACGTGAAATTCCATGGCACACTTCAACGACATGCGAATTTGAATTCGAATCGGAAAAGATGTGGTTTGTGTATTCACTTAAAAAGTTTGTAGCTAGGACAACAACTTTCTGAGTAAGGGAAAATTCCCATAGTGAAGCTGTGAACCATATTTCTTATCCCGCTCTTAGTCACAAACCCAAAGGGAATTTGTTGAAGACGCCGAAATGGAATATCCTCTCTGATAGTTTTTCATGAGATAAGGGAAATTATTTTCATATACCAAATACACTAGAAGAATCAATTTCACCCCTTGCTGGATAGATGTTATTGAACATTTAAACCAATTACGAAGAACGAAAATTGGTTGAGAATTTGTTTTAGTGTAAAGACTGGCACGACTGCAATTCTTGACTACCTCTAAGTTAAAACTGCCCATTGTGACGCACTGTCCAAGACGTCGATGTTGTATATCCTCCTTTGGACAGCGTATACTTCGTTTTGCCCTTATTCACCGCCAGACCCTTCCGTCTTCCGTCTCAATGTTAGCAAATGCCTCATTGATGGCTCGCTGAGTTCTACCAATCACGCCAATGTCATCGACGTATGCCAACAATTGCGACTTTGCGAAGGCAAACCGTGGTGTTCTTTCTCGACTCCGCTGTTCTCTTGATATTTTTCATATTTTTTTTTCATTTATTATTTCCTTAAAAGCTCTGTACATTAAGAATGCAATATTCTTTTATTGTACAGGCCCAAAAATATAACATTGTTTGAATTCATGAGTGACAATTACATAGTTCAAAATTGTTGTCTTGCAGATTATTTTAAAATTTAGCTTAGTTTATGAATTTACTGATACAAAATTAAGATTTAAATTGTGGGTATTATTTCAGTGCGTATTGAAGAGGTGTGAAAACCACTTGCTTAAGGTGGCGCTACAGTCCGGGGTGGACCTGGGCCTTAACCAACAAGCGTCTCCAGCCAGCTCGATCTTTAGCTAGCTGTCTCCAGTTTCGCACGCATAGTTGGTTGAGGTCCCTTTTCACTTGCGTGCTTCATCCGCTTTTGACAGAGTCCATGCCACCGCGCCATATAGCAGGACTGTGACGATTAAGGTCTTGTAAAGCGTTGTTGTTCGACGGCCTTTGTTTACCAATTGCTTTCTTAGCCCAAAAAAGCACCGATTGGCAAGAGTTATTCTTCGTTTGATTTCAGCGCTGGTGTCATTGTCTGAGTTGATAAAGGTGCCCAATTAGACAAAGTTTTGGACTACCTCAAGTTATATCTGTCTGCTGTGACGTTTTGACCGAGACGTCGGTGTTGGGTGTCCTTTCTCGTTGACAGCATATACTTGGTTTTACCCTCGTTTACCGCTAAACCCATCTTCGCGGCCTCCCTTGCAATACTGACAAAAGCGCCATTGACATCATGCTGCGTTCTTCCGATATTGTCAATATCGTCGACATATGCGAGTGGTTGGTCGGACTTTGGAAAGATTGTTCCTCTGGTGTTGGCGTTCGAGTTTTGAACAATTCTTTCAAGAACGATGTTAAGAAAGTTGCATGACAGCGGTGTCGGTTAGGTCTTTACCGACCTTGATGGAGCAGCGTGCATTCTCCATCGTCATCCTACACAAACGGACGAGTTTGGTAGGAATGCCAAAACTAGACATCTCTCTGTATAGCTCGTCTCTATAAATGCTATCATACGCGGCCTTAAAATCGATGAACAGGTGGTGGGTATCGATTTGTTGCTCCTGGGTTTTCCCCAAAATCTGCCGTAGTGCGAATACTTGGTCGATGGTGGATTTTCCTGGCCTAAAGCCACACTGGTATGGACCGACCAAGTTGTTGTGAATTGCTTTAGGCGTTCACACAGTGCGGCAGATGAGATCTTATAGGCGATGTTAAGGAGACTTATCCCCCGATAGTTGGCGCAGGCAAAGGGGTCTCCTTTCTTGTGGATCGGGCAAACAATGCTGAGGTTTGACTCATCGGGCATGTTTTCCTCCGACCATATTTAATAGATGAGTTGGTGCATGCTCCTTACCAAATCATCGTTTTGTCCAGGAGCTCATAGAACCTGTCTTTCTCCTCTGTGGGGGCATGTGCGCATATAAGGCTTATGTTGGCCTGGTTGCGAATTGTCGTGAGGCGCTCGTTCACGGACCTGAACGATAAGACTTCTTGCCCTAACGACAAATCCACATCCAAATAGGTGCTGTTTTTGTTGTTTGTAGCAATCACCGAAATATAGGTATATCACAGTTTTTCATGCTTCTTTTGGCCGGTCCATCCCATCGCACTTCTTGGATGGCGGTTATATCTGCTTTGCAGCAGTCTAGGGCTTCCGCTGATTTTTCGGCTGCACGTGGCCTATAAAGGGACCTTACATTCCACGTACAGATCCGAAGGTCGTTGTCTGTAAATCGTTTGCAGGGCTCGTCATCAGTAAAATCATCCGTTTCCGTGGCTTGTTGTTGCTTCGTAACTATTTTCGTTTTGTGTGGCCGGGCAGTTACCCCGACGGCACAACCCCCAACCTGGAGGGCTAGTTCCTTTTTTGTGACCCCTAGGACAAGAGGTCGCACGCACTAACACTGCGCATCGCCAGGTTGACGCCAGTCAGTGCCTACCCGATTCCCACAGCACGAAGCCATCGGTGTGAAAAACAGGCGGAGCAAAATTGTCTTTACTCGGTCTTTGACCGTACCTGTGGAGGTAGATGATTCCACAGGTGTACAGCATGAATGAAAAATTGCCTGCGCGATGTTAAACATGTATGAACTGAAGGTTTCAACGTTATATTACGACTCGTACGACAGAAGTATTTTTCCATGAAGTTAGTCAGGTTGTTTATAATGAATGATTTTAAAGATTAGTATGCATGATCTGTATTTCAAAAATGTTTCTAGTTCACATCCGAGGAGAAGCCGACGTTGTTCCGAGACATGATCAAATCTTCGAAGGTTAAAAACGTACCGTGCTGTGTAGGTGATGATGATTATATGGGGCATCCATCCTGCGAGCATGAGTGCCAATTGCACAGTACCGGGCTTGACTCCTTAACGAGTGCTTGCTGAGTCTGAGTAGACTGAGTGACCGTTTTAGGTTAAATGATGGCCAGATTTCTTTTGTTTTAAGGATGATGGATTTGTCATTGGTGGTTTTAATTGTGTGAATCCTTAAAAGATGATAGACGGTATCGATCGGCATGGAAGGTGGTACCCCTGCTATTAAAAGGAATGAGGTTGTACCACAACTGGCGAGTTCATCGGCTTTGCAGTTTCGAGGTATTCACAGTGTCTCAGCCTGCTTAGTCATCTCGTAAAGAGACAGCCTGCAATTAAGGGATGTTTGTGAGTAAAACATGACATTGTCCAGAGATTTTATAGCTGCCTGACTATCGGAACTGATGGTAATATCCCTTCTTGATATAACGTTGTTTTTGAGCCATGACAACTACTCCTTAATCGCTAAGGTGATCAACGAGCTTTAAGCAGATAGCAAGGTTGAGATCTTTGGAATTGACATCCGCACCCACAGATCCGCGTGTGAATACACGCAGAGGATCGTCCAACGTCTGCCTATCAGACATCCAGTCCGATCTGGGAGGAATGCTGATCGAGAATTTCTTCTCGAAGATTGCCTGGGGTATTAGGCGGTCAGTGTCGCTAGGAAGGAAGTTGTATTCCGTGAGAATGGTTGGGTGGCCGATGTTGGGTTCGGACCACTGCGGAGTGTTTTGTGTGTGCTGGCTGATGTTTGTTTTCCGAATATTTCCAGTGGTGAAAGATGGAGGACAATATTCACTGGGTCTGACATCTCAGTGCTCCGCTAATGCATAGGCAGTCCAGTTTTTGTTCTCGATTGAGTGCCTTGCAGTTTATAGCTTTGATTAGACATGGCCACCTAACTGAGACTCCATAAAGAAGTGTCGGTCCGACAATCGAGGTGAAAATCCAGCGAGCGATGCGTGGTTGTAAGCCCCATTTGCATCCAATGGCTTTTTAGCAGCTAAAATGGTCAAAAGAGGCTTTCTTGACGGATGTTGAGTTTCCAGTTTAGCTTGCTATCAATCGTGAGACCCAGAAATTTCGCCCTGGTAGTAAGCTGTAATATAATGTCACACAAACTCGGGGATTTTGTATTTCTTGGTGAAGAGTGGATGTACAGTTGCAGTTTCAAACTCATGGTGTGCGACATCAAAGAAACCCTTGAATGGCTTGCTGTCACATCAAACTATATTCCACGCAAAATGTGTCAAGAATCTTCAAGAAACGCGACTGAAAACTTTTAAAAACTGTTGCACATCGTAGTATTTCCCACACACAAGATTTATCAGTCACCATCACTAACAAATAAAAACGTAACCACGTCCTACTGATTTAAACATTTTATTTTATTCACTTGTAAAAAAGAAGAGTATTTACGGCACACAATGGTATTACTAATATTTTCCTAAATTTACAGAAGCACGGGATGAGGACGCAACCAAGCACTAACTGCCGGTCTACGCCCAATCCCTCAGATACATGATACAAAGTATAGGATGAAATTTCAAACCAAACGCAAACTCATAACGAGTACAAACACAGTTAACAGTGAAATGTTGTACGCTTAAATATGCAAATAAGAACTTCTATCAAGACCTCTCTAACCTAGGGTGACTGGTAAATGCTCTCGTCATACGACATGATGCACTTGGACTTCATCGTGCACTTGCAGCTCTTGCCGGACGGCGCCCTCGCATTGGCCAGGCAAATGCGATCCTCTCCGCAACCGCCGTTGTTCACCTGGCACGGGTGTGAGGGCTGTGGACAGTACTCCTCGACGGCCACCATGCCGTACATCTTGTGACTGCCGTAGAAGGTGGTTTGCATGCCTGGCTGGCGCTTGCCAAAGGTGTCCACGCTCTCCAGCTTCTTCCTGTTTGGGTCAAATAAACACAATTACCAATGAAAAGAGTCACTTGGTCGAGCACTTACGACATCCAATCCGTCCAATAGAAGTTACTGTTGGTGCTCGCCAGTCCGAAGGGGTAGTTGAGGTCCGAGGCCACGGTCCTCACCTGCTTCGTGTAGTAGTCGATGCATTCGATTTTGTGACTGCCCGCATCGGCGAAGCACAAGGCTCCGGAGTCTCTGATTACCACCAAAGAATTCGGCAGAGACACACTTGGCTTTGAGAGCAGAATTTCCCGCCCTGTGCCGTCCAAGTTGGACATCTCTATTTTCGGCGATTCACGATTCCAATCGGACCAGTAGAGTTTTCTGAGGACAGTACAGGACAACATGAATGTACAAGGCGGTGGCGGACCATCACCAATCAATACTCACTCTCTGTACGGGTCAACGGCGATGCCTCGAGGATTGACCAAATATTTATTCACCAGCACTGCTCTCATATTTGGATTGTCCAAGCTCGCCACCTCAACGGTGTCCTTCTCCGAGTCCGTCCAGTAGATGCGTCTGGATACTACATCGATTGCAATGCCCTCCGGTGACATGATATCTTCAATGTGAACAACAAAAGGGATTTTTGATTAAAACTCAAATATCACCACCAACGTCATCGTAGTCGTCAACGCATTTCTCTCTTACCTTCCGTTATCAGTGGTCGATTGTCTGTTCCATCGTACTTGGCACTGACAATTTTCTTCGTCGATATATCGCCCCAGTACACACGTCCTTCAATGCAGTCCTTGTCCAGTCCCACGGTCATTGATGCCACAGAAATTGGACGACTCTGCTTTCCATTGAATGGTACACGCACAATGACAACACCCTGACTTATCAGCAAAAATCCGGAATCATGGGTTGGCCTCACACGGCACACTGTTCCATTGCCCAGATATCCTGCAAGTGAGTGAGGAGAAGGACATTATTAATTGTGTGATATTGCCTTGGTGGTGGGGAGTTTCACTTCGTTTGCAGTCAGCGGAGATGGATATGACCTCAAGGACTAATCGGTGCAGCATAGGAGTGAGAGAGAGAGAGAGAAAGAGAGATGTGGTGACTTTGTGTGCCCGATCCACATGTGTAAACAGCCAACGGCTTGTGCCGAAATTCATATTAGTTTTCGTTCCAGGACTAGGAAGGCAAGGTATGATGGATGCATTTCGATGATGATTTCAGAGAAAAGCTCATGTCAGGGTTTTCGCAATCAAACGGGAACTGTGACTAGCATCGAAGGAAAAAATGGCGGAGAAGGTCATTCACAGAGAAGAGTCTCAGTGGACAGTGTACCCGAACTTATACTCAGTGATAACTTGACCGACCCTTTTAAAAATCCCGTCCTGTAGCAGCTTTTGGATCGATTCCCAGACAAGAGAAGGAAGCCAAGGGAACTCTGATCCATCTGCTCATCTGCAGGCCACAGAAATAACTTCCTCAGCTATAAAACACCAACAAACCTCTTCTTCTCGCCGACGCAATAAACTCCCTTCAAGGATTCCTGCCACTTACCGGGATTGCAAACACAGGCGATTCCATTGGTGACCGACTGGCACTTGGCGTTCGGATCACAGAGCGTCGGTGTGTTTTGGCAGTTTTGCTCCTCCATGCAGAGATAACCGTCCCCATAGAAACCTCCATCGCAGACGCACTCATACTGAGCAGGGTCCCTGTGGGAAGAGAAAACAACGTTAAAGTCATCCCTAACGCACTGAGCTGCAGACCTACGTTCGGGAGGGTATGCAACTAGCGTGGACACCACATGTGTTCCTCACGCGACACGATATCGGCACGCTTTTGCAAGCAGTCACTCCATCGCCGGTGTAGCCTTCCATGCACTCGCAGTATTGGACACTCTGCTTGGGGTCCCACTTGCAGGCGGCATTGCCAGCGCAGAATGTTCCGCCGCACATGCCGGCCGGCACACAAAAGTCCGACAAGTCACGTTCGTATCCCTCGATGCATTGGCAAACGCCCTTGTCGCAGTACGCCGACTGACCGCAATCCGTGTCAGAGCGACACTCGGCGGAGAGCTGGCACTGGAATCCGTCACCCTCGTAGTGCGGTTCGCATTGGCACTCAGACTTGCCGATGGCTTCGTTGTACTCGCATGTGGCATGGGGTCCGCACAGATCGGGATTCTGAAATGACTCGCCTGTGAGATTGGGGAAAGACGGGGGGAATGGATTTGTATGCCTACCATGGTACATGATTCGTTGATTTTGCTGCACGTGAAGCCGTCGCCTAAGTAACCGTGGTTGCAGATGCAAATATGGCGCATATCCTGCTCGGACCACTCACAGGTGGCGTTGTCATGACACGCATTGTCCACATCGCAGGGAACTAGAGTGTGAGCAGAGTATGAGATGGATCTGAGATGGGAATTGTTCTTGTTTACCTGAATCGCTTCCGGCCTTGCCACCCTGTTGTGAAGACGAACTGGCCAAGCGACAAATGGTTTCCTCGTCGGAGAGATCATATCCATCTGGGCAGGAGCAGTCACCGTACACGTCGCACTTCGGCTCGACTTCAGACTCGTCCGGCGTGTAACGCACGCATTTGCCATCCTCCCATACTTCGGTTTCGTGAATGCAGTTGTATTGGCAGATGAATCCGTTGCCGTTGTATCCCTCACGGCACTCGCATCGTCCCTCCACGCAGTTGGCGTCCTTCGAACAACGCTGTAGGTGACAAATTAAAATCGTGAAATAGAGAAATAATTTTTTTCTAGACAGAGCTTTGACACTTACGTAGCAGTCTGAGCTTGGTTCCGCCTGCTTTTCCAGATCCTGTTCGAAGATCTGCTCCTCCTCTTCGCTTCTGGTGTTGTCCCACTTGACATGATCCCTGCGGTCCTCCTCTCGCCGTTGCTCCTCCTCGTCCTCGACCTTCATATCGTATTCCTCGTGAAGGCTTTCTTCGCGTCCTCTCCACCTTTCCTCATCGTCCCTTCTCCGTTCCTCGCCGGCCCTTATCCTCTCCTCCTCAGACCTTCTGTTTGCCTCGTCCCTTCTCCTCTCCTCATCCTCTCGAGCCATGTCTTCTGCCAGACGTCTCCTTTCCTCGTCAACTCTTCTTCTTTCTTCAATCTGTCTCAGTCTTTCGTCCTCCTGCCTCAGTCTTTCCTCTTCTCGCATCCTCCTCTTCTCCTCCTCCTCCCTGTCCACCTGCTCGTACTCCTTCACCAAGGTTGCGTCGCTCTCAACCTGGCCATGAGCTGGTTCACCCTCAGCCAAATGGTTGCTCTCAATTGGATCGCATTCCTTGCCATTGCCGAAGAATCCCTCCGCGCAAACGCAAGTATAACCGCCCGGCAAGTTGCTGCAGAAAGCATTCTCATCGCAGATGTGAATTCCTATAGCACACTCGTCGATGTCCACACAACCCTCCGTTTCGTCGTCGATATTCTGCCGTTCGTAGCCATCGCGGCAGCCGCAGTCACCCTCGTCGGAGCATGAACCGCGCACCGAACTGACTCCAACCTTGGCCTGCAGTCCGGATCGCAGGGCCAGATCTCTGGCCGAGAATTCCAGAGAAATCTTAGAAATCTTCTGCAGCACGGTGGACCCTGTCAGAAGCAGATCGTCGTCCAACGTGCAGCGGTCAAAGCTGATCTCTTGGTGCAGATCGAAAATGATGGCGCTGTTCTGAGACGGGATGTCGATCTGACGGTTGGCATCTGACACTAGCGAGTTTGGCGATGTGAAGGTGAACTCTTCCACGAACTCTGCCATTTGGAGCTTCACCTCGGGGGAGATGTTCGGTACCTCACCGAAGATCTGAATCTTCACCGACAGCTGGTCCCAGTAGTTGAGGCCCTCGAACGTCTGATTGATGAGCAGCACCTCGCCGGAATGGAAGGTCATCCGTGAAGTGTGCAGCAGATGGCCCCCGGACAGTTGGTAACCGTTCAGCTTGTCGGCAGACGCTGGCTTGGCAAACAGCCAGCCAAGGGAGCCAGCAATGGGCAGTGCCAGCTTCAGTTGAGCCCCCAAATTGGTGCTGATCGGATTGATGACGGTATAGCTGCGGCCATCTTGCATTACGATGTATGACTGCAACTTGGCTGAACTTTCAATTTCAATGTCATTGATCTTGCCGCTGACCGATCCTGTCACGCGGATGGGAATATTGTCCTTGATGCAGGACTCTCCGTTGCCGTAGAAGCCGGCTGCGCATCTGCAGCAGAAGCCATCGCTCTTGTCCACGCAGGCGGCCGTGATGTGGCACTTTTTCTTTCCCTCAGCGCAAGTTGTTGGCTCCGCTGTTTCGGTGACTGTATCCTCGTTGAGAGGCTCGTGCACATTTCCCGCCTCGTCCAGAGGACCCACTTTGTAAAGGAAGACCCCCTCAACGCCAACGTTCGACATCCTACTCAAGAATCTAGCCTTTGGAAGGATGACCGAAAGTTATTTAGAATATTGTTGGTTTATCATCAAGGTTCCCTACATTATCCGTTCCCGAGCCGTCGACGGTGTAGAACCGCTCGTCCTCGGAGATGAATCCAGCCTGTGCCCGGATGTCGGGCAGTCCCAGTTCACCTGTGTCTGCCTGCAGCCAGTTGATGCCTCCCTTCGGGTAAATAAACTGCACATACGTCTCCTCCTCGCTGCAGATGATGATTGCCTAAGAACGAGGGTGTTAAATGATTTGCCTGAACAGACGAACGAGAAACGAGATACCAACCTGAAAGGTGTTTAGTTTGTCGGTCTTGCCACTGAAATATCCGACATTCTCCCAAGTGGCCACGTACAATGTGGTCGCTTCAAAGTAGTACATATCCGGGAATGAATACCGAATCAGACCTGATGCCTTTTCAAGTTTATCTGCATTGTGTGTTTGAAAAATGCTGATGCTTGTTGAATCGTTGCTGTTTGATGTATCCACGTTTGAGTAGAATGCCGCTATCGACGGGTACTCCAAGGGGAACGGGTGATTTAAGTATTCCGGGAATTCAATAACAAACGTTAGAATTCCGTTCGTGTTGATCTGTGAAAGTGAAATGGAGGAGGGTATTAGCTGTTGGATTGTAAGAGGATTTTTTTTTCAGTTGTGAATTACAAGAAGTGGGGTTGGCGAGAGCGGAGCAATTGCAAGAAGATGCAGTGGGGACTACACAATGTAGGGAATGTTGCTTTGTAGTGGAAAATTATGTGATTTAAGAGTTTGACCGATTTAAGAACATTATGTTTGGCGGGTGCTGTGTAACCAGTAGCGCCGCCATAAGCGCCCGGATTTGAGCTATGTTTTGTATTGGATTCTAAAAATGGATTATGTTGGATTTAATTAAAATATGATAGTTGGTTAAGCCTATAATGGCTGCTCAATTATGGCTGGAAAATTGAGTGGAGTAAGGAGGCAAATACCTACAACAGAAATATCTACTTTCACTGCTGTTCATTACTGACTTAAACGAAGTGTCTGAGAGCAGAAATGATGAAACAATGATGGAACGATAAAAGAGTTTATAAACTTTTTCGAGACACTCCTTTGAGGAAGAAACGCTTACAAAGTATTTCCTTGTTCTGTCACACGATGCATCGGGCAAATATAAAAGGTATATAAGGCGTTTTTTTTTTGACTAGTCAGTACTCAGCTTAGTAAGATTTTACTAGTGAAGCAACAAAAAAACTTACTGAGTTAAAACTACTTAGTAAAATTTCCCTGTCATCAGTCACTAGGACGCGTTGAAACGTCGAAATCATAAACGGCGCCGAAAACTACTTGTTTATTAAAGGTTGGTATTACTCGATTATTGGATACTTATAAGTGTTTTCTTGTGATGTTACTTGTGCAGATTTTTAAAATATCAAATTATTCATATTACTTGTTTAGCTATTCATTATTTGTGTATTTTCTTTGCTTTTGAAAATTAAATTTCATTTATTTTTGACATTAGAGAATTTTGACATCTAATGCAATGACGTAAGCAGACGTACCAACTTTCGGAAGAAAAATTTAACTCGGCAAAAAAGCGTTTTATTGAGAATCACTACGTTTAAGCTGAATATTGATTAGTCAAAAAACACACCTATAGTCATTGCGATGGCTGCAAAAACGTAAGTAGAAGAAGTATGTTCATTCAGAGTATTCATGGATAGTTGAACCAGTTGGTAATGGTTTACAGGGAGTAGACCAAAATCTTTCTACAGACAAACATCAAAATAAAGTTTAATGTTAATGAAAGTTGTTAGGATGCTGAGAATCGCTTCAGAATTCTATATAAGACAATGGAGAAATGCTTATGTGAATCAAGAATTCAATTTAGCTCTCCAAAAATTGGTAAGTAAACAAAATATTCATATTTCCTAAAAGATTTCATATTTCCGATGATTCGCTGTGTAGGCAGACTGTAGAAAAAATTAATCAAAACACGGCTGCTTTCTTGACAATTTTCTCGCTTAGTCGACTATGTAATGCAACTAAATACATCATCTGAGATGTCTTAAAGCAATTAGAAACGTTCTATTCATCAGTATAATGCACCGCCGAGTGATCGTTCAGCACTTTACGAAAGGTAAGAACCTATACTAGATTTGTAAGATTTATAGAGACTACAACAATATGAATTTCACGACTGACCGTTTTGTGAAAATTTAAAGCGGATGCGGATCGGATTTAAAGAATACAAAATACAACCTCTTTGTAAGCATTATTTTACGCATGGTTTGATAACAACAAAACGACGGAAAAGGATTTAGACAAGGCGACGCACTGCGACTTTTTTTAGGATATTCTCGAGAAGATCGTGAGGAACTCAACACCAGATACACGATTTTCCACAAATTTGTGCAATTGCTCGCATATGCCGATGGCATTGACATCATCCGAAAAACACAACGGGCCGTCAGTGGGGCGTTTGTGAACATCTAGAGGAAAGCGGCCAAAATGGGGATGGATGTGCTTACTTCAAAAAAGGTTCACAAACACCGACGTCTTGGACAAAATGTCGCTAGAGAAAACTATAATTTGAAGTAGTGAAAGACTTTGTCTTCCAACGCTCTGAACTTAATACAAACAATAACACCACCGCGGAGATAAAGCAGAGGATCACGTTCGACTCCAGCCCCGAGGCAAAACGCGGTAAAGTAAGACCACGCCTACGGTGCGTGGCTTGAAGCAACAAGCACAAGACCGGGCTAGATGGAGATGCATGTTGGTTGAGGCCCAGGTCCACCCCGGATTGTAGCGCCAGCCAAAGAAGAAGTTTGATAACAATTTCTAAGTAAGTCTTGAAGCAAAAGAAAGGGAAAAAAGGTCGGATCCATCCCTGAGAAAGGATTCTGTGGTCGCTAATGGTAACCACATGTTATCCATTTCTTCGATTTGAGTAACAAAACAATTCGGTCAAAATTTAGCTTCAGAGATAACGACCTTCTTTAACATCAACTATATTTTCCGCAGACTGCACATGGCCGATTTACATATATATCGCACTTCTTAATTTTACGAACCATACAAGGCCAGTCAAACTCGTTAGGTTGTGCAGGATGACGATGGAGCTTCATCACAGTGGGTAACGAACTCACTGAGATCTTCAATGTCAAAAACGGTTTTGAAGAAGGCGATGCGCCATCATGTGATTTCTTTAACATCATTCTGGAAAAGATTGTGCAAAACTCACAAGCCATCACTAGAGGCACGATCTTCTAGAAGTTCGTACAGCTGTAACCATACACCAATGGTGTTCACGTGAATGACATAAGTCAGCGGGCTATCAGTGAAACGTTGGCCAGTATTCACACGGAATCGGATAAATGGGTCTGGCGTCAGAAACATACGATGAACTCAGAAAAATAACGTACATACAACATTAACGCCTTGAATGGCCAGACATAACTTGGAAGTAAATAGGACAAAATAATAGGGCCTACCTCGATTCTGTACGAATCCGTGCCGAGGTCAAGCGTAAAATAACTCTTAACAAACGCTGTGTCTATGGGCTCAAGAGGGAATTATATAATAAAAGCTATGATGACGCATCCCAGTTCTGCTGTACGGCTCAAAAGCGAATGAAAAACTTCTTGGCCTCTTCGAGTGAAAAGTTCTGCATGCGATCTTTGGTTTTGCATGCGTTGGAAGAGAAGATTCAAACAATAACTGTATGGGTTGGACAGTGACAAGAGCCTAGTCTACGGATCCAACGCCTAATGTGGCTTGGCCATGTAGAGCGCATGGAAAACACTTCTCCAGCCCGAAGAGTCTTCGAAGCCAAACCTGTGGGGCAACGCCACAGAGAATGCCCGCGTCTTAGGTGGCTCTGGGAGAAGGACCTCAAATAATTGAACGTTCGAGACAGATTATATTGAAGTCGCTTTCACCCCGGAAGATGAAGAAGGAAATTATTAAAACCAGTACACTCAGATGGAGGATCATAGATTGATTTCCGAAAAATCTTGTGGAATGTATGGTAAGCTGCTATATTTGTCTGATGACAATGCACACGGAAATCCGTCAACGATTTTGTGTAATAATTGGACTGTTCAAGAAGCGCAAGCTGAATCTGCCGATATGTTTCAAAAAGACTGCGCTACATGCGGTACAGCGGTGGCATGGACCAATTGCGACCAAAGGATTTCGGAGAGGAAGTTTTCTCCCAATGGATGATAGGACTGACCCAATATTTTTACGTCGAATCAATCGCCTCTTCGATAAGCCTAAGCGAATTGTAGCCCGGAAAAGCAACTATGACGTACGTATTATTAACAAGATACCACCCAATATGCTCGAAAAAGATATGCAAAGTTAGATTCGCAGTATGAACCACTAAGATGCAAATCGAGGCTTAAGTTTATAAGCAGAAAGGAAAGGTTTTCGAGTGCCTTAAAACCGCTATCTCTTATTGACACCTTACGATCTTCATGGACTAATGGACTCATAGTCCCTAACTGAGTGCCCATTTCCGATTCAAATGCGTACAGTCTATGGACTATGGTTACAAAAAAGTGTGACGAAAACTAATGTGACTAAATCACGAAGGTCACTGTAAGTATTTTTGGTCACACAAATTTAAGGAAATCGCCATTTTATTCAGCCCCTCTGAGCCCATAAACTATGATGATAAAGTTCCAACTGGCGCAAGAATTAATTTAACCAATTCGACGCTGATTGAGTGTTGAAGAGCCGCATAAGCGATAAAATTTAAACTAATCATCATCAAAAGAAAAATAGCAAAAGAAATAAACAATTCACGGTCTTTTACAAGTGAAACAAAATCATCAAGCGTTTTGTGAAATGTTTCTTTTTGATGTCACTTTAAGGACGCCATGTGATTTAGCTATAAAAAGTTTACATTGAACGATGTTGAGTCGTAAAATACGATTCGCCCTTGAAATTCCCCCGAAACGGAGTAGCAATTGACAATTTCAATGAAATGCTGAAGTAGGGAGGAGTTGGACGTCTGCACGTTAAAAAGTAGATTCTTATCAGTCAGTATTGGCGTAATAGGTAGGTGCCTCGACGAAACAAGTAACCAGAAAGGCGAACAAGGCGTCTTTACTGCGTGAACTTTTTACTTCTTACTTCACTAGCTCTGTTCGTTTGTTAATAGATAATACGATGATAACTCCTACACTCGATGAAAGTAAGGGGCAGACAGTACCCATTTTTTTTTATTTTATTCGGTGTACTCGTCGTATTTTCACCAGTTATGCGTGAACTTGATTCATTTGAGTAAAACACCCATGAATCAGAGCGAAATCAAACAGTGTCGTTATCAGGTGATCGAATGTTGTGCGGTCACCGGTTTGTTTCTCGAACAGCAGTACTCATTTTCAGTGCACACTATACCGAATAATTTCAATGAATAGAGTATTCTGAACTACTGTACACTGTAAGAAAATTCAAATGAGTACATTCATGCAGACCTCTCTGTCAGTTTAAATGGATCCAGACGTGATATACGGGATTTAACACTGCTAAGACTCGAGACTTTTCGGTGCGCCCTGGGAAAGTGCCAACCAGACAATGTAAGCATAACGAATGACGAAGGACACTCCTCAGGTAGCATTCAACTTTATAAATACCCCATCTTATGGTCACTGGGCAATCCAATACACAACAAACAAACGTTTTTCAACCACAATTCTGGTACCAATTTGTCATCAAGTCAATCCAATGTATCACCCCAAACACACAAACGCGCTGAAACACTCATGAAAAGCTTGAACATATTTTATATTTAACCCGAAATGTAACAAAGCACCCTCCGCAGTTGAGACCAGACTCCTCGACATCAACACCTTGTTAAAAAAAACAAAAAAAAAAGCCCCCAAATTTATGATGCACACTAGAACGTTTGTTAGATATCCCTCATCACCGGCACGGTGTGCCACTCACCCATAAACTATTTGTTTATTTGCCAAGTGGAGAAGACTGACAGACCACACAGCAGCACACGCCCCATCTTCGATATTATCGATCTGAATGCTCTCGTTAGTTGCACATCATGGAGCATATCATTCGCAAATAAACACTTGAAAATGAAAACAAGCTAAATCCCATTGTATTCGAACCGGGTGTGTTGCCTGTTTTCACAGGCGGCGGCGTCGACTGGCGGCCGACACGATGCGATGGCATGAATTATTTAAAACATCTTGAAAATCTCATGAAAACGTGCTCCCAAAACACTTCAAATGATCCACATTGTAAAACGAAAATGGCCTGCATGTTGCAACACGCCGAACTTAGTGTACTCTCCGTTTGTGGTTGCACTTTAATTGGCCCGTTGCCCAGATAATTTAAGTCGCAGTAGTCTTGGGAGAGCGAAATACTGAATGCGAAATGCATGCAGTTAGTTACATGCACTCACAGGCACATTATGTTTATGATTTGACTACGGGCCCGGTCAGTCCCTACAGTGTACCAGGCGGGAGACTGGTTTTCCGGGAATATCGGTTTTGGCAGCGTCACGAGAACTGAGTGGGATAGATTTGGTTTCACATTGAGATGAAATTGGGAAATCTCCTTTCACACTAATTGAACCACCTGCGGTGAGACGTAGTGTTTTAGGCGAACGTGGCGGTGCGGCGTGACGGCGGTTGGTTGATTGAAAGCCAACAGAAATTGGACTGCAGCGTGGTACTGGATGGACTGAGGGCTATTTTAATACACTCATTGGCTACTTAAAGTCGCTGCGACACTCATGTTTGACAGACAGTAATTTCCTTTTCTAAATTTAGTGAATGGTCGGAAAGTATTTTTTGAGCGATGACGGGATTTTTTTTGGCTGTGTGTCTTGATTGAGACGCGTCCACAGCTAACATGCCATTGCACTGTGATGCATCCTAAGATGGTTCAAGTATCCTTACAGTGAATGTCTACTGCTGTCCCAGGTTGGAACACAATTTCAAGGCTTTGTTATGCTCTTGCATGTAGAGGTTAGGCCCAGGATCACATCGCATTGTTGGTTTTATGAAGCCGGACCAGTCAACAATATCGTGCGAGAAGCTTGCGTCGATGGTTATTAAAGGAGTGGACAGGATGGGTAACACTTTTCGCCCCAAGTCACTGGCACTAGATCACATCGATGCCGAGTTGATGATCTGAACTACATGAGTGCAGGTGTAAGTTGCTGAAGTTGAACTAACTTCGCACCTTTACTTGAACCATCAGGCGTTCATTCGGCAATGTGTTAATTTCCGGGTCTTGACATTTTTTATAGTCGAAAGCCAAACGAGCGCATTCTTAAAAATCATCGACATTTAAATTTTGTATTCCTTCGAAAGAAATGTGAGTCTCACTCTAATATCGGCACACTGTGGGACAAGCATTAAAAGTTCAAAGTCCCATTTAGATTATCAATCTCCGAGTGCATTACTTCCGTCACAGAGGACCGCTCAATGAAATCACTGAAAAATCCGAAGAAATAATTAAGAAAAAAATAAAAACGAAACGAATTTGCAAAATCTGAAAGTACCTGATACGAGCAAATATGATGGCAATCGAAGGAGAGATTTCAAAAAGAAAACGAAAGCAATTCGATAATCGGTCCGAAAGGTCAGGATGCGGTTATCGGAGTATCGCCAACCGCTTGTCATTGCAAAAACAAATCAAACACGATAATCCGACAAAAATTTTGTGCGGCATCTTGTCGAAGTGAAATCATCTGACAGTGTCTAGAGCGGATACACATTAGGCAGCGCCGCGTTGCCCAGATACCATATTTGAGAGCCGGTAGGCACGATGTGCTAGGAATACCCACAAGTAGTCGCATGTCTATATATAGACTTATCGGCTGGTTCTAGGCGTTGCTGTTTACTTGAGCAGCACCCAGCCATGGAGTGATAACTCGTGTATCTGTGTGTAATTAGAGATGGTTGATGGTATGTGCGCCGCACTTAAGTCCGGATTACAGTACCAATGCAGTGTGGATGAATGACGAGACGTCTTGAGAACCGGCACAGCTGAAGGAAATAATGAATGGGATCGGGTGTGAGTGAGGGTGTGGGTGAGGGTGAGAGAATGCCTGTAAATTAGCTCCCTAAGGAGCGAATGACATCACTTAAGTGCTTGAGAGTCTGTACTTGTTGTGGGATGCTAATTGAAGACAGATTAATCTTCCTTCAAAGAATTTCGGTTTCATTGCAGCTAACTGTTCGGAAAACATGAAAGATGGGAAAAAAGTTGGAATACATTTCACTTAACGCCGAGTGTAGATGCTCCTTTAATGATTTGTGGAATGTAGACCAAGTGATTCCAGACGCGGCGCTACTGCATTCTATTGCAAGTTGCTGGTGAATCATGCGATGGCGGAAGTTAGCTTATGTGTCAGTGAAGTCAAGAAAAATGTTCACAGTTTGTTGTCAACCAACTGTCCGCTTAGAGTAATGCACGCATGCATGCGGTTCGTTTTATTACAATCTAAGAAAGGACCAGATGTGAAGTGGTTAGGTGATAACTCAGACTGTCTGCTTATACAAAAGGGAAGTCAGACATTATGTATGCTAAACTATCAGACAAGTTTAGATACACAAGACAGGGTGAGTTTTCACCATACATTCAAGAACGGGTGCAAGCGTTGTGGCGCTTGTATCATACATCCAAGAACGGGTGCAAGCATTGTGACGCTTGTATCTGCTTAAGTAACCCGTAGGAATAAATTTGTGAAAATTTGCCTGTGCTCACATGTTCCAATATTTTTCACACATCTTTGTGCTAATCTGCTTTTTTTTTTCCTCACCCGCAAGATTCGTTCTGAATGCTTGTGTTCTAATGGCGCAGTACCAATGCTCTGAGAGCCAGTCTGCTAGTCGTTGTAGTCTGTAGTGTC
The DNA here is from genome assembly GCA_916610145.1 of Eristalis arbustorum. Classification (NCBI taxonomy): domain Eukaryota; kingdom Metazoa; phylum Arthropoda; class Insecta; order Diptera; family Syrphidae; genus Eristalis; species Eristalis arbustorum. Next base: position 42,360,390 of record OU744319.1, read on the forward strand.
CTCAGATCACCTACGATTTGTGTGATTAAGTGGTGCAACCATGCCGACAGATCTTTCGTTGGAGAAAGCGATAAACTAGTCCCCTCTGTTGCAAGTTCATCAGCTGTTCTAGCTCTGTCTGGTCTGGAATGCCACATTGTCCTGCAGGCGAATAGAGGTGGATGCTAAAATACTCGGCCATCCAGTCCACCAGTTTTTGTGTTGAATGTTACCGCTCTTTCTGACTATGATTGCTGCCTGACTAATAAGGATGTCGCTCTGTGATATCACATTGTTATTGAGCCAAGGCAAAGCACCCTTGATCGTCATAGTTTCACCTGAATGACTCCACAGTGGTTCGACGAGAGTAGACCCCCGCACCCACGCCCACCTTCAGTCATTCGCCTACTTATGACCTCAGATACCCACTCGTGTGTGTACATATATCGGAAAAATATCAATAAGGTTCATTGGCCCCCAATAAAAGTGCATATCCTTAGCTGCACACATTCAAACATTGGCCTGAGTTACTTTTAAAATTTTAGTTGTCTTGTGTATTTTTCGCAGAGCCTCGCCCAACTCCTTCAAATGAAGTGATAATAATATCAACACAACCCGTGCATGCTGATATGACACCAGCCCAGGAATACTCTGCATTGTCAGAGACACGAAAGAAGAGGCACCGCGAACGTTATTTTTTTGTCGTACCCGGAAAAGATCCAAGATACCTTAGGTTTTAGTGCATAGCAGCACAGATCTACAGCACCACGGCGCCAACATGACTTGATGCACGACGAATTAATGTAATGCTAGGCGAATGACTTATTTCACAGCGGGCACTTCAAGGTCTTTTCTCTTGTTTCTGGGAGACCGATTGCAGATGTTAAGGAGTTCAGGAACTATACCCTTACTTCAGAACGCACCGTAACACCCCTGTCCCTGAATTACTAACTCCGAGTCAGTGTAATGACAGAACAGAGGACAATTGAGAGACGGACAAACTGACGGACATCTCTAGCTTAGAGTGCTCGCCGAGGGCCAGTAAGTTACAAATAAAACCATTGTACGTCCAACTAGTTTTTAAGCATTTTTGTCTAGTATGTACGTTTATAATGAATTAGAAAATAAAATTGAATTCAAATGAAAAAAAAAATGAGAGACGCAGGTTGGGGATCCAAGATTATTTTTCTTTGACTAGAAAGGTTTATAAATGCAGCAATGGATATGTCAGGAATTCGTTTGGATGCGATCTACTTGAAACTACTAGAAGGAAGTAGATAACGCCATTCTGGGAATTCCATCTAATTCAAGAATATTAAACGATTTTCATTTCCTACAAGACATCAATTAGGAACTTAATCTACAGATTATCTCGTGGCATAGAATTCAATGATGTAAAGTGAACACATGGAAAGCAATTTGTGACTGATAGTTTTGTGCAATCAACAACTATTAGTAAATAATGGCGCTACCTCGTGCATGGTTAATGCCGAAGATCAAGAATCAATTGCAATCTTGGGAAATGTTCTTTTCCACGTGTTATTGACGTTGTGGGAAGAAAAGGAGAACAAGTCACAAGACATTTTCCCACACGACTCCTTAATGGTTTACCAATTTAATGGTTACCGTGTTATAGCGGATAGGGCCGCCCACTCCTCTGTTGGGGGTCCAGTATCAATCCCAAACACGATCTGGATCCCTCATCATTCAGCGCTGTATGGCGCCACTCGTGACGCAGGGGTGGTTGCTGCCCGAATTGTAACGCCACCCGGATTATTATCACTTTCATGCTGATGTTGACCCTTCAATCCTGATTCTTGATGAGTCATCTGATCTAATAAATGCTGTAGAGGAAATGGATATCATAATCACGTGAAGAATTTTTTATCTTTATGTCCACCAATTCTTGATAACAGATCCAAATATTCTCTTTAATTCTTTTCTTTGTGGGTGCATTCTTTTTCCTTTATCTCCAGATCAAGCAAAACCATTAAATAGACATAAAACGCAGCACAAATGTGACATATGCCCCGCAGTAGCTGAACTCCTCCTAACTCAAGCCGACAATGATTAGCCATTAATATCCAGTTCTCATCGAGATGAAAGGCATTCCACAAAACCACCCACCACCAGTGCAGTTGTGTGACACACATCCATGGTGGAAATTAAAATTGGACCACATTCCAACTGACGGTTATTGCCCTCCAAAGCGACAGAATAACATCGTTAAGTTACAAAAATAAGTTTAAAATCCACTTATGTGTTCCCTATTGACTGGCGGCGGGATAATATTTGCCCAGTCAAAACAATAAACACTCAGCCGCAGATAAGGACTTTCTGATGATGCATCCCATTCGCCTCGCATCGTGCGGTGACGTGCAAAGAAGTGGAACAAATCAACAGTGTGCTCCCAATTGATAATCAATTCCCCATTCTTCCCATTTGCATTCGTTCTTCTTCGCCTCTGGCTGACACACCGAGGACCCTTTGTTCTCTCTGTCTTATGGGAAAGAATGGACACACTAAGGATGTAAATCCAAACACCACTTACATAGACTCCATCGTATTTGCTGCCGTAAAAGTACACCGGTGGGTTCAGTTCCAGGAACTCACTCTCACTGTCACCAGGCGCCAGCACCTTTATCAACGGCTCATCCGTGTGCCTGTACAATTCATTGAAGTTCGAACTATCCAAGTAGTGCTCGCCGTGGGCTATGTTCACTGACATCAAGGCGATCGTCACGCACAAGCATTGTGCAAATTTCACAAAACCAGACATTTTACTCACTAAGCGCGTGTGTTCATCAATGAGGAACTGGTCGGGGAACACTAAATTCTTTTCGCTTTTCTTTAATTTATATTTGTATTTTTAACTAGACGAAATAAATCACTCTGATATTGCGTACCACATGCTTGTCAAGACGCGTCTTCCTTAGATAACATTTTTTTTTTCAATTTTTAATATTTTATTTTTTTTTTGTTTTTATTACACCACCGAAGGATAAAATTTATTAAAAATAAATTCGAAAGCAGCGCGTTGATCGACGTCAGACAATAAAGAACTAGCGTACAGTGAGTATGCTTAGGAGAGGACTACTCGAGAACACGGTGCGATCGCTGTCCCTACACTCCGTCAACTGATTTAAATTTAACCGAAGTGGATCCTCTTATTCTATGTATAGAAAACGGACGGGCGCTGGAGTTGAGATGATGCTTCTCGGGTTGAGAGGAAGCGTATCTGTAGCTCGCACGCTCGCATGCTCAACATCACAGCCGATTCGATTCTCTATCACAGCTAATACACTTGGCTACAGTATGTGCGGCAGGAAAGAAATTGAGTAATTTGTGACACTGTCGGACTTTGCAGTTACGTTATGAGACTGTGGTTAAGATGTGAGACATATTTACTAAGTTAAATAATAAGAGAATATAAGTTATGAAGCACAATAGTCTATCGAAGCGCACGGCTTGGGAAAATATGAACAAAGAAGTCATAATCAGCACACATTGCCAAATATACCAACGTGGGGAGACTGTCCCATGGACCATTGCGTTGGCATCTTAGCACCTTGAGGTATGATCTTTTGGCTTTCGTAGATCACTAGAAGACTCTTGGGGGATCTTTGTTCATGCGTTGATCACGTTACGTTCGTGGTCAAATCTTCTCCTCCAGATGGCATTATTGCAAATTCGTCCAACGATAGTACGAAGAACTTTCCTCTACAAGAGTCCCGCGACTTCTTCACCAGCTTTGATGTTCTCCATAGCTCTGCGTCGTACAACAGGACAGTGATGATCAACGTCTTGTAGAAAGTCAAACTAATCCTTCCAGAGTTTTACTCAATTGCTTTTTGAGCCCAAAACTTCATTCAAGCAATGATCAACTCAAGCCTGCCTTGAATCTGTCCACTTAGGACCCAAAACCCAGAGATAGGAATCGAAAGAAAAGACTGATATTCAAAAAGTGTCATTTTTTAGCAGCACTGTCCACGAAGTCAAAAAATACCTACTACAGCGTTTATTTTCCATGATGTCAACCTTCTTGAGCAGCCTGCGTAGATAGAAAAGCAGAAAACCCCAACTCACCGATAGTCTTTCTTTTCACACACACTGTAGCACCTTTCATTTTATTGAAAACCCAAGCAAATACATTGGGTGAAGATTAGCCTGACAATTGGTATGTCACAAGCGGCACACATCAATGCACTTATGAGGATCGCTTCCTGCTTGTAGCACAATCCCCGCTGGCTTTGCAAATGACTTGTACGACACGTCCCATTATCAACGGTAAGCAGCAGCAATAACATTACACTTCACATCGAAGCGAGGATCATTAACATGATCCGATTATGTACGAGGACGATGCCACTGACAGCTAAAGATGGATATTTAATGCCGCCGTTCCTGGTGTGCACAAGCACTACCTTAACAGAGTGCGCGCACATGTGTTGCACTTTTGAGTGGCATCTGGATAACTCCTGTCGATTTGTTCTATTTTTGAAATGACCAGGGAATTTATCATCTTCAGGCGGCGCGGCACAGCACAGACGCAGATATAAATACCACCACGAAGCGGAGGAGTTTTCAACAGCACTGCTTGCGGAAGGCACATCCAAGAGACGTTCGAGAGAACCCCCCTGTTTGCGTGATTGCCATGCGTCCACACTGATTCTGATTCCACTGCAGGCATGAGTGCCACTGTAATGCCTTCAGGATGTTTTGGGTTTGATTTTATGAGGACAACAGCACCTTTCAACGGCGTTAGCACCTCCTTCGTCGTCGTCATTGTGGGTAATTTATTTTCGGAAAACAAAGTCTCCACGTCGCTTGTTTGGACTTGAAATATTTGGGCAGCCCCTTGCGCGATGTAACACGTGCCACACTTAAGATGATAGACAGATCGTTGGTTTTTATTGGACCGACGCCTAAATATAACCTCGGCCAGCGGAAAGCGTTTTGTGGTGCCTTTGGATTCCAGTGATTTATGCGATTCACATTTTGGCAGCTTATTGTGCCTGTATTCATGCAAGCGAGTGTTTAGGCCCGCTAAACTGAGAGCTCGTTAAGCATTTAGACATGTGGCACTATGATTTCAAGATTTCACATCGTTTCCGGTACGACACATTCCAAGCGGAATGAGCCCCAACCAGAGTCGTTAAAGAGACATTGGAACTCTTTGATAGGCTCGCTGTTGAATAAGGTGGCATTCATGCTCCGTTTCGGCGTACTTCAAGAGGCCAGTAATAAATCACAGGCAACATCATCAAACGGTGTCACATAGAAGTGCGGTAGGTTGGAAGCTTGTGTTGAAAGAGAAATGAAAGCATGGAAATAGAAAATCAGTTTTTTTTCCATGTTCGTCAAGGCCCCTGTCGTCTGTGCCTTGTTGCGAAGTCGAAAAAAATGCTATTTCAATTCTTTTCATCATTTCAAACGTGGCATGAGACCTCGATGAGGTTTCAATTTTGTGCTATGTTTGATGTGGGCAATTTGATACAATTATTATTTTTTTTTTTCGAAAACTCGAGAACTTGGACAGCTTCACTCGAATTTAAGTGACGTTTGACTTAAATCGATCGACTGACTCACACACGATGTTGGTTGACGTCTTTCTTCACTTATGTCGCCACAAAAAATGTCAGACGAAAAAGCAAAGTTAGACATAGCGCTTACGAAACCCAGTCGTTTTAGGTGCTATAACTGTCTAGAACCGGAGGGCATGGTCCTGTGCATCCAGGCAAAGTTGTTGATTGCTCTCAGCTTGCCGAAATGCCAGCAACAATCTCTGTGAACGCGTCGCCATCTGGATAGCCTCTACTACAACCGCTTGGAGGTGAACGAATGTATGCAACGGCCCCTTGTCCAGTTGTTTCAACCCGGACCCGGCCATCCAGGTTGTTAGTTCAGAGACGACAACAAGCCTCGGATACGGATGACCCTACTGCTGACGACCATGGAAAACGTATAAAGGAAAACAATTTTCGGTTCTGTACGTGGTGTCAGGTCGCTTAACAGACCACGTGCAGCCGATAAACTTGCGGAGGCAATAGAAGCCTCTAAGGCTGACATCACCGCCACCCAGGAGGTGCAATGGGATGGCCCGGGCAAAAAGAGGATAAAAAACTCCGAAATATATTACGGCGATTGCTACAAAGAGCGAAGGCAGCGCTTGTTTGGATGCGTTTTTTTTGTTCGAGGCAGACTTAGGCAAGAAGTTTTAAGCTTTAGATACATAAACAAACGCCTTACAACAATCCGCATCAAGGCAACATTCGGCAACATCAGCCTAATTTGCGCCAACGCCCCAACGGAGGACAAAGACGATGATAGCAAGGATGACTTTTATGATCTCCTAGAAAGAACATACGATCAATGCACCCCCATACGAGGTGCAAACATCGACTCGGATCATTCTGTAGCCAAGATCAGGACTGGGATATCGATAGTACAACGGAGTAGAGCAAGACCAAAACAGTTTGACGTCGGAAAGATACAATAGCAATCGACTGCTGGTAACTTTTCCGATTGAGCCTCCCTAAAGCTCTCAGAGAGTCCAATACTCCATCAGAGAAGTTGCCTCTGATGTGTTGGGTTTTAAAACGCCACCAAGAAAAAAACCCATGGTTTGACAATGAGTGTCGGCACACGCATTCAGCGAAGCTAGCAGCAAATAAGGCGACGCTGGATGGAAGAACGAGAGCGGTTCGTGAGCTCTACGAACTCAAAAGAAGGGAAGGGCACCGGCTTCTCAAAAAGAAAAAAGAATTAGCATAAGAAGCGCACGATTGAGGAAATGGTTAGGTGGTACGGCAAAAATAATGTCCGAAAGTTTTGCTAGCGGATGAAACAACTATCCAAAGGGTACAAACATCGGACAGAAGCCTGTCGGAACAAAGAGGGACAACTCGTAGTAGAGAATCTGGAAGGATCGCTTCTGCAGACTGTTTAACGGCGAAGAGGACACCAATACCGCTGTCAGGCAGAATGTTCCACTCAACGCAATGGATGACGATAGAAGGGAATTCCATCCCACCGATTTGCAGTAGCGATATCGAGACTGAAGTCGAACAAAGCTGCTGTTGCACTTTTTAAGGCAGCTGTAATGAGCTGATAAGGTGCATGCACATGCAAGCATGTCCGAAGAGTGGAATCTCAGTATCGTTTGCCCGAGGTTTTGAGAAGTCCACCATCCACCAAATATTCACACTTTGGCAAAGCCTGGAAAAGACTCAAAGATGAAGATCGACACCCACCACCTATTTGTGGATTTCAAGGCCGCGTACATAGAGATGAGCTATACGCCGCCATGTCTAGTCTTGACTTTTTTACCAAACTCGCGGAGGATAACGATGGAGTACTCTCGCTGCTCCATCAAGGTCGGTATCGAACACACCGAATGTCAAAAAAGGTTTTGGACAAGGCGACGCGCTGTCATGTGAATTTTTCAACATTGTATTTGAAGAGGTCGTGCAAAACTCACACGCCAACACTAGAGGCGGCGGAGGCGGCGAAAATGGGCTTAGTGGTGAATTAGAGCAAAACGAAGTATATGCTGTCATCAAGAAAGGACACACAACTCGACGACCTGGTCGGCAGCTACAACTTCGAAGTAGTAAAGGACTTCATCTACCTCGGCTCCCAAGTTAATAGCACGATTTAAGAACCGCTCAGCCAAACTGTCACCACTCACACGAATTAACACAAGCTATGTACTAGAAGGGATAACATTCGAAGCTCAATGACTCAGAGTTACCAGCCAAAGCACCTAACCACGTCGGAGATTATCAGAACAACTAAACTACCAAAAACGACAGATTTCCCCGGATGTGCATTATCACTCCACCAAAAAGCAATTAGCTGAGACTACCAAAATCAACAAGAAATCCCTTGTACCATGCAGAGGGTTAGGAGAAAAACTTTGCAACTGACGGCAAACCTGTCAAGTTGGAAAACCTTCGGGAGCCAAGAATTATGATCCGAATAGCAGTTGGGCGTCCTTTTAATTGCATCGGTTCATTTAGAAGGGATTTTTGAGCGAAGGTATCTTGGAAAGTTTATTTGCATTTTGTGCATATTGTACATTTGCCTATTAGAATCCTAAACGGAAAAAATCATGGGTTAATCCGGGACAACCATCAACATCGACTGCAAGACCAGATCGATTCGGCAAGAAGACAATGCTGTGTGTTTGGTGGGATCAGAAAGGTGTGGTGTACCACGAGCTCCTAAAACCTGGTGAAACCGTTAATACTGATCGTTGATTGAGAAACGACCAGAACTGGCCAGAAGACACGGCAAGGTAATTTTGCTCCATGACAATGCACCTGCACACAAAGCAAAACCGGTTCAGGATGCAATCAAAACACTTGGCTGGGAGCAGCTACACCACCCGCCGTATTCATCAGACTTGGCTCCTTCCGACTACCATTTGTTTTCATCGATGGGACACGCATTGGCTGAGCAGCACTTCGATTCGTACGAAGAAGTCGAAAATTGGGTTTCTGATTGGTTTGCTTTAAAAGACGAACAATTTTATTGGCGTGGTATTCACAAATTGCCAGAAAGGTGGTCAAAATGTGTAAAAAACAATAGCCAATACTTTGAATAAAATGTTTTTGCTTTCCCATTATTAATTAGTGTTTTATTTTCAAAAAACGCTCATTTCATACCGGTACGCCTGGTACTTCAACTTCTCTACCTGCTTCAATCGGACTCCACTTATATGTTCGTTCTGAAAATGCCATAACGTCTAACATGACCATACTAATCCTCATCTCAGCCTCTGCTTATATGTTCACAAACCTATCGAGTGGGCGCTTCAGTTCTGTCTAGGAGTATGTGAAAGTCAGATTTTTTAGGTAGATTCGATATTATTGTTGAGCAGAACCGCAGAACAAAGTGATGTTCCAGCAAGAACAGGCGCACAATGCACATTTGCTCGGACACCATGAAAAATATTCATGAAAACAGACTCGGTCTACTGAGCTAAGCTGTCATCCAGGAACGAACTCTTCCTGTTAATTTGGGCGAATGGAGAGGTCACAACTGAAACCATTACCAATTTTGTGAGACTAACAAATTGTCTCCGTGTCGAGCTAACAGCAAAAAATCATCAATCAACCGTGATTGTGAATTTTCTTGATCACTGTCGTCGTCGTTTAGTACGTCATCGTATGTACTTCATGAACTTCCCGACATTCTTTCAAGTAAACTTCAAAAAACTGCAAAATATGTACCGACATAGATTTTTGTCTTTCAGTTAACCCACTTGGGCACTTTATTTTGTTCCGTTATTCCGATCGAGGAAATTAACTCTCGCCACCATTGAAGCCACATCAATCAACTGAACGCACCTGCCCATGACTTCGAAATGAGCGGTCATTTTTGCGTCAATCACCGCGTCATTACAACAAGTTGCCATGGTACATTTCACTTGGCTATAAAACTGTGTGCCAGTTTTAATGCATCACTAGATCATGTTCGGCTTCAAGATCGCACTAACGCTGGCCTTGTGCATTTCGGTGGTAAGAGAATCATTTCACATCATTTTCGAATTTAATTTAAATTGTTTAGCCGTTCATAGCATGCTGCTGATAAGTCGATGTCCATGGAGGACTGTGAACTGCACCGACCGTCAATCGTGAGTAATGCTGCTGTTTGAGTCAACGTGTAACTTCAATAAGAGTGTTCTAAATGCCATAGCATGACTTTTGCTGTCAAATTTACGATGAAGATCTCGAGTTCATGGACTGCGCCTCGGAATGGGATGAACGCCTGGAATCGGACACAGTTGAAGAAGAAACCGTACTTCATTACGTAAGTCGTTCTGGCTGTCGGCGTTGGTTTGAGTTTTTCAATCAATTTGTTCTAGTGCATAGCAGAGTGTACATACAACGAAACGGAGTACTTGCACCACGAAACCGAGTTGGATATGAAGCAAATAAAGTTGCACTTGAAGCAGCAGTATATGGAAAAGGCACATTACAGAATCTTGGTGGCGGCTTTCACCAAATGCGAGAAACATGGTAAGGTTTTTTTTTCAAAAACCTGACAGCCGAAGAGGTGCAGTTGACGCTTTTATTTGCATTGCAGCTAAGGATATGATGAATAGTAATGAAGTCAAGGCGTTGAAGAGTAAGCTCAAGGCGGCTGGTTGCAATGCATACGCCGGACTTGTCATGGAGTGTGTGACAAATGAGTTGATTTTGAACTGCCCTCAAGACGAATGGAACGACACCGCACAGTGTGATCATGCCAAGGAATATCTTCAAAATTGTGTAAAGAAATAGAGAATTATATAGATTTCTATTCGAGTGAATAGTTGGCTGTTTTTTCGAACATTAGTCTTGGGATTATCTCAAGGCAAGTTGTATTGTTTTTAGTCTGTGAACTATGAGCGGTAGTTGTATATTTTTGTCTCGGTCGTACCTTTGCTGGCTGTGTCGTGTGGATCGCTGCGCCGCTCGATGTTATGTGTTATAGCAGTGTCCCTGGATATTAGATATCATCTTACAGAATGAAACAGCAAAGGCACCAGCTGAGCGAGTAGCCCTATTAAATTGCTGACCTCAGGCAAAGATCGTACCAAATGAGATATGGGATCTTGAGCTTATGATTTCCCATGTTCAACGACTCTTGGGTCTGATTTTAAAGTTAGTTAAGTCGCCAGGGCATGGGCCTGTGCATCCAGGGCAAAGTTGTTGATTGCTCTCAACTTGGCGAGATGCCAGCAACGATCCCTGTAAATGCACAGGTCAAGTTGACATACAGCCTCCCCGCGGCGCCCTCTGGATAACCTCTACTGCAGCCGCTTAGAGGTGAACCAATGTATGCAGCGACCCCTTGTCCGGGGGTTTAAACCAGGACCCGGTCCTCCAGGTTCGGGGGTTTCGCGTGGGGTTAACTTCCCCACCGTGTAAAACTCGCAATAGTTCAGAGACGGCAACAAGCCTCGGATACGGATGACCCTACTGCTGACGACCATGGACAACGAAATAAGGACAACGATTTTCGGTTCTGCACGTGGAATGTGAGGTCACTGAACAGACCACGTGCAGCCGATGAACTTGCGGAGGCCCTAGAAGCCTATAAGGCTGACATCACCGCCATCCAAGAGGTGCGATGGGATGGGCCGGGCAAAAAGAGGATGAAAAACTGCGACATATATTACGGCGATTGCTACAAAGAGCTAAGGCAGCGCTTGTTTGGATGCGGTTTTGTTGTTCGAGGCAGACTTAGGCAAGAAGTCTTAAGCTTTAGATACATAAGCGAACGCCTCACAACAATCCGCATCAAGGCAACATTCGGCAACATCAGCCTAATTTGCGCCCACGCCCCAACGGAGGACAAAGACGATGATAGCAAGGATGACTTCTATGATCTCCTAGAAAGAACATACGATCAATGCCCCAGCTACGACACCAAGATCGTTCTAGGAGATTTTAATGCAAAGCTGGGCAAGGAAGAAATCTTTGCTAGAGTCGTCGGTAAACACAGCCTACACGACAACACGTCCGACAATGGACTCAGGCTGTTGGACTTCGTGACGGGGCGAAACCTCACTGTAGCCAGCACGCGGTTCCCTCACCTCAACATTCACAAAGGGACCTGGCGGTCCCCTGATCAATCAACCGTCATCCAGATTGATCACATTGCGATCGACGTTAGACACTCCTCCTGTGTCCTCGATGTCCGAACGTTCCGAGGTGCCAACATCGACTCGGATCATTACCTTGTTGTAGCCAAGGTCAGAACTCGGATATCGATTGTACAACGGAGTAGAGCAAGACCAAAACAGTTTGACGTTGGAAAGCTACAATCGCAATCGACCGCTGGGAACTTCTCCGATCGAGTCTCCCTGAAGCTCTCAGAGAGTCCAACCCTGCCAGGCGAAACAATCGACGAACAGTGGAACCGTTGTCAAAACGCCAGTAGAGAAGCTGCCTCTGATGTGCTGGGTTTTAAAATGCCACCTAGAAAAAACCCATGGTTTGACAACGAGTGTCGGCAGGCGCATTCAGCGAAGCTAGCAACATATAAGGCGACACTGGATAGAAGGACGAGCGCGGTTCGTGAGCTCTACGAACTTAAAAGAAGGGAAGAGCACCGGCTTCTCAAAAAGAAAAAGAAGGGGCATGAGAAGCGCGCGATCGAGGAAATGGAGAGGTGGTACGGCAGAAATAATGTCCGAAAGTTTTACCAACGGGTGAAACAACTATCCAAAGGGTACAAACATCGGACAGAAGCCTGTCGGAACGAAGAGGGACAACTCGTAGTAGAGTCGCAGTCGATACTGAGAATCTGGAAGGATCACTTCTGCAGACTGTCAAACGGCGAAGAGGACACCAATACCGCTGTCAGGCAGAATGTTCCACTCCACGCAATGGACGACGACAGAAGAGAATTCCGTCCCCCCGATCTAGACGAAGTCAAGATAGCGATATCGAGACTGAAGTCGAACAAAGCTGCTGGAGCGGATGGATTGTCCGCGGAACTGTTTAAGGCAGCTGGAGATGATCTGGTTGGGCGCATGCACCAGCTCGTCTGTAGGATATGGTCGGAGGAAAGCATGCCCGACGAGTGGAATCTTAGTATCGTTTGCCCGATCCACAAGAAAGGAGACCCCTTTGACTGCGCCAACTATCGGGGGATAAGTCTCCTTAACATCGCATACAAAATCTTCTCTGCCGTTCTGTGTGAGCGCCTGAAACCATTCGTCAACAACCTGATAGGTCCTTATCAGTGCGGTTTCAGGCCTGGGAAGTCCACTATCGATCAAATTTTCACATTACAGCAGATCCTCGAAAAAACCCAAGAGATGCAGATCGACACCCACCACCTATTTGTCGACTTTAAGGCCGCATATGACAGTGTGCATAGAGACGAGCTATACAACGCCATGTCTAGTTTTGACATCCCTGCCAAACTCGTCAGATTGTGCAGGATGACGATGGAGAACTCTCGCTGCTCCATCAAGGTCGGTAACGAACTTACCGAGACCTTCAATGTCAAAAAAGGTTTTAGACAAGGCGACGCGCTGTCATGTGACTTCTTCAACATCGTGTTGGAGAAGATCGTGCGAAACTCACACGCCGACACTAGAGGCACGATCTTCCAGAAGTCCGTTCAACTGCTAGCATACGCGGACGATATTGACGTGATTGGCCGAACTCAGCGAGCCGTCAATGAAGCGTTTGCTTGTATTGAGACGGAGGCGGCAAAAATGGGTTTAGCGGTGAATGAGGGCAAAACAAAGTATATGCTGTCATCAAGAAAGGACACACAACATCGACGACTCGGTCAGAACGTCACCATAGGCAGCTACAACTTCGAGGTAGTGAAGGACTTCGTCTACCTTGGCTCCCAAGTAAATAGTGCGAACAACATCAGTACTGAGATTAAACGCAGAATAACTCTTGCCAACCGCTGTTTCTTTGGGCTCAAGAGGCAATTGAGTAGTCGAGCCCTCTCTCGAAAGACCAAGCTCACGTTATATAAGACCTTGATCATCCCTGTCCTGCTGTATGGCGCGGAAGCCTGGACTATCTCAAGAGCGGATGAAGACGCACTTGGTCTCTTCGAGAGAAAAGTTCTGCGTTCAATCTTCGGTCCTGTTTGCGTTGAAGGTTCTTGGAGAAGGAGATTCAACCACGAACTGTACGGGCTGTACAGCGACATGAGTCTAGTCAGGCGTCTACGGATTCAACGCCTAAGATGGCTAGGCCATGTAGAGCGCATGGACAACACTGCTCCAGCCCGAAGTGTCTTCGACTCCGAGCCAGTGGGACAACGCAATAGAGGACGACCACGAACCCGATGGCGCACTCAAGTGGAAAAAGACCTCAACCAACTTGGAGTGCGAAATTGGAGGCAGCTGGCTAAAGAACGTGCCAGCTGGAGAGGATTGTTGACCGAGGCCCAGGTTCACCCCGGACTGTAGCGCCACAAGAAGAAGAAGTCCTTTAATCCCTCGTTCCAATTTCTGGAGCTCCCTCCTACTCATTCCTAAAGAACTCGATTCCTCTTCAACGGTTCTGCGCGATGTCTACCTAGGGCGTCCCGCTGTTCTCCCTGCCTGCATAAGAGGATTCCACTGCATGGCGTACTTCGCAATGGAATTGTCTCCACGCCGTAGGTTGTGTTCAATCCACTGCCACTTTCTCCTTCGTATTGTGATGTTTATAGGTTCCTGGCCCGTTCTCAGGCACAATTGTTCGTTAGAGGCACGGTTCAGTCAAAAAATCCTAACTTTGTTTCTTAAACATCTGCTTACGAAAGATTGCAACTTTCGTGTGGTAATGGTGTCCACTTTCCAGGTACTGCATCCATACAGCAGCACCGACTCTACCTTGGAACGGAACAGTCGCAGCTTGGTTCTTAAGCTGATGACATTGCTTTTCCCGATCATGGATAGCATTCCGAACGCAGCTTTAGTCTTACCGATTCTGTTGCTCACGTCCAGTTCGGTGCCAACGCGATTAGTTGAGACCACACTTCTTAAATATAGAAAGCTGTTAACTTTGTCGACTGCCTGTCCGGTGTTTAATTGGTTGCGGTTGTCAGAATTACTAAGAGCTTTAGTTTTTGTCGTAGTTATTTTGAACCCCACTTTGTTTGCCTCTGCTTTTAGATTATGGGCCATCAAATAAAGATCCAATGTCCGATGCGTAAGGAGACAAACATCGTCAGCGTATTCAAGACGTCTTAGTCCATCGAATGCCATATTTTCATTCCATCAATGCTCTACGAAGTACATAGCTGATATCCACCAGAAACAATAGTGGTGACAGTATGCACCCTTGACGAAATCCACTTTGGACCTCAAATTGCTCTGATAACTAACCATTGTGCAAGACGTGTCACTTACTACCTTCATGAGCGATGAATTTTTTTTCCGGAATGCCTCACCTTCGCAAGGCCGACCAGATAGCATCTCGATTCAAGCTGTCGAAAGCCTTCTTCAAGTCGATGAACAATAGATGTAGCGGAGACCTTTACTCAACGCATTGCTCAATTATAACCCGTAAGGTGTTTGTGGTCGATGCAGGGGTTCATCAGCATCGAGAGTTTAAATGCTCTTTGATTCGTTTTACAACTTTTCGAGCTGTTACTTTTGAAACTGCTGGAAGAACGCAAATACTTCTCCAGTTTCCGCATTCCATAAGGTTTCCCTTTTTCGGAAGCTTGATGACACCCCTCTTTTCCACTCCTGCGGGAATTGTTCGTTATCCCAAGCATCACCGGATGCAGCAAGACTGCTGAAACATTCGGCGCAGCCTGAAGTAATCCAGCAGGGTTCCACTGTTTTGTTTTTCTTGAGGGACTTGATTGCTACTATTATTTCGCTTTTACTGGGAGATTGCTTTGAAAACAGTGAGAGATGGAGGGGTTTTTGTTCCTCATTTCTAGAGCGTATGTTAATGTAATTTGTGATGTTGATGGCTTACTCTCGTACAAATGTGATGCAACCACCCGGGTAAGTTTAGATGCTATGGTATCCTAACTCACAAGGTAGCTTCATTTGCGTGATGGACTTCACTCTAAAATATTTACCTAGTTCTCATTTCCGAACGACACTGGCACTGCTTTTTCAGTTTCGAAAACTTCGTAATCCATTTTAAATGTCTTCTATGCAAAGAATGGTTCCCCTTACAGAACATCACATGTCATAGAGAGTAAAATAATCAGTCTTGAACATAAAGAGCGAAACAATGTGTGCCGAACAAGCCTTCTGGATTGGATATAAATGGGTGCTTCAACATCATATGACATAGTGGCTCTTTGTAGATGTCAGCAGACCCATCCTCTTGTACGGTGTGGCTGTATCGTGTCCCATACCCAATGTCGGCACTCACCTCAAGAAACTAAAGAAAGTGCAGAGGAGAACCTGCATCTGCATTAGCGGAGCTTCCAAAACTACTCCCACCGATGAACTTGAAATACTCCTGAACCTCATAACGTTGGATATCTTTGATGAGCCAATAGCAACCAACTGCGCGGTTCGTCTAAAGGCTTGTCTTGAATGATGCGATTATACCTATGGACAAGCCAAAATCCTGCAAGAGCAAAGTCTCCAAGAACCCAACCAGAATCTCCGAATCCGAACCTGTGGGGCATGGCAACAGAGGACGCCCACGTTTAAGGTGGCGCACCCAAGTGGAGAAGGACCTCAACCAACTAGCCTGAGATCGCGCTAGTTGGGGAGGCTTGTTGGTTTAGGGCTAGGCCCACCCCGTACTGTAGCGCCATACAAAGAAGAAGAAGACTACACTTCACCACGACACTTGCCAGAAAGCAGCTTCGAAACCCTGATTCCGAAACTTGTGGTACGGTTTATGGCTAGTTCTCTTTGAACTCAAAAATAGTGATCGACTGTCGCGCATCTCTTAGCTACACTACTAAGTTTGACAAACATCCGACCAGTTTTGCTCGCCTCTGTAGGTATGCGAGCAGTTTAAAATTCGCAAATGCTTGGTGACAGGCCACAGAGACATACCGCGACTCTGTGGAGCTGACGAATTCGCTTAATACGCCACCATACTGCCGATTGATGAAATGTCTTGTTACCCTTTAGCTACTTTTAAGTTACAGCTCAATAACCCATGTACACAGAATATAAGTGTCTGGTGGCAGACAAGCAGTACCTGCAAAATTACAAAACAAATCCGACCTAATTTCGATCCAAGACTAGGCCTTTTTGCCTATAACTTCTGTTAGTGGAGGACGAAGAAGAAAACATTCAGCACCTCCTCTGTGACAGTCCTGCTCTTGTCTGAACAAGGAAAACCACTACAGTCTTTGTGGCCTCTGTACCAAAAAACA
The DNA here is from genome assembly GCA_916610145.1 of Eristalis arbustorum. NCBI lineage: Eukaryota > Metazoa > Arthropoda > Insecta > Diptera > Syrphidae > Eristalis > Eristalis arbustorum. The sequence continues at coordinate 42,377,190 of OU744319.1, forward strand.
AAAATGGCTGGCTATTATAATCACCCCTCTGAATTTGAATTATTCACGTGGCGGTACAATGGGCCTACATTGGACTAAGTACAAGAATGCCACTACCTACCTACCTACCTACGTTTAAACAACTGTGTACTTTCGTTTAGCTTAGTTAAACACATGAAGTGGAGTTTAAGCATCCGCAGTAAGACAATGCATTAGTGGCGATGGCTGGCGAGGGCTTACACTTGCTTTTTTATTTGTATTTTGTTAATATGAAGTAAAAATAAGTTGCTGCTCCCTAACCACCACTTAAGACCAATTTTGGATTTACTATGAACAACAGACTCCTGCAGAGCCACAGAATGTTGCCAGGAATGTTCATTGCTAATCCTCAATAAATAACAAATATGTGTCTGTGTATTTTGCCACTGATCAAAGCAAATTTGTTGAATTTATAAATATTTAATTTACTTTGGCAGTGATTCCGTAATTGACTACCCTTTTATACGAATCTTCTGCTCGCACTACAATTCTTCCTTCTGGTGTCGTTGAAGATACAACTGCATGTGATTTTGCGATCGCTGCTGCAGTGTAGTCAAAATGACAGCAGCGGATTTAGAACTTGGTTAGGCGTGGCTGCCTATCAGTGTTATCGCAGGTTAAATTGTCTATGAGTCCTAGAAACTTTAAAATGAGAAATTTTGAAAATAAATGAGTTCCAACAAAGATTTTTGATAACACAGTGCCTTCTTAAGTGAAAAAAGAAACAAGTTTGTTATTGCTTTGTTGGGGGTCTTGATACAACACTAGAGCACTGAGACTCAGGACTGATCCATTGTACAACCAAGCAGCAACCTACAAGACCAGCAGGCGCTTCTGTGATGAAGGACCTACAGAATCAGCTCTCACAACATTAGATCCGAAGACCTGCCCCTGATCTGAACAAATGCGGGACAGTGACAGTGGAAGTCGTCGTCCTTTCCAAAGCGTCACAGATCGAATCTTTGCTCAAAACAAGCATATTACGGCTGGATGGCACAGTTTGTTGAGTGCTTGTTTAGGTAGCTGGTTCTCTCATTAGATTCCCAGTAAACGTAGTGCTAAAATGCTATTATCCGATTTTGAAATCTTGTCCCGTCACCACATGCCGTTGCGATCAAATCTGAGTATCACAATGGACCAACAATGGTCTTAGTGTTCTGGTAATATCGCTGTCAGCACAATTACCTAACCTAAGTGTTTGACAGAAGTGTAGTGGTCCGTTATTACGCAGGTAAGTCGTCCGCAATCTTACAGACGCTTGTAAATGCTTGGTCTGTATCTTCTTCTTGATTGGTGATTGGCGCTACAGTCCGGGGTGGACCTGGGCCTCAACCAACATGCCTCTCCAGCCAGCACGATCTTTCGCCAGCTGCCTCCAGTTGCGCACACCAAGTTGGTTGAGGTCCTTTTCAACTTGCGTGCACCATCTAGTGCGAGGACGTCCTCTGTTGCGCTGTGCCAATGGCTCGGTGTCGAAGACTCTTCGGGCCGGAGCTGTGGTGTCCATCCGCTCTACATGACCTAGCCATCTTAAGCGTTGGATCCGAAGACGCTTAACTAGGTGCTTGGTCTGTATACATCCTGGAAAATTACGCCATCTCCGACTGTGCTCTCGAAAGGCGCAACCATCAATGGAAGCCCTAACCACAGACAAAGGTAGTCCGAGCGCAAGTTCAGATCCTGAGAAAATTTCCGCTGATCGTTGTCTAGCAAGTTCATAGGCGATCGCATTTCCAGCGATTCCTTTGTGTCCAGAGACTCAGATGAGTTTCAGTGAATTTTGTCTGTCAATCAAGTTAAGGATTTGCATGTGGTTAAAGGGTTGAGTAAGTCTTTAAGCACAGCCGTGCTGTTAATACAGACACAGACACGTCGACCGTTGCATCTGTTCTTTACAATATAGTTTGTTGCAATTAGGATCGCATCGGTTTCATGTGTTAAAAAACCGATGCAAAAAATACCTAATGAGAAGAACAGTCTAATCTTGTCGCCCTATACGGAAGCACCATCGCCTGAGCTTTCAATGATTTTGTAGCTATCCGTGAAGATACGACCACATTCCTTTCCTGCAGCGATGTCTGGCTAGAGCAATTTCTGGGCGCAGTACACTTTTCACACCTCGCAGCAAAGTTATGAAAATGGAAATGTGAAATAAAATAACGTTAGGTGATCATTTTGTTCTCGAAAAGAGTCAAAACTAAAAATTATGAGTCCGCGAGTCAGGCTAAAAAAATGAGCCCTTTTGACTCTATAGAGTCCCTGTGGTAACACTTCTGCCTAAATGATATCCGCCTTTTATGCATCCTTCTCGGGCAAATGCTTGACTGACTAGTCGGGTGTTATTTTCACCTGTTTTTCTTTTCCAACATGATACACAGAATACAAGGTAATATGTTCCCGCGACTTTTTTTTTGTGAATTACCGTCCCACCACTGAGTAAAATTAGTACAAGTCACATAGTAACTGTGGTAGATTATATTCAAATATCACGGAATTATAAAATCTTTGTTTTAGGTGTAAGATATTTTTCAGAAATTGGAATTTTAAAAATCACGTTTCGGAAATTGTTTAAAAAAGACAGTTTGTAAAAAAAATTGCTTATAATTTCATAGTACGTTAATTCAATGAGACGTTAACTGTGCACATTACGAAGTTGTTTTTTACTATTCTTCTACGGAATTTAATTCAATATTTCCTTACAATTTACAAAAAATTAAAATTTCTCTCACAGAAAATGGTACACTAGTGACGTCACACAGCTTTGAATCAAATGAACAAATTACCCTCTATGAATTCTGTGTGTCATGCTTTTCTAACATACACCAATAGAACAAAAAGTGAGTAAAAAATTAAAAAAAGTACTTTCCCATACCGGGAATCGAACCCGGGCCTCCTGGGTGAGAGCCAGGTATCCTAACCACTAGACAATATGGGATGATAAATACGGTTTCCAAATTCAAATATAACCAATGATATACCATGCTGTCTCCCTCACACATATCGTCAGACCGGTTATCTACATTACCGCAAAAGCAAAGACTTACCGGTTATGCGAATTCACCGCCATCTATTGGCAAGCCAAGTAACCTCAAACACACATGAGCTAATCCCACGACACAGGGGAACTTAGTACTAAACTCCGACCACGATGTACTTCCCATAATCATTTCCCAGCCCAAGCAAGTACATTTGGGGAAAATCAACTTTTAACGAAACCATTGTCTGAATAAGCTCACAGCTTCGACACCAAGTGAAAAGCGTTTCCCCTTCCCCAAGTGGGGGCAGCACCACAACAAGTGCCACTTCTACGATCCAAAAGCTCACTGGAACGCCGCGAATGGCTTTCGGTTACGTTCTTCCATCGCGCACAGCTTTTACTCTCAATTTCTGTCCATCGCTGTGTGCTGTGCCCTGCTCAGTGTGTGGCCCACTCGCAAAATATGGGTCATTAGGTGAACTCGTTTTCAATTACAATTTATGCGAATTTTTAAATTGAGAGGAGAAAAATAAGGAAAAAATAATCCACTTTCGAGCGGGGATTTTTTTTTTGCGAGATGCGACGATGGCGTTGAATTGCAAAGTAAATCTGAAAGCGTTCGATAAGGTTTTTGGGAGCGAAGAGTTAAGCTGACACTTGTTGAAGATTCGCTTGGAGTTGGAAGACGCACTCGCACAGTGGAGTGATTGGTTGTGAAAGCTTTCTGTCAGAAGTGGACCTTAATTTCTGAGTGATGACGCGGTGCTTAATGGAGACACTTCGTCATGGGTTTTGTTGCCTCGTCTGACTGTGGAGGAGTGTATAAAGGCAGCGCAGTTGTCACATGCTCACCTCTACGTGAGGACATTCGTTTTCACATTAACAGTGGGTAGAACTCATTGTAGGCGAACGAACTGATTTTTTTTTCCGCACTACAGCTGGGTGTGGTTGGGCCTTGAAACGATTAACTTACACTGTAAGATGTGCTCTGAGGACGTGGCATTCTTTCATGATTTCAGGGGCGCCCGTAAATGCACATATGTATTGTGGAATGTTTTTTCCGAAGGCGTCGGCTCTTATCTGGGAATGCCCTAGTGGGACTTAATCAGTTCAGCCTGCGAGTCAAAATCGAAAGCTCATGACCTCGTTGTCGAACATTCGCCTTTCTCCCCCATTTCTCAAAATATTCCCTACAGTTGAGTCATCTCGATGTGCAATCTTCTCGTTACTACTTTCCTCTCACATTGGGCTTCTTTCTTTTCTGTTTGTCTTCCTATTAAGCAGCCATCGTAACCCGGTTCCCGTTTCGGTGACCCTTTTCGTTCACCTTCTCCTTGTGCTTGTTTAAGTGGCAAACATCATTTCTGGAGCACAAGGAATCTTTCTTTTCCCGATCATCATACACGTGCACGTATGCTTGAACATGATGGCATACCTGATTGGATGCGCTGAGAAAAATCTCAAACATGTGCATGTAACAGTGTAAGAGATACTTTGTCAAAAGTGAGCATACTTGAGGCAAGTGTTTACTTACGGTAATGAATGCGCGTCCACATAATCAGAACAAATTTCAATAATATTTGATGGAAGTTAAGGAATTAAAGGAAATGTAGGCATAAGGATTCATAAATTCCTTGGGTTTACGATAGAAGTGATGCTTCTGAATACTAGAATAATAGCAACTCGCCTTTATGCTACACTTTAGTTTTCGAAAATATGCCTTTTAGGGAATGATGAACCTGCTTGCATGGTGCGCTAGAGAATTTATTTGAAAACCCTCCAGTTACTTGAGCATTGTCTTAAATCCACCACGAAACGGAGGATGGGCTTAAAAATGTACAAGATATGTGTTCAGAGGGCACATACATGTTACTGGAAACTTATTGGATGTTTAGTTAATTTCTGACCTGGAGTGCTGCGGGCAGTGGCAAAGGGTTGTAAAGGGAGGCAGTCACTTTAACAAATCAGGCTCACTTTTGGCCTTCAGAATTAACATTGGTCACAACATTTGAAGCTAGTTGGAGAGGCGTGTTGGTTGTGGCCCAGGTCCACCCGGGCTGTAGCGCCACACAAAGAAGAAGACAACATTTGAAGCGGTTCACGGTGATGAAGGAACAAAAAACAAAAACATGTTATTTTCAAGCTTATTGAGGAAGTCATGCACTCAAGGCGAGTACAACAGGTTAATATAGCACCATTCATTCTATGAATTTTATAGAGGGTTGTATGGAAGACAGTACTTCCTCGATTGTCGAAGAGTGGAAGGGTCTATCGAAGTTAAGGTAGGTCTAGTCGCTTTTCGTAGTAACTCGAGTGTACTTGCATGTCCAGTCCGGCTTAAGAGCCAGTATTTGGATTGGCTAATCCAAACGGCGTTCTTTGCAGCTGTCATCTGTAGGTTGAGGTATAGTGGTAGGAGGTTCTGTGAGACCTCTAAACATGCCGTTTGAGCGGTGGATGTCGCTCACGTGACGTCTAGAGTTAGTTTTAGCTTGACGGTCCATAGAGAGGCAAGATTGTCAAGATTGGCCTAGTTATCCCCTGAAAACTTGCACTCTACCAAAGGCAATGTCTGCTGCTCTGTTTGTTGGAGACTCTGTCGGTTGGTGGCACTGTCGAGAACTCTCGACTGGATCATCAGATATCCAATATTCGAGAAGGAGTGGATATCGAACACTCGATATATGGTAAAGACCAGCAGCAGCGTACTCCCCGTCAATGATCCATCTTTAGCATAGGCTCAGGACCTTCCCAGGTCGCTAGACTGAGAAGTTTTTTTTTTTTTTTTTTCTTCCATTCATTTTTGTTTTATTTTGAATTCATTAACTTACTTGCTAGACAAAAATGCTTAAAACTAGCTTAACTAACTTAAGAAATGTTCTTACTCCTAACCTACTGACCCTATACGGGTACTCTAAGCTATTCTAATCTTAAATTTGTCTATACCTTTCGGATTATGCTATGTTTTTTTTTATTGTGTTAAAGACACACCGTTCTACTTTTATTTGTTTCGCCAAGAAAACTGGAAAGAAAAACTTGGCTATATATATAGACTGAGAAGTAAGTAGTAAGATATGGCGTCGAACAAAATTTGCAGTACACTCACTATATTTTCGTTGCTGCCAAAAAATAAGCCAGCAGAGTAAAATCTAACTTCTACCTCTCTTAACCTCTTGAATTCATCTCTAAGCGTTTTTTTTTGGAAAATTTTTCACACGGAGCGCATGTGGAGCACCTGTAAATAAGAATATCAATACCATGGCTGATTTTGTGACAGGTCGTAAGATGGTCGTAAGTAGCCCAAGGTTCACCCGCAAAAAAATCCACACAGCGACGTGATGATATGCAGACGGTACAACCGCAAATTAAGTCGACCGTATGCTCATTCACGGAAGACATGCGCCAGATATCCTGGATTTGTGAATAATCAGGAAGGCAATCGTCGTTTTTGAACATTTTCTCGTTGCAGCACTATGTGATGAAGAGGGCAACCTCAAGTTTCTAAAAAACCTTTAATTGGTTATATGAATCATTGTATGGTATATAGCAACAGAGTGTAATTGTGAATCAAATCTTGTAAGTTATCGAAAAAAAAATCGGTCATTTAAGGTCTAATTAAGGCAATTCCCTCCTGTAGATCTTACCAGTCACAACTATCTTCAAACTTAACTGCAAATTTAGACAATTATTTCTTTGAGTTTACTGTAGTCGCAATATTTAGCAACATCTATATCTAACCTGCTGATAGTCACCATGCATTGCACACTCAAAATTATCGCAATTGATTGCATTGAGAATTGAAGAGGTTCGGATCGAGGCGATGGAATACAGTAAGGCCTCCAATGTTGATGTGCCACAAACGATTTTCGGAGTTAACAGGGCTTGCTAATGTTTTCCGCTCTGTTCAGGATTTTATTTCGTACTTCGTTTATGGACCGATACTGGTTACATCCGTTTCGTAAATAGCGCAGAAGTGTATTGATACGTCATGCAGCATCCTGTCTGAATTCAGGCATGAATCCTTGAATATCGAATGCTCCCATCGAGTTATGCCACGGATGCCATTTAAACGATTTGACATTTCACACATATTTTAGTTGATATTTATTTTGCATAGAATTTGGTTTTGTAACGTAATACTGAAGGAACATGCAAAACATAAAATGAAACACGTCTTGTTTCAACGAAATCTTTATTGAGACTGACTGAATATCATTTACAGAGGGCTGCAAGCAGATCCGCTAACAAAAAATAAACTACGCTTTGTCGTTCGAGCTTAGAGCTATGTACAAGAATGTAGTATTTCTTAAGACTAACTTAGCAGAGTATGTGTATTTAAATTCTAAATTGAACAGAGGGTGACACTGAATTCTAAACAAATATGCTTCATTAGTGATCAGCCCATTACATTATTGATATAAGATTGATAATCTCTTACAGTTTATTAATTTTATATCTATTTAATGCAACCGTCTACATGGCGTAATTATTTTTCTCATGAATTACAATCGTTTCCACACTAACCTCTTAAATATTAAAGATGAAAGACATATCAATAAAAAAAATGTTTTCGGACCTGACAGAGCATTTCTATGCCGATGAACATTTAAAAATAGCTCCAAAGGTTGAATGTCGCGGATACATTACAGACACAAAAAGATACGAACAAGGGAAACGACCAAGGATTTATGGACAAACAGAGTCATCTTCTATTTAATACGCTGTGGGGTTTGTAGTAGAGATGGGAAGGGAAAAAAAGGTTTCTTTTGCCATAATTAACAAAGATTCAAATGGATTTTCCTTCACATATCCCAGAAAAGGCATGGAAGAATGAAATCCCCGCCAAAAAGATTACCTTTCGTTCTTGTGGTCTCTTACCCAAAATAGCCTTGTCGACGTCTAGTTGTGGCGACAGAGGATATACAAACATTAAACTGGTGAAATTACATAGACAAAGATTACGTCAAAATAACCGGAGGCAAGTACAGAACGTCTATCGCTGATAAATAGTTACTCCCCATGTTAGTGACTACATCTGCCATTTATTTCAATTATCGGGCCGACGACCCATGGAGGGTTCGAGCCTGAGCAAATGCTGCCTTCCATCGCTGATGCTGCCGGGTACACTGCGTTGTCAAGGCCATGCAGTCTTACATACGGGATGACTTGGTTTCTATACTGGAGATTGGGTCTTCCCTCCCCCCACGCTTGGATTCGAAGACCCTCTTTTCTAGAACGTTGTTAGCAATGCGCTTGATGTGGCCGAGTCAGTGTAATCGACGGATTTTTGTCTTCGACTACATCCACATCCTTCTACAGCTCGTAGAGTTCGCGGGTTGTGTTTTCACCTCCATTTGCCTTCCTCGCAGGCATGGAAGGCGCCTTTCAAAGGCTCCAAGAATCATCTCTGCAGATTATCGTCCAGCTTTCAGCTGCATACAGCAGGAGTCCTTCAATTCAGGAGTTTTGACCCGAGTTGTTTCGAAAGACCAAACTAACATCGGTTGCCAAGGTTGGTTCTACTCTTCTACGGATCTTCGGTGTGATGTCGTTTATGGAGTTAACTATTGACTCGAGGTAGATAAACCCCCTTTTACATCAAAATTATATCTTTGGATTGAGATGTTTTACTATCGACGTACACTTTTCCCACGGTGTCAATCGCCACCACGTGAGATAACACGGCCATTGAATTTGTCCCGCAAGAGAGCCATTGTTTCGTTAGCTGTGTTTCAAGTGGCACCGTCCTCTTGAAATCACATATCGTCCACATTCATATCTTCCAATTCGGTCCATAAAAAGTTTCGTTTTAATTCATGATAGCGAACACCGTTCACAGTAACTGACTGACCGGCCTCATTTTGGAAAAAATACGGCTCGATGATGCCGCCAGCCCATAAACCGCACCAAACAGTCATCTTTGTGGTTGCATTGGTTTTTCGACAATCACTCTTGGGTTGTCATTCGCCCAAATGCGGAAATTCTGCTTATTGACGAATCCACTGAAGTGAGAATGTGCCTCATTACTGAAGATGATTTTCTTCGAAAATTGATCATCCACTATTGCCATTTCTTGCCACCATTCTGAGCATTGACGACGCTTGAAATGGTCAAGAGGCTTTAGTTCTTGAGTCAATTGCACCTTGTAAGCGTGTAAATGCAAGTCTTGCATAATGTTCATCAACGACGAGCGTGAGAGGTGCAGCTGTTGGGCACGGGGATGAGTTGAGGTGGCCAGAGCGTACGAGCTGTATAAGCTGTACGAGCATGCACTGGTGCTTTCACATCTCCTACAGACCCGGTTTGCTCAAAATTATTTCTGCCGCTCAGAGCTGGAATCGAACCTACGACGTCGAGGTTGGGGTCGACGCAGGTACCCACAACGCTACGGGCCACCACCACCGAAAAAAATACGATATGCATTTTGATTTGAACGCCCATTTTCATAACAAGCCTAAATAACTTTAACGCGTTGCTTGATTGTATATCTTTCCATGGTTCAAATTGAGTCGGTGTGAAATTGAGAAATTTCAAATGAAATGCAGAAAAAAACTTGTCGCTTAGGTGTGGTTCACATTCAACATCGGCCCTTAAAATGTAACCACCCATTATAACCGATTTTGAATACATCTCCAGCCACACAAGTATAAAAAGGGTCGTATCACCACAACGAGCCGATGTTTATCAAAGAGGCGGCCCATGACAAACCTATAAACAATATTCGATGTTGGAAATACCCCCCAACACTAATAGCCATCCAGACAAAACCAAAACATTTAATCTTTCAACTTGATCCGAAAATAATACTTTCCCATCACCTGTGATGGTCCACAGCACCGCCAGTATTTGCGGCTTACTTAATACGTATATTCATACTCTTAATTAAATCAACTTCAATCAATTTCAAATGTGATCTTCATTAAACGGATGAGTAATCCCTGACCCGATGCATAAGTGGAAACGAAAATGGTTTTCACATGTGCGAACTTTTTCGAATGCAATTCTCTAATAGACGCAATTTTAATAATTGAACAGCATTCCTAAAGTTATCTCATGTTAATTCATTTCGTTCCCAATCGAATTGTCGAATATCATCAAAAACGCTTGAGCACCCCTTTAACCTCAATGACGCGTGCAAATATCCAGTACACGCGCTCAAACATTTTCAAAATCAAATTCCTCCCAATTTTCACTGCGGGCCACACGAGCGGCCAGCGTGAATTGTAATCTACCCACTGCCCAGGAGCAACGTCGAATCCCATGCATCTGGCCGAAATAGTTAGTAAACAAATTAAATTTTAACGTATTTATGTTATTGTGTTTTGTGTTTTTTCTTGTTTTGTTTTCGTTATTCTACACGCAATAGCATTTTCAATATTTAAAGTGCAACGGCCATGCACGTGCGGCCATGTCACACGTCGACGTTTGTCAACCGGTGGCTAGGTGGCTGTTTTCACCAGGTTCGCTGGCCAGGAAAAATTATAATTTTATAAGTTTTCTATTAAAACAATTCCGGCCCGGTCGCAGGGGCAATCAAATTTTCATTTCGAATTGAAACTAATTGCGAGAAATAAAAAGTAATGAAGGTAATCTCATTTCGCCTCCGCGTGAAATTACAAAAATAATGACATTTTTGAACGGTCTCTACAACAGTTTTAGAGCAGAACAAAACAGCGAAGCTATCAAAAACCGAAACAAAAACAGCGAACAAGTAAATCGCAAAACATTTTGCAGATGAAATCAGAATTGGATTACGTGACCGCGGGGCGAGTGCAAAAAGTTTTTCACTCTCGAAATATGCTGGATGCGAGAACGAGTGCCTGCGGTGGTGATGGGCACGGGGCAAGCCATCTAAAGATGTTTTGAACCGCTGCAAGGAGTTATGTCCGTTTTTTCGGTTTGGGTTCTATTAAAAAACAAAATAGAAAACCAAAGCGGGCATGGAAATAGAGAGGGAGAGCGAGAGCTAGTGAGAAATTAGTTCAGAATAATGCTCGAGGGCGTTTGTATTCAAATCGCAAACGTGGTATATTGTAGGAAATAAATTAAAATTTGGAGCAACTTTTATTTGGGCAGAGGTTCAATTGGGAGTGTGCCTACATTCAGCATTCAGATTTAGGCCAACGTAGGCCTACGGTGTGGTTGATGATAAGATCGTGGATCAACTAGTTAGCACTGTGTTAGGAGAGGTGAAACCAATATTTGCGCAGAAGCCCTGGACGATGAACATATGGTAAATAGTGTCAATTATAGAATGGGGGCATGGGCTTATGTACACAGGGCAAAGTTGCTGACTGCACCCAACCTGGTAGGATGCCAGCGCGATCCCTGTTTGTCCATAAGTCAAGTAGACATACAACCTCCTCGTGGCGCCCCTGGATAGCCATCACAACAACCGTTGTGTGGTGAACTAATCAAATAATGGGCCTGGCCTACCAGTTGTAGGTTGTGCGTGATAACCTCACTCCCTCAACACATAAAAAACCAACAGTTACGAACCGACAACAGGCCTCGGATATGGACGGATTCAAAGTTGACGACCACAGCAAACGATTAAAGGACAATGATTTTCGGTTCTGCACGTGGAATGTGAGGTCCCTGAACAGACCAGCCGATGAACTTGCGGAGGCCCTGGAATGCTACAAAGCAGATGTCACCGCCATCCAGGAGTCGATGGGATGGGCCGGGCAAAAGGAAGATGAGAAACTGCGACATCTACTACGGTGATTGCTACAAAGAGGGAAGGCAGCGCTTATTTGGATGCGGATTCGTTTTTCGAGGCAGACTTAGGCAAAAAGTCTTAAGCTTTGATTATATCAGTGAGCACCTCATAACAATCCGCATCAAGGCTAAATTCGGGAACATCAGCCTGATTTTGGCTCACGCCCCGACAGTGGACAAAGATGACGATAGCAAGGATGACTTCTATGATCTCCTAGAAAGAACGCACAGCTGGGCAAGGAAGAAATCTTTGCTAGAGTCATCGGAAAACACAGCCTGCACGACAACACATCCGGAAACGGACTCAGGCTGGTAGATTCCGCCTCGGGGCGTAACCTCTCTGTGATGAGCACGCGGTTCCCACACCTCAACATCCATAAGAGGACTTGGCGGTCTCCTGATCAATCAACGTCAACCAGATTGATCACATTGCGATCGACGTCAGACACTCCTCCAATATTCTCGATGTCCGAACGTTCCGAGAAGCCAAAATCGACTCGGACCATTTCCTTGTTGTAGCCAAGGTAAGGATGAGGATATCGAGAGAAGTACGGAGTAGAGAAAGAACATTACGGTTTGACGTCGGAAAGCTACAATCGCAATCGATCGCTAGAAGAAGAAGAATGGAAACGTTGTCAAAAATCCATCAAAGAAGCTGCCACTGATGTGCTGGGTTTTACGACACCACCCAGAAGGAACCCATGGTTTGACGACGAGTGCAGGCAGGTACATGCAGCCAAGCAGGAGGCCTACAAGGCAACGCTGCATCGAACAACGAGAGCTGTTCGTGAGCTCTACGAACAGAAGAGAAAGGAAGAGCACCGGCTTCTCAGAAAGAAAAAGAAAGAGCATGAGAAGCGTGCAGTCGTGGAGATGGAGAGGTGTTACGACAGGAAGGAGGTCCGAAAGTTTTACCAAAAGGTAAAACAAGTATCAGGAAAATACAGACCTCGGACCGAAGCCTGCAGGGGCAAAAATGGACAACTAGTAGTAGAATCGCAGTCGATGCTAAGAATTTGGAAAAATCATTTCTGTAGACTGTTAAACGGCGATGACGACATAAATTCCGCTGTCAGCCAGAATCTTTCACTTAATTTGGACGACAACGAACAAGAATTCCGTTCCCCCGACTTAGGCGAAGTCATGGTAGCGGTATCTAGACTGAAGTCTAACAAAGCTGCTGGAGCGTCTTTGGATCCAACGCTTAAGATGGCTAGGTCATGTAGAGCGGATGGACACCACAGCTCCGCCCCGAAGAGTCTTCGACACCGAGCCATTGGCACAGCGCAACAGAGGACGTCCTCGCATGGTGCACACAGGCGGAAAAGTACCTCAACCAACTTGGTGTGCGCAGCTAGAGGCAGCTGGCGAAAGATCGTGCTGGCTGGATAGGCATGTTGGTTGAGGCCCAGGTCCACCCCGGACTGTAGCGCCAATCAAAGAAGAAGAAGTCAATTATAGAAACCTTTTTGGATGCAATTACGTACCTGGTTGGTTTTGGTAAAAAGGGGCTCCCACGGTGGGAGCTAGCCAACCAGTTCATTGGACTTAATGAGTGCATGTGTAAACCTACTTACCTACCAGTCCGATGTAAGGGGTGATTTTTTAAAAGCTTTAGGAAAGTTTTTTAAACAAAAAAAAAAAAACATATAAAATTCAGAACAATGCATGAAATCTTTATTTGAATCGATAGTACGGTCCAGAAAATTTAATGTTTGAAGATTATTTCATGCAAATGTTGACCTTGACTGCACCTCAAATGGTCCATCCGCTAAGTCCAATTTTGGCATACTCTTTCCAACATTTCGGCCGATATCTCACGAATAAATGCTTCAATGTTGTCTTCCAATGCGTCAATTGAAGCGGGCTTGTCTGTGTAGACATGAGCTTTAACATAGACCCACAAAATAAATGAAAATAGTCTAAAGGCGTTAAATCGCACGATCTAGGCGGCCAATTGACCGGTCCCGAACGTGAAATAAAATGTTCACCGAACTCGCCTCTCAATAAGTCCATTGTTGCGCGTACTGTGTGGCATGTCGCACCGCCTTGCTGAACCAATATTTCGGCCGATATCTCACGAATAAATGCTTCAATGTTGTCTTCCAATGCGTCAATTGAAGCGGGCTTGTCTGTGTAGACATGAGCTTTAACATAGACCCACAAAATAAATGAAAATAGTCTAAAGGCGTTAAATCGCACGATCTAGGCGGCCAATTGACCGGTCCCGAACGTGAAATAAAATGTTCACCGAACTCGCCTCTCAATAAGTCCATTGTTGCGCGTACTGTGTGGCATGTCGCACCGCCTTGCTGAAGCCACATGTGATGCAAGTCAAGCTCTTGCATTTTGCGCAAAAAAAAGTTGGATATCGATACGATTCGCATCACCTTTGAAGAAGTACGGTCCAGTGATGCCACCAGCCCATAAACTGCAGCAAACTATGACTTTTTCTGGATACATTGGTAGCTCTTGCAATGCCTCTGGATGATATTCACTCCAAAATCGAAAATTCTCTTTATTTACGTACCCATTCAGCCAAAAATGAGCTTCGTCGCTGAACACAGTTTAAAAGAAGGGTAGAGAATCGGCTTCTAAAAAGGAAAAAGAAAGAGCACAGAAAGCGCGTGATCGAGGAGATGGAGAGGTGTTATGGCAGGAATGATGAAAAGGCTTGACGAAAGTGTACAACTGTTAGTAGAGTCGGGCAATATTACTTTAAGCCATCAGATAACAAATAGCGATGAGGACCAAAACACAGCTGTCAAGCAGAATGCTTCACTCAATCTGGACGATGATAGACGGAATTATCGTCTCAAAGACTTAGATGAGGTCAAGATAGCAATATCAAGACTGAAGTCTAACAAATCAGCTGGAACGGACATTATTTTTGAGGCAGCTGGAGATAATCTAGTACAGCGTAGGCTCCAGTTCAAGAGTCAGATGTGGTTTGATGAAAGCATGCCCGACAAGTGTAATCTCAGAACATTTTGCCAGGACAGGAGAGGTAGATCCTGTCCTCAGTAAAGGACATACAACTTCGTCGTCTTGGACAGAGTGTCACAACAGGCAGTTCATCTGTTGTGACACCTACCTCGACTCCGGAGTAAACTGTACGAATTACTTCTCTCGAAGGACCAAGTTGACTCTATATAAGACACTGATCTTGTTAGTTCTACTTTACAGCGCCGAGAGGGGGACAATCTCAGAAGCGGGTGAAAAAGTCTTGGTCTTGTGGATGGGCCATGTAGACCATTTGATCAACTTGGTGTGCGACACTAGAGCACGCTAGGATAGATATCCACTGCTTGGAGAGACTTTTTACTCGAGCCGCAGGTCCAACTCGGACTGTAGCACCATGCAAAGAAGAATAAAAAGGTAGTCGTCTGTAGGAGAAACGAAACGAAACATTTATTTGCAGGAAGTACCGCTAATTAGTTGTGTGTTTGTATATTTATTATTGTAGAATGACCCCCGATACATTTCATCATATTTTGACAAGTATACTTACTTACTTACTTATCAGGCAGACGACCCATGAAGGGTCCTAGCCTGAGCAATTGCTGCCTTCCATCAGTGACGGTCCTTGGGCACGGTGCTTCCAGTCATCAAGGCCAACTTGTTTTACATCCGCGATGACTTCTTTACTTGAGTATCGGTCTTGATTTTCTTCTCGAACCAGGAGGCTCAGATGCAAATACCCTCTTTTCTAAATTGTTGTTGTCCATGAGCTCGATGTGGACGAGCCAGTGCAGTCGACGGATTTTTGCCTTCCGGACTACATTCACATCCTTGTACAGCTCGTAGAGATCCCGGTTGTGTTTTCAGCTCTCAGTCTTGCTTAGTGTCCAGCTTTCGGCTCCATAAAACAGGACTGGCAGATAAGAGTTGTGTACAGCATGACTTTGGTCCTTCGAGTCGGGAGTTTCGAGCCCAGTTGTTTTGAGAAACCCCAGCTAGTATCGGTTGCCAATGGCAATTCTACGACGGATCTCCACTACGATGGCATTCGTGGAATTTACGTTTGCCTCGAGGAAGACCTCGAAATTGTAGCTGTCGATTGAAACGTTTTGGCCTAGGTGGTGTGCGGCGGATCGTTTTTGCTCGACAGCATATATTTGGTTTTGTCCTCGTTAAACTTTAGACGAGCTTGTTTCGCTTGTTCCTCAATTGCCGTGAAAGCTTCTACTACGACTCGTTGGGACTTCTACAAGTCAAACCAGCTTCTACTACAGCTTGATTGACTTGAAGTAGATAGTACCATCCGTGTTTCTTTTGCCCGCCGCACTATCTTCTCCAGGACCAAATTGAAGAAATCACACGACAGCATCTCCTTGCCGAAATCCGGTGCAGGTTTTGAACTAGTCAGAGGGTGTTTAAACCAATCTGGACGGTGCATCGCACCCGGACCAATTTTCTCGGAATCCCGAATTCGGCTATCTCGCTGGTTTTTCTAGGATCTGCCTTAGTATGAAGGAAGATCCTAGTACTGGAGCTGATATTCCAGTCGTCGGGCATGCTTTTGTCTTCCCAAATCAGGCAAATGATCTGGTGCATGCCCCTACAGGTACATTGCCGAGATACATTGCTTTGAAAAGCTCCGATGGTAAGCCACCTGAGCCTGGGTTTGTGGTTATTGAGCTTTTTAACGGATGTACCGACTTTTTCAAAGTTAGATGGGAGGACTACTTCGTCGACTGGAGATGGAATTTCCTGGTTCCATATCACTCTCTCCTGGTCAGGTCCGCTAAGCAGCTTTTGGAAGTGCTGCGTAAACACATCCACTATTCCCTGTGGGTCCGTAACTAGATTACCCTCGCAATTTCGAAGAGCCCGGGTGCCTTTCCTAAAGCCTATGCCCAGGCTATTGGCTTTTTTGTAGAAGGCCCGTATTTTTTGTTTGTCCCTAGACTCTTCGGCTTCCTTCAGATGGGAGGTTGCTATAGACCTTTTCTTCAGGCATAGAGGCTTTTTTCCCTCCCGTCCTCTAGCCCGGTACTGCTCTTGCGCTGTTCTTGTTTTCCGTTGCAGCGTTTTTTGGTATGCCTCGTCGGTTGCACGTTTTTTCTGCTCACACTCGCCATCATAACACGGGTTTCTTGTGGGGGGTGGTAGGTAGCCTAAGGTAGTTTTCGCTATCCCATTGATGGCCGAGCGGCAATCCAACCACATCTCGTTGGCGCCTGTGCTTGACGTAGGCATACCGGAGAATCTCTCGCTTAATTGCTCTTCGTAGTCTCTGGCGTTAGCATTGACAGGAAAGAGAAAAGGAGGTATTTCATCACACATTTTGCATTTTAACAAAAAAAGTCTATCGGTGCTCGACTCCTAACTTCATAAATTAATTTTTCTTAGTACATTCTCGACAGATATCAGCACAAGACATCTTGAATTTTAACAGCACGTTTACACCGCACCCCAAGAATTTGCCATTACCTACGACCGACAACAGAGTCAACAATTGGTCAGTATCGTTCACGTGAACGTTGCCAAAGGAAATCAAAATCCAATTAGCCAATAACGGTGAAGAGATACGAACGATTGGTGGTCCTTGGTGATTAATGCATATGCCTTCATACATGGTCATGGGACATAGAAAAATTAAACATGGCACCGTAAGTTTCCCGAAAATTAATTTTTAAGTTCAATTCATACAATCCTCATCCTGCATGATGGAGGCAACACAATTCAGATGAAAACAGAGATAATCTCTTTGTGGCAGACGTGCATACATTCATAACAAAATCAAGACAAAGTCCTTAACATGTGCCAAGTGTGATGGTCAAGTGACGTCGAAGGATAATTGCAACTGAGAATAATCAGTAAAACATTGTGCAGATGAAAATTCAAGACCAGATATCAGCTTTTGATGGAAATCTTTGTAGTGAGATGGCCGTACTTCTGTTTGAATTCGTCTTAAACATGTCAAGTTGTGCTGTCACAACGTTTATGTATAAATCCTGAGGTAGCAAGTGTATATGAATTTTGAGCTTGTCTGACAAGGATGGCCGAACGACGTCAATGCAAGCTGCACCTTATGGAGTTTATTTGCACTGTTTTTCTTCCATGTCCCTCTGTGACTTCTCGTCTTGTGAAAGAGAATTGTTTCAGAGGGCAACGGAAATGATGAAGTACTCTTATTGCAAAACTATTCCAAATAATTTAACGTGAAATAATTTACAATTTATGGTGGATCAGGGCTCAGCACGACTCTCAAGGTAGTGTTATCTCGGTCAGGTCCCGCCAATAATTGGGTGTCTCCGGAGCTAATAAGCACTCACCTCCAATTCCAGTAGTGGTGAGAGCATTACATGAAAATAGTACCCAAAGATGTAAGGTTGTGAGGTGGGTCAACAAAAAACGGGCTGCTTTACAAGCTACATTGCTGTAAACCCCCGTGGTATAAGACAGCGACCATTTCAGACCTTACCTTTGCGTATATGCGTCTCAGCAAGCTTCTACAATCTATCCCATTTAAATAGCCCAGCTCGTCGAAGACGTTTGTGGCTAAATACTGCTTTTTCCTCTCTTCAATTGCTGGATACCCGCAGATCAGATAACGACCAGATTTAATATAAAGATTTAAAACAAGTGTCAATAGCGAAGCGCCCGCATGTTGCATGCACATTCAACTGGCGGTAGCAGCCAGCAGACTGCAGACAGGAGACGCGTAAGCAGATTACAGTTTATTCAGTAACTTAATATAGCCCAAGAGGGAATCAATTAAGGGAGAGAGAAAAAAGTTTAGGAAAGTGTTTTCGGAAAACCTTAAGTAGTCGCCATCCGTTAACTCTCGCCAATCAACTGAAGTAGATGTAATTTGTGAAAACATTCGTTTCGCGTCAGCTGAGAGTAGTGGACGAATTGATAAGTAGTGGACAAAACTAAAGGACCCCGGAGTTACCCACAGTTGACAATATATAAGACCTTGACTCAAAACGATAGAATTGCCGCACCACCATATGCACCACCCAAGCCGAGCAACAGCAATGATGATGACGTATTACTTTATATTTACGACCCTACAACATAAGCCTAAGACAAATACGTAACTTCTCGACTTTTTCAAATCCCAACTGATAGCAGTCGGAACCGCCTAGGGGGAGGGGGGAGGCTAGGCCTCAACCAACATGTCTCTCCCGCCAGCACGATCTTTCGCCAACTGCCTCCAGCTACGTAGACCAAGTTGGTTGAGGTCCCTTCCCACTTGTGTGCACCATGCGAGGACGTCCTCTGTTGCACTGTCCCAATGGCTCGGTATCGAAGACTCTTCGGGCCGGCACTGTGGTGTCCATCCATTCTATATGACCGAGCCATCTTAAGCGTTGGATCCAAAGACGCTCCAGCAGCTTTGTTAGACTTCAGTCTAGATACCGCTACCATGACTTCGCCTAAATCGGGGGGACGGAATTCGTGTTGATCATCGTCCAGATTAAGTGAAACATTCTGCCTGACAGCGGATTTTATGTCGTCATTGCCGTTTAACAGTCTACAGAAATGATTTTCCAAATTCTCAGAATCGACTGCGCTTCTTCTACTAGTTGTCCATTTTCGTCCTTGCAGGCTTCAGTCCGAGGTCTATATCTTCCGGATACTTGTTTTATCTTTTGGTAAAACTTTGGGACCTGCTTCCTGTCGTAACACCTCTCCATCTCCATGACCGCGCGCTTCTCATGCTCTTTCTTTTTTCTTTTGAGAAGCCGGCTCTCTTCCCTTCTCTTCTGTTCGTAGAGCTCACAAACAGGCCTCTTTGTTCGATGCAGTGTTGCCTTGTAGGCTTGCTGTTTGGTTGGATGTACCTACCTGCACCCGTCATCAAACCATGGGTTTTTTAGACTAATTCACTTAAAGACTAAATAAATGATTAAACGGTGTTGTAGATCTCGATGAGAACATTGCAACAAAAAAAGCTTCAAAATATGGGTTCCTAAGAATACATGTCTACCATACGGAACCAAGCGAATGTGAGTACAGTGGATATTAAAAGTTGAGAGTGAGTGTTCCTACAGAATTTGGGAGAAAAAATGGATTTCGTTAGGTTCAGCCACATTTGAGCAACTCACATTTTTTAGTGTTCCTACTTGAAGAAGTTGAATGTGGATAGGAGGTAGATTCTCGAGATGAAACGTTAAACATGGAGAATAGTGCTTCGGAAAAAAACAGAAGTCTAGTATTGGATTAGAAGATGATTTAATGAATTTGTACAACATTATTTGTGCTTGCTCCAGACATACAAATTAAAAAAAAGTTACGCTGAAAGCTGTACGAATTTGAAACACCTCTGAAAATCAGAAGAAAATGATTTGATGAAGCAAATTGGGCCCAATTTAAGAAATATTTTATTCACACCAAATTGAATGTGTATTTATTCAACTTTCTTGATCAACCCTAACGTACACACGTTTTTTTCATTTCATTTAAACAAGCTGAGCATTAGGTCTTGGACCGTACTTGTGGCAGAAGATAATTCCACAGATGTACAGCATGAATGCAGAAATGTCTTCGGGATGTTAAACATGTGTGGACGATCGACAGAAAGTTAGTCTCAAATAAAGGTAGTCAGGCTGTTGCCAATGAATTGTTTTAAAGAGTTATATGCATGATCTGTATTTTAAGAATGCGTCTAATTCACATCCTGGGAGAATGCGGCGTTGTTGCGAGACATGATCAAATCTTTGAAAGTTAAAAACATGCCGTGCAGTCGCGTTAATTGTTTTTAACAATTTTTGCAGTGACAATTATCTATATCGGCGACAACTTACAGACGCAATCAACCCTATTCTTTTCAATGATCTTCTGGCTGTCCATTCGCTTGTTGGTTTGTTAATGGCCAGTGTAGCTTCTTTAGGTTTAAGCTTGGAGCTTTTACGAAGCAACCGTTCCATTTCACGAGCGTCGCTATCCGTCAGAATTCTTGGTCGCTTTCCAAAATCCAAACGGATACTCCAAATTATTTTTTTTTTCGTACTGCTATCTCTGTTGACTTTCCAACGCCAGTCTTCTATTTTTCGTTTACTTTCCTTTTTTTTGCAGTAGTACAACAATTCGGTTTTCCATTGTTAACTCTGGTGGCCCGTGGCGTTGTGGATATGTGCGTCGACCGCAACCTCGGCGTCGTAGGTTCGATTCCTGCTCTGAACGACAACAAATAATTTTCACGGTCCCACTTCTTTCGAGTCACTGAAATGCTGTATTTCCTGTCTACAAAAAGCTTCTCAAACTTGGCCGTTCGGAGTCGGCATTAAAACTGTAGGTCCCTTCCATTCTTGTGAGAACAATAGCACACACAACACGAGTGGTTGCTGAGAAGCTAGGCCCTGGCCTTCTATGGGCTGTAGCGCCACCCATATTATGATTAATGTTAACTCTTCACCATATTGCTTCGTAATGATGAACTAATTAAAGAAACGCAATAAGCTGTTGAAAACATTCATAAAAAATAATGTAAAATAATGTTTTTTGCATGCTGAGACGAAATTTCTGTTTTTATGTTCGTTTTATTACATCTTATGTTATTCAATGATGAGAGCAATAAATAAAGAATTAATAATTGAAAACCGGAAGCAAATTGAGTAATTTTTACAAGCTGAACTTAGGTTTGACCCACATCCGACCAGTTTTGCACGCCACTGTACATCCATACGTCAATAGAGGCCCTATGAGTGCTTTGGCAAGTTTTAGTTTGTCACTGGTCGGGAGTAAAAGTTTGCTAATTGACAAACCTCTGAGGGACGAATACACCTTCGACACTATACTGTCTACATGGTCAGTCCAAGTTTGTTCACTATCACACATTTTACCAAGATTTTTAGCTTTGCTGCCACTATGGGAGGAAACTTCACTTTGACCTGAATGAGGTTTGTGCCATGGACCGAATGTTAAAAAAACGTATTTGAAACCAACCATTTTTTTAAACTTTTATAAAAATAAGTGCAAGGCCACCAGATTGTCGAATAATTTCAGATTAAAGTTTTAATGTGCTTATAAATGCTTGACGAACACAAGCAGACATGTATCGACGAAAGCAACCAGAATTTATAAACCGCACTCGAGCAAAGCAAAAGTTCATCTCTGCAAACCTTTGGTGGCTCTTGTTGTGAGAGACAAAAGTGTTCTTGCAATAATTAATGTGTCAGCTGCACTAAAAAGAGAGGGAGGAAATACACCCCATGCTCCAACCATTTCTGATACGTGTCCTCATATGAATAAGTCCTTATTAGACAGACGCACATCGCTTGTGCACTTTGCCTTGGGGAAAATCCACTCCAACCATCATAAATTCATAATGGAAAAAACAGTCAATGGCCCATAGTTACCCGCCAAATCCGTAGCTCAACATGACAAGTGCTTAACTCAGTTTTGGCTTTATCCTATCTTCCGGGCATCCATCAAAAGGGACTTCTCTCAAAATCAGCTTACACACATAAACTTCACCCTTAATTATCGCAAAATCCTCTCCGGGGGAACTTTTTTCAAGAGTCATTTACCGAAAATTGTGTAGAAACTCAAGTTCTGTAGACCTTACTGCTTGCACCACTCAAAGATAATGCGCGCAAATTTCCCCACTGCAGCAGCACACGAGTGCAATTGAAAAAGTTTCTTGATAAAAACAAACAAAAAAATATACATAAGAGACTAAACGGTATGCGCATCACTACCCCCTTCATCGGATTAGGAGGGAGGACTTAAAGCCGTATTCACCGGATCGTGTACTTACGCTTCCCATCATTGTGCATTTAATCGTAAACTCCCTTGCTAAGCGTAGACCACGCTTTTGCTGTTTGCATTTTTTGTTTCCTTCGACTGAAAATCTTCACCGAATGGATATGCGATTTTTTCCTCCAGTGTGGTTGGGGAACGAAAGAGGAGAGAAAATTCAACCAAAACAATTGCTGTCAGCTTTCGAAGATGAATGAGTCCCTTTTACACACTACCCAGGGACGCAGTAGGAACTTTCATATTTTTTTTCCCTCTTCGAATCCCTCCAGAGTCTAGTGGCAGAGCTCCATTGTTCCATTTTGCACACG
Organism: Eristalis arbustorum; assembly: GCA_916610145.1. NCBI lineage: Eukaryota > Metazoa > Arthropoda > Insecta > Diptera > Syrphidae > Eristalis > Eristalis arbustorum. The sequence goes on from OU744319.1 coordinate 42,399,933, forward strand.
TATAAGGTGATTTTTAAATGAAGTTGACCGAATCACGGCATCCTCTGTGTGCTCATCAAAAAGTTTGAAGTATTTGAGTGAAGGACAAATGTGTATGAATAGGTTTTCATAACTGAAGGATGTACTGGAGTACATTTTGGTTTCACCCAGTTTTTTGGCACTTCATCAGGGGAGCTTTGAAAGAACACTGAAATTGACACCTACACTCGAGAACTTTATTTTGATACTTGTACCTATGTATATGTGAAGTGTGCGCGTTTGTCCTGCATGAGAGGACTCGACTTGAAGTATGACTATGGTTTTTACACTGTGAATGTTTTTAGTCCCTTCTAGGGAAATTGCACAAGAATAGTTGAAAATTTGCACATTATTTCAAAGGAGGACTTAAAGTTTGAGTGTGATTTATTCACTAGTGAGCAGATAACTTAGTAACTGATCTGAGGTAGTTTACCTCGGAGCCACTTCTCCAGCTGTCAGCTAGTCAATTGAAATAAAAGGATGTAGCAGGACTGTTAATGACCTCACATAAAATAGGTTTACCGGTTGTTGTGAACTACCACACACAGTGTTCGTTGTCCGTATTGATAGCACAGCACAAGTAAAGAGTAAATACAGTGACTTAATGGAGATCGGTAACTCCCAACTCAGATTTCCACGTAACCACATGGCGGATACCGAGTCGAGGGAGACTGTGTTGAAAGATAGTTGAAACAGAGGAGTTCATTTTCAACATGTAGTGCCTTCAGAATTCCAAATTGCCTTTACCTTCTCCTTTGTTTGATACTTTGGTGTGAATGGGGACTATTTAGCTGCCTCTTGGTTCAGGTCCTTCTCCAGTTGCGTGTGTCACCTAACATGTGGGTGTCCGCTGTTACGTTGTCCATCAGATGTTCTGAAACAAATTCAAAAATTAGTCACTGAAAAACTGAGAGACTTCAATTTAGCTGTCAGCTAAAGGGTTTATTTATGCTGAAGCAAATAAAGGGTGATTTTTTAATAGCTATAGGATAGTGTTAAAAAAAACATAAAATTCAGAACAATGTATGAAATCTTTATTTGAATCGATTGTACGGTCCATAAAATGTAATGTCTGAAGATTATTTCATGCAAATGTTGACCTTGACTGCGCCACAAATGGTCCATCCGCTAAGTCCAATTTTGGCATACTCTTTTCAACTTTTCGGCCGGTATCTCACGAATAAATGCTTCAATGTTGTCTTCCAATGCGTCAATTGAAGCGGGCTTGTCTGTGTAGACATGAGCTTTAACATAGACCCACAAAATAAATGAATAAAGTCTAAACGGCGACGAATCGATAATTGATGGTCATCATTAACACTGGCCGATACAGCGGCGCACTCTACTCAGTTCGCACTCTACGTAAGCGTGTTGGTGGTTTAATGTCCAACAATGTAAATTTGATTTGAAATTTAGTCACAATAGTTCGAATAGCCGCTTCAGTGAGTCGATTAAACTGACCATAAAATGGAAGAAGCGCGCCATGAACTTTCTTAACAGATCACGCATTTTGGAAATAAAAATCAATAATTTGTGAACGTTGCTCATTTGTAAGTCGATTCATGGTTAAATTATAGACCAAACTGAAACACGAAACGTGAGTCAGCTGTTTCAACTAGTTTTGCCAACAGGATAATAGCTAAAAAAACACCATTTACATTTGAAGACGAACTTTAAATGTCTCCATTATCTCCGTCTCCGTCTTGTTGAAATTAGAGCCCACGGAAACCGTAGGCTTTAGTCTCAGGAAGTACATAGTCTGTTAACTTGGCCAAGTTTCTGAGAACGAAGACGATTTGATTCGACACAAGTACAGCCTCAGCAACAGCTGCTATGGTATCTTCATTACGTGCTAAATGTGGTGTAACCAGTCGAGAATCATCCACTAATGTAAACTGTAACCTAAACTTGCATTTGGTATTGGCAATAGTGGTTTCACTAAGTCCATTATAAGTCCAGTTCGAGAATCAAGCGAAAAACATTTTTCACAGACCTCTTACTTGTGTAAAACAGCTGACCAATTTGGAGACGATGTTGTGGTGTGAGTCTTTCCATGATGTCTTGCCAAACGATACTGAAACATGACAAAGCAGTTAAAATTCCATTGAAAATCAAGCCTCTCAAAGAACCACCCTCTATTGCCCTGACTCAACTACTTACATATATCCAAAAAATAAGTGCGTACAGACGAAGTTTGTACTTTTTCTCTTGCGCCGAGATGGACGTCTTCACGTATTGTGACGTTCTGAACTAAGCAGTTAGTGCTATACACACATACGTTCTCTAATACAGCTAATGTTTGGTCGGTTGGACAAGGCGCAGCACTGATGGCTGGCTGTGTTTGAAGAATCATGTCAGTGTCATCTACCGATGCTAGCTGTATGCACTTTGAAGATCACCGCACAAGTGATGGACAACATTATGGTGTGCACCCTTTTCTTTTTTTTTCTCATTATCTTTCTTATATTATTAAAAAAACCCTTAATAGTCTCCCGACCAGCTTAACTCACCTCTTTACCAGGTACTTGTGTGGTTTGAAAACAGCCTCATTATGCGGTTCTGAGAAAGAACATGCCAAAAGCGGAGTCACCCCATCGGTAAAATTGAATAAATATCTCTTACCTCGTGTAAGTGCACGTGTCACAACAAGGTGCAAATGAACCATGTTCCTCACCGAACCAGTGGCATCGCTCATGTATATTCACACAAAAAACAAACAATTTAAAAACTATATGCCAAGCAGGATAAACAAGGAAATTTAATTCAAGTTCCAGGGAATGGGAGATTGTCGCACAAATGACAACGGCCAAAGGTCAAAACCCGTCAAGTGCATCCTTGAAGTTGACGGACACTGACACTGACTCTCCCCGTCAGCACACTGCGGGACATCATTGGTGACTTTCTTTTGTCAGTGAGTTCAACCGCGTAAACCATCTCACTGGCAAATAATAAACTTTCTCAATTACCCGTAGACAGATGTCAAATTTGAACGTTTCTGACAGCTTAAGGACAATCTGACAGTTTTATGTGCTTCCGCGCTTTTGTTTTTTTTATTTGTTTGGAAACTTGTTAACTTGCGGATGAAATCAACTGCCTCCCTCCTCCCATGTTTCGGTGGCACATTGTACGCGAATCATAAAAAAAACCGTGCTTATCCCATAAATTGAACTACTTCCCATCCACCCTGTGGCGCATTGAAAGGAAATTACATTAAACTTGTTGTTTCGCAATAAATTATGCCCCACACTGGAATTGGGCGCTCAAGTGGATACGGAGGCATACAAAAGAGGCAAAAGGCAGGCAAAAGGACGATGAGCATGAATGACAGTGCAAGCAGTTGCTACCTCGGGAATATCCCTCGGGGGATGCACAAAATCCTTAGTGTTGTCCTTTGTCTCCCCTCACATCGGCTGTGTCCATGGTCTATTCTGAAAATTATGAATTTAATCCAGTCATGGCTGGTTGTTTTATAAAGTTTCCATCCCGCTAGCGTTGCATTCACCTCTGCGCCTCCTCGTCCGTTCATCACCACAGTTGCCCAGCCCTCATCTTCTCCGTTCAACGGTCGACAACTAAGTAAAATCATTTTTCAAAGTTTATTGAGACCGGCGAGTCGAAGAGCGCTTCGCGATGACCAAAGTGGCTAATTTTTTAATTCAAATTGTTGCCAGAACCCGGAATGTCTACAGAAAAATACAGAAGCAGAACAGAGGATGCCAGCATGGAACGGCATGAAGAGCACGAAGTGAAACGTCCTTCTTTTTGTACTATTCCGTCAGCAGACAGGACCCTCATTTGTACTGCTCTTCTCATTTTCTAGTAAATTAAATGGAACCAATTAAAAGTTGATTTGTTGGATACTTCGCAGTGATATTGCTTGGAAGTGAAAAAGGACGACTCGGCTAGATGAATGTGAAATGATTTAAAAGGATCGCCAGTGAGGATGAGGGGTTATGCGGGGTAGGGAAAAACGGGGTTAAGGTAAGAGACGACATGAATTAATCTTTTTATTGCCTGTTGATGTTGCCCCAATGACTTTAGATAACTTCCAAGCTGTTCAGTTCAAATCTATTTGCACGGTGTGCTCAGAAATATCCATCCCCCCAACTGAATATGAGTTCATGCTGAAATTGAAGTCATTTTGTGAGATCTGGTTTTGTGTGCAAGTAGGTTAATGACAGTGCATCCAGTATGCGCAAGTGGACAATTGAGAAAAGTTTTGCCTTCAAGTTCCATCATCCATAAATGAAGGGGTTTCAATGGCACTGCATTCTCAATTTACTCGATTCGAATTACGCTTTGGCCAGGGAATTATTCGAAGACCTTCTCATAAACAGGTGAACTGTATTCCATTAGATGACTCATTCACTTTGTAATTCTGCTTCTGCCCTTGGGCATTATGTGGGTGCAAATAATACCCAAGGCCGTGTCGATACCAGGTTAAGCGTTTTGTTTGTCTTAAAGCAATGATATTTCAAAAAGTTTTTGGCATGAAGGTAAAGTTGGACTTAGTATTGGGGTATAACTCAGGTATAAGCCAAACTCAGAGTGGAACATTAAACGTCGTACCATTCAAGGTACTATTCGTGAATGAATAAGCGACGTCTAGTCCAATTTAATCGTGCACTCAGAACGAGGAAATCACTGCTCCAAGAAAAGTGTTTAGAGTCGTCCCACAATGGGGTGTGCTCTCAACCGTGGGTATACTCGTAATGAACGCAATCCAAGTCGATGTGGGTAGTAATGCAAGTGGGAAATTTTTACTTACCATCAAAAATGTCATGGAGTTTTCTCTAAATAGACTAGCAATGTGGACGGGCAGCCAAGAAGGTGCTTTTATTTTTTTTCGTAAATATGTAGATTCACCAAAGCTAAAGACGTGCTTCGCTACCATGAACCGAAACGGAAAACAAAACTAAAAGGTTAAATTTGTACAGAAGTTGAATTGCGAACACTATTTGTGTCAAAGTACTTTCCAAAATTTTCTTGAAGTCAAATAAACGTTGTTTTATGGTCACTCACTAGCTCTTCGTTTACCGTGACTTGGTTTAACCTAACTTAACTGAGAATCTGCCATAATTAACTTTCTAACATAGACCTTAAAACTACCTTATGTCCGTTGAGACAGAAGTGGGTACCAGAGGGTATATGTCATGTACACATCTAGACTCCGTACTGCACCTGGATTTTACACTAATTTAAAAAATGTGGTGGCTCATGGCGTTGTGGGTATATGCGTCGACCCCAAGCTTGATGTCGTAGGTTCGATTCTTGGTCCGTGCGCCAGAAATCACTGACAATGCTCAAAGAGTATTTCCTGTTTAGAAAAAGCTTCTCAAACTCGACCGTTAGAAGTCGGCATAAAACTGAGGATCGCTTCCACTAGTGAGAGACCAATAGTATGGGTGCTGAGCCTTTATGGGCTGTAGCGCCACCTCACATACCCCAAAAAAATCTATCTAAGTTGGCCATTATAGTCAACTGCTTCATCATTTCGGTTAGCCATCTGTTCCGATGCAACCACCAGTAAAAGTGCCGCTCTTTGGCACACTCTACTGAACTACACTGGAGATCTTCGTGGCTGCGAGTGACATGCCGTTCGTATCGCTCGTACACCGTACACTGTTCAGCGTAGAACATCGTAGATAGTAGGACATCCTTACTCCTCCTGTATCAGGCCAATGGTATCGAGATAAAGGAATGCTTCAGGGGGAATAAAGCCGTTGAGCCGCACTGTTTCATGGTACATGGTATTAGGGTAGTAAGCCCTACAGATCAGGTTGTTGGAAGTAGCCATAGCTCGTGCTGTATAACTTCTGATCAGATTAATAATAAAATTTTCTATTCTTTCCAAAGTTTGGCTCGTTGTACAGGACCTAGTTGGGGTACTATTTCTTGTACTCAGACTTGTGTGTACGATACAACCGGAGACATGTCCGAAGTCTCTCGAACAATCTCAACTTTTCCATCTGGCAAGGACTCACGTTGAACCACAATGGACAACTACTTACTCAAATCCTTTAACCCCTCGGGGAGCATAGGGCGTCAACCAAGCCTGGGCGCCATCTCGTTCGAATTTCTGCAACGCGTTTGAGTTCCCTCCAACTCATTCCTAGAGAACTCGATCTTTAACTGTTCTGTGCCATGTCTGCCGAAAACGTCCCGCTCTTCTGCCTGCCTGCGTAATCGGATTATGCTGCATGGACTTCGCAATGGAATTGTCCCCTTCTTCGTAGGGTGATACTGCCACTTTCTCCTTCGTATTGTTCCTGTTCCTTCCTGGCCCGTTCGCAGGTATAATTGTTCGTTAGAGATACGGTTCGGTCCTAAGGATGTTTCTTCGTGTGGTAATGGTGTCCACTTTCCAGGTACTGCATCCATATAGCAGCACCGACTCAACGTTGGAGCGGAACAGTCGCAGCTTGGTTCTTAAGCGGATTACATTGCTTCCAGATCGTGGATAGCATTCCGAACGCAGCCTTAGCCTTCCCGATTGCTCACGTTCGGTGCCACCGCGATTAGTCGAGACCACACTTCCTACCTATAGAAAGCTGTTAACTTTCTCGACTTCCTGTCCGGCAATGTTCAGTTGGAAGTGGTTGTCAAGATTTGCTAAGGGCTTTAGTTTTTGTCGTATTTATTTTACGCCCCACTTTGTTTGCCTCTGCTTCTAGATTATGGACCATCAAATGAAGATCCATTATCCGATGCGAAAGGAGACACACATCGTCAGATGATTATCAAACGCCATAATTTTAGTCCATCAATGCTGCACAATGGACAACCGTATGTCATAATTGACCTGATAAGGGCCATGTAGCAGATTACCTTCACCCAGATATCAAGTAGACTGCTGGAAAACAACCTTCCTGCCGCAGCAACGGCTTTTCTGGCTTTTGTCAGAGCAATATCTATTTGTTTGTAAAAATACAGTTATTAATCCAGCCAAATGCCAAGACATCTTACCACACACACAGCTAACGGTCGTCCTTGCTGGTCAACTACGCCGAACTTGCGCTTGCCATGTACAACGTGATCCTGAAAAGGACAGTTTTACACTTTCTTCGTCGAAAAATAGATGAATTTTATCAAAGTTAAGCTGCATCAAGATATTTATTTCGACCTTAGGACTAGTTATGTATGCTACTAGATCGTCGGCGTGCGCAATTAAATGCGGTATGGAAACTTAAAGATCCACAGTTAATATGCAAAACAAGATTGGCGAACCAACAGCTCCCTGTAGCAGACCAGGATTACTTATGCCACGTCTGACGTCTGACTAGCTTGAAGAACGCCTTCTCCAAATCAATCAGACAGGCACCAGTGCATTGATTTTTAATGCATCAACGGTATGATGTGCATTTCTTCAAACCACTGCCCCAGAACCCTTGGCTATGCATGGAAAAAGACTGATCGAACAAATCATACAGTTCCGCTGTTTGAATTATGTTTCTCAGATTGTGTGTATCAACCGCTGTGTTAAAGTACAAAATATATTACATGGTCGTGTGGGATTGTATGTATGCATACATATTTCGGACGCAACGCACGTATTCCATTGGGCACCTCTTTGCAGTCCGGCAAATACGATTTTTGTGGATGTTTCATGCAACAAATAAGAAATAATGCAACATTCTCAAAGGAATCTGAGAATCTTAATTGAATGATGTATGACAGTGCTGTATCCTGTATGAAATGTATGTGACATATGATCTGAGAAATAGGCCGCTGGGTGCTTGTGTGTATGGTCAATCATAACATGGAATATCACCGCTTGAATAGATTGCTCGATCAGATGGTGCCACGATCTTATATGCAAAATGTAGAAAAGTGTATACTCATGTGTTTAAAAGTTAACATGTAAATGCTGTTCTGACCATGGCCAGGGCCAGGGCCTAATGCGCTCTTGCTCTTACAAAGAGACTGCTTAAATGCAGCCTCGTTGCGAGAGTGAAGGTAATCCGCTACATGGCCCTCATACGGCCAATGCTCACCTATGGCTCTCCCGTGTGGTTCAACGTGAGTGTAAGTTTAATGGAAATGATTCGGGTATTTGAGAAGCAAGCCCTAAGACAAGCTTTAGGACTTGACTTCGCCTTTACAGGACACCAGAGTCCCAGTACAAGCAATTGTACTCCAATGAGGTTTTATACAGCAGGGCGAACCTGATACGAGTGGACAATTTCCTGGTGAAGTTGATTCGAGGCCATGCTGCTAGAGCGATGAACTTGGTTAATAACTCGATCTCCGGGGCTTACTACACCAATCCACAGTACCACGATAGGGTACGTCAAACTGGCTTCGTCCCCTCAAAAGCATTTCTCCATTATGATAAACATGATCTAATACAACACATAAATGCGATACCGCTCCTCTTTCACATCGCCCGCTCAACTGTGGATGGGCGACGCAACCACCAGCGTTCCGTCGCACAATGAGCTGAAGAAGATCTCTTCCGCTTTAGTATGGTGGTGGCGAGTCGGGATAAGAGGGGTGTTGCGTTGGTGAACGTTTTGGTGGCTGAGAGAGGGGACCTTCCTCGTCGAATCCTAGACCTGGGGTAAAATAGGTTAGTACAGATCTCCTTCAAAGGAATAGTCGGTCATTGTCTTACAGCGGCTTTGATCCAACTGCCTATGGCCGACTTACAAGCTTAGCCTAAGTTGTACATATAAATGAGATTTGTACACTGAATGTACTCATGTGTATGCAAGTGTACATACGTTAGGTACACACATGTGGGTATGTTTAGTTAACATAGTTTTAAGTTATTAGTATTTAAGTTAGCACATAAGTTTTAACTAAAAAATCGTTCATTTATTAAGCTTTTTCTTTAAATTTTTTCTTGATAGCAAGTAGTACAGATAATAATATAATATGGGTGGCACTACAGCCCATAGAGGGCCAGGGCCTAGCTTCTCAGCAACCACTCGTGTTGTGCGTGCTATTGTTCTCACACGAGTAGAAGGGCGGACTCCGAACGGCCAAACTTGAGAAGCTTTTTCTAGACCGGAAAACACTTTTTGAGCATTAGCCGTACAAAATATGTTTGTCACACAGACCTGGGATGGAAAGTACGACGTCATGGTTGGATTCGACGCACATACCCACAACGACACGGGTCACCACGATACTATCCAATTTACAATGCGATCGTCTAAAGCCGTTTTGCACCGAAATCAATGGCATGTTCCTGTGCAACTACGGGCATAGCAAGTCAGCTACATACACCAAACATTCAGACAGCTAGCAAATCATCGATGCGGCGACTCGGGATATCGGGAAAAAACTTATTCGGTTGCACATTGCACACTCTTCTTCGGTTTTTGTACACCGTTTGGAAACTGCGACACATTTCTGCTAGAAAATGTGTTGTGTGAATTCGTCTGTCTTATACTGGGCAGCTGTTGGCATATACAGAGATAACATCGATATTGATGCTGTAGTGACGATGATTGCATTGAGCTTAGCTTGACCTCAGCTAGACCATTGTATCGAGAAAACGTGTTGAATAAGTGCTCCAGCGAAGAGGATCGTCGAATCCGAGCCTAAGAATTGAAGGATCGAAGTCAATGCGGACATAAAACATCTTGATCGATAATTAACCACCTCGTGCCACTATCAGTTTCATCAAGTGCTGCAGGGTGAGACGCCAGTGCGACACACGACACTACCATCACTTAAAGAAAATGCCGGCTGTTGGTGGCGAGCTTATATTCCAAATACGAACCTCGGTTGGAGGGTTAGTGGGTGTTCCTAAATCGATAAATAGAAATGTATCGCCACTTTCTATTTGATTCACAGGATATTTACGCCAGATGCCTACATGGTCAGAGGTACTTTTGTTAAAGTCAGTGAGACTCTCAACTCGCCTACTGCCTATAAACCTCGAATGTAGGGTTTGTAATAATAATAATAATATGGGTGGCGCTATAGCCTATAGAAGGCCAGGGCCTAGCTTCTTAGCAACCACTCTTGTTGTGCGTGCTATTGTTCTCTCATGAGTGGAAGGAACCTACAGTTTTATACCGACTCCGAACGGCCAAGTTTGATAAGCTTTTTCTAGACAGGAGATACTCTTTTAGTATTGTTAGTGACTCGAAAGAGGTGGAAAATTTTTTTGTCGCACAGAGCAGGAATCGAGCCTACGACGTCGAGGTTCGGGTCGACGCACATACCCACAACGAAACGAGCCACCACTGATAACGAAGTTGTTAAATAAATGAAATGTAGGGTTAAGTCGAAAGACAAGCTTAGAGTGTCCGCCGAGGGCCAGTAAGTTAGAATGTAGAAAAAAATATACGGCCAACTAGCTTTAAGCATTTTTGTCTAGTACCTAATATTGTCTAGTACAAATATGAATTTGAAATGAAAAGTGCTGAAAAGTACAATCACTCTTTTAATAATTATGCACACAGGTCATACTTGCAGCACTATAATCCACCTGACGTATACATACAAAAAAGCCAAGCTGAACGAAAACATTTAATTCTCAAACGTTAAACATTTGCTTTCTGGCGAACTGTATTTTTTTTATCATCCAGTGTACATACCAATATACCATAAAATATACACCACTTTATAAATGACCCAGTGGTATACTCCAAATTCCATTGAAATCGCTTAAATGTTAATTTATCGTCAGCGTGGCAAAGGGCCAGCTTTTGTGCGCAAATACAAAACAACTACTGACACTGCTGACAAAGCCTGATGCGTGCCCTGTGTCATTCCGTGTTTGACTTAATACGGTTGCTATTTCACGCATTTACGTACATCCAAAATACCATCCATTTCAATTATTGTCATGATATCCATGGTATGACATTGCTTCCACTCATCTGTTCAATCATCACCATTCCTGGCGTTTGTCAGTGTACCTGAGGCGAAATTTCTGTCTCGATGGTCCAATGCGGTTGGTAACCGATAATGTTCGCCTTACTAAACATATGTAAACATATTTTTAGACTAATAAAGACACAGACATCTGATGATTCCCAAGTGACTGTCCTGATTTATTCGTAATCGCATAATTGAAATCCTTCAGTTTAATTGGACTTTCACCGAACGATGACGCATCAGTCAGACGGCTTGTCTGAGATTATTGTAATCGTTTAATTGCTGTTTTATTCCTCAAGGTAGAATGTACGGTCATTACCGCTGCTCAAATACCAGATTCTCATCGATTTTCGACTCAGCTTCCCCCAGCCAAAGCATTTCAAGTGACGTCAATGAGAGTGTCAGTTTTTAAAAAGGGGGAAATGCTATTTTAGTTTTTATAGAAAATTGTATAACAGAGAAAATTTGCAGTCACTTGTTGAGGCGGATTCTGAACGCACACAAAACCTTGGGGTGCGAGTCCAGAGTTTGTGTACAACTTAGTTTCGTAACCTGGGAGTGTTGCACTAAATTGTGTCAGCACGTTTTTTGTTTTTTCTTGTGCATATCTTCGCTCTACATTTCTTTTGAAATATTGTCCAATGAAATATTGATTCAGATGTCAGTCTCATTAATATATTGAGTTCCCTTCTTTCAATTCTAGTTCTTTCGAGTTCTACGGCATAAGATTGTTATTAAATTTTGGACGTGGTCAATTCAATTCACAATTCTACTTCTCAGACCGACGATCCATGAATAGCAGTGCAGCAGTGCCTCCTACGCTGTATTGCGTCGCCGATGACTTGATTTTTAGATCGGAGGTTCGGGCTTCCTCTCTTTTTGTCGATAAAACAGTCTTCGCTGAAGCGTTGTTGCCCTTATGCTTGATATTGCCGAGCCGATGCAGTTAACGGACCGGATTACATCGATTGTGCTTGTGTCCCTCCTTTATTTACCTTCCTTCCAGACAGAAAGCTCCATAAAGTAGGAATAGAAAAATAAGTGAGCATCAATTTGGTCCTTCGATTGAGGAGTTTTGACTGCTGTTGTTTCGATAAGTCGCAGTGAGCAAGATTGATGATACATCGTCCAACTTCTGTGTCTTAACTTTGCCTCACTCTGCAGGGCTGCTCCTTTTCTTTTTACATCATCGTGTGAGGTGTGAGTAAGTTAGCGCATTGCAACGTGGTGGTGTCATGTCTACCCACGAACCTAACCCAATCTAGCGTATGCTTGAACTTAGTGCCCATTTCGATTAGTCTTTGCCACCTTTGATTGATTAATTCTTATTCTTACTCTTAATAACTTATGTTACCGGAAAAAAATAAGCAAAATTTAGTGAAATTCGAAATATTGAATTTTATTTTAAACAAATAAAATTTAGTCGAATGCACTTCAATGCACATACATATATTTATTATATTCAATACTCTAACGAACTACATACTAGACATTGCAACCGGAATCCTTTTAATACGACCAGTCCACCACTTGCCTAGGGAATAGTGACGGGAACTATCGAATAAAAACTATTTAGTTATTCGATAGTTGCAAACTATTCATTTATTCGATAGTCGAAAATCATTCCTCATCCAATTGAATGAAAAAACTTTGAATTGTTTTTATTTGTATGGCTGGTCAAATAGTTGTATGTTGTATGTATTAAGCTCTATGAGTGAATATTGCACATGCATATACACATTGCCAAAATATTTGCATGACAGATTGTTCACGTATATGGCTTGGTTCCAGTCGATAGTTTTACTCAGTTGGGAAATGAGTTCGAACTTCGAATGGTTTTTTCACTGAATTGATTTGTTCATTTGTATGATGGAAAAATGTTCGAATGGTTATAATCACTGGTCATCGCCAATCGTCATTTAGTTTAATATGCAGTCGTGGTAGCAGAGTTCAGACGTTTGATTGCAACTACTGTATGAAAAAATCTCATTAAGTTTGAATGCAAGATTAAGGCAGCTTAAGCGGGTGATTGTTACGAAAACTCACACCAACTTTTTGCCAATTTGGTACCACATTTTGATCCTTTCATGAACTAATCTTCCACTTTTGTGGTACTAAAAGCCGCAATAAAATCCATCTAGAGGCGATTAATATCCTTCTTTTTAAATTTACGGTCTATTTCCATAGCGGCATTCCGAAGATTTATATAAAAATATGTGCAGACGAGATCGCCAAAGGTGGACCGTAACCCAACTGCAGTTGACCCGAATTGCATTGATTCCCATCTATGGTAGAGTCACGTCTTCGTCGTAAAACCACTTGCCGACGAAGTTTGCCACTAATTTCCTTGGTTTACTGGAACATAAAAGCAGCCGCAGGATTTCAGAAACGCCACCCGTCCCCTTTCATAGTTCACGTCCTCCGTATGATGTGAATGTGAGAGTATACGGTGATTCCCTCTTTTACAATCTGCCCGATAAATGCCTGCCCTGATAGATAACTCCTTATGGTGGGACGTCATAAAACCAATAATAAATTCATATTATCTGCTCATTAAGTGGAATTCTTCGTTGCGACTCAGGCCAGAGCGGCGCGGCGAGGCGGTGATGGCTCTTACGCTATAAATAATAAAAACGAATTCCCACCAAAGGAATCTTTGCATGGAGGGCCTATTCATCTTTGGTGGCGTCGGCTACAACGGCATGGGCGGCAGCGACGGTATTCTTGTTGGAAAAGTTCCGCTCCAGATCTCACGTGTAGTTGGCTTCTGTTATATTTTTTTTTCCTATTCTGTTCTGTTCACCGTGCAATGCTTTTATGGTGAAGCTGGTGTAGGCACTAAGTTTTGTGCTGTTTGAATCTGAAAAACGTGCCAACACTTTGCTCTTGGTGAGCGCAAAAACAAAACTAAGACTCTACTAACATTCATTCATATTCCACCACCATTGGGAGCAGATAAGACGAGGGAAAAACTTTCTCAGACGTCAGAACGCGAATAAATTATTTATGAGGAACGTAAGTTTTTCTGAATATCACTGGAGAGGACATCTGCTTATCGGATACAATCACGTAAGGTCCTTGCAGAGGGGGAGGAACTTGTGGCAACAAAATTTACACAGCACACTGGATGCAAGTGAATTCGTTCTGTTTTATTGACCGACTTTCTGTGAATTTTGCGGTAAGTTGTCCCATTTTCTTGGTCAGAGATTGCAAAAACATACTTTATAGCCGTTCGAGAAACTTAAGAAGCTGGGTAATTTATTATGGCTAGCAGAAATCTGAAGAAGAGATGACAAATAGGACAGTTAAGCAATAAATTTCTGGACCCGAAAAAGATTTCTTTCTAAAGGTTGACGAGGCACCTAAGAAAGTGAATGTCCACTTTGAGGTGTACTGCGCATGGTCAAAAAGTGTAGAACACATTTGTAGAAAGACTGTTGGTTAAGGTGGAAATTTGGAAACAGGAAACTGTTAGCAGATCATCACACAAAATGGCAGGACAAATCCTGTAGGCTGTGTTGGAGGACGCCCTTGGTAATTGGTTCAGTTAAATTACTGTGGCTTGGGCTATGAATACTTAAACTAGCCCATCTCTGGCTGCTTCCGAAAGTACTGCACACAGTCCATGTTGGTGCTGGTGTAGCAGCTTTATTCGATTTTAGGCACGATATAACTATCAACTAATTCTCTTCTATCATCGTTGATTGTGCTTTAGTTAACTATGTGTAACAAAGGGATGCCTGGACATTGATTTAGTTGGAAGCACGTTTGATCTAGAAGTTAGTATACGCTGTAAAGTGCTAATGGGAATGTGCAATTCTTAACCACGATGCCGAATTGGTGTTCAAGTTCTGGTTACTGTTCAAGCCTAACGCACAGTCTAAGCCTGAGTCATAGTTTAAGCCTGATCAACTGATCCTGAGCAACCTCAACAACCGTTGTGTGGTGAACCAATGTATGCAGCGATCCCCCTCTGCCCGAGGGTCAAATAATGGGCCTGGCCTACCAGTTGTAGGTTGTGCGTGAGGTTAACTCCCTCACCACACAAAAAACCAATGGTTACGAACCGACAACAAGCCTCGGATATGGACGGATTCAAAGTTGACGACCCCAGCAAACGATCAAAGGACAATGATTTTCGGTTCTGCACGTGGAATGTGAGGTCCCTGAACAGACCACGTGCAGCCGATGAACTCGCGGAGGCCCTGGACTGCTACAAAGCAGACGTCACCGCCATCCAGGAGATGCGATGGGATGGGCCGGGCAAAAGGAAGATGAGAAACTGCGACTTTTACTACGGTGATTGCTACAAAGAGGGAAGGCAGCGCTTATTTGGATGCGGATTCGTTGTTCGAGGCAGACTTAGGCAAAAAGTCTTAAGCTTTGATTATATCAGCGAGCGCCTCATAACAATCCGCATCAAGGCTAAATTCGGGAACATCAGCCTGATCTGCGCACACGCCCCGACGGAGGAGAAGGATGACGATATCAAGGATGACTTCTATGATCTCCTAGAAAGAACATACGATCGATGCCCCAGCTATGACACCAAGATCGTTCTAGGAGATTTCAACGCACAGCTGGGCAAGGAAGAAATCTTTGCTAGAGTCATCGGAAAACACAGCCTGCACGACAACACATCCGGAAACGGACTCAGGCTGGTAGATTTCGCCTCGGGGCGTAACCTCTCTGTGATGAGCACGCGGTTCCCACACCTCAACATCCATAAGGGGACCTGGCGGTCTCCTGATCAATCAACCGTCAACCAGATTGATCACGTTGCGATCGACGTCAGACACTCCTCCAATATTCTCGATGTCCGAACGTTCCGAGGAGCCAACATCGACTCGGACCATTTCCTTGTTGTAGCCAAGGTAAGGATGAGGATATCGAGAGAAGTACGGAGTCGAGAAAGAACACTACGGTTTGACGTCAGAAAGCTACAATCGCAATCGACCGCTAGGAACTTTGCCGACCGAGTCTCCCTGAAACTCTCTGAAAGTTCGACGCTGCCTGCACTTTCAATAGAAGAAGACTGGAAACGTTGTCAAAAAGCCATCAAAGAAGCTGCCACTGATGTGCTGGGTTTCACGACACCACCCAGAAGGAACCCATGGTTTGACGACGAGTGCAGGCAGGTACATGCAGCCAAGCAGGAGGCCTACAAGGCAACGCTGCATCGAACAACGAGAGCTGTTCGTGAGCTCTACGAACAGAAGAGAAGGGAAGAGCACCGGCTTCTCAGAAGAAAAAAGAAAGAGCATGAGAAGCGCGCGGTCGTGGAGATGGAGAGGTGTTACGACAGGAAGGAGGTCCGAAAGTTTTACCAAAAGGTAAAACAAGTATCAGGAAGATATAGACCTCGGACCGAAGCCTGCAGGGACGAAAATGGACAACTAGTAGTAGAATCGCAGTCGATGCTGAGAATTTGGAAAAATCATTTCTGTAGACTGTTAAACGGCGATGACGACACAAATTCCGCTGTCAGGCAGAATGTTTCACTCAATTTGGACGATGATGAACACGAATTCCGTCCCCCCGACTTAGACGAAGTCAAGAAAGCGATTTCTAGACTGAAGTCGAACAAAGCTGCTGGAGCGGACGGATTGCCCGCGGAACTGTTTAAGGCAGCTGGAGATGACCTGGTTGGGCGCATGCACCAGCTCATCTGTAAGATATGGTCGGAGGAAAGCATGCCCGATGAGTGGAATCTCAGCGTCGTTTGTCCGGTCCACAAGAAAGGAGACCCCTTTGACTGCGCCAACTATAGAGGGATCAGCCTCCTTAACATCGCTTATAAGATACTCTCTGCCGTTCTGTGTGAACGCCTGAAACCCTTTGTCAACAACCTGATAGGTCCTTATCAGTGCGGTTTCAGGCCAGGAAAGTCCACTATCGATCAAATTTTCACATTACGGCAGATCCTGGAAAAGACTCAAGAGATGCAGATCGACACCCACCACCTATTTGTCGATTTCAAGGCCGCATATGACAGCGTGCATAGAGACGAGCTATACAGCGCCATGTCTAGTTTTGACATTCCTGCCAAACTCGTCAGGTTGTGCAGGATGACGATGGAGAACTCTCGCTGCTCCATCAAGGTCGGTAACGAACTCACCGAAACCTTCAATGTCAAAAAAGGTTTTAGGCAAGGCGACACGCTGTCATGTGACTTCTTTAACATCATACTTGAGAAGATCGTGCGAAACTCAAACGTAAACACCCGAGGCACGATCTTCCAAAAGTCCGTTCAACTGCTTGCTTACGCGGACGACATTGACGTGATTGGACGAACACAGCGAGCCGTCAATGAGGCGTTTGCTAGTATTGAAGCGGAAGCGGCTAAAATGGGTCTAGCGGTAAACCAGGGCAAAACAAAGTACATGCTGTCATCACGGAAGGACGCACAACATCGACGTCTCGGACAGAGCGTCATATTGGGCAGCAGAAACTTTGAGGTAGTCAAGGACTTCGTCTACCTCGGCTCCGGAGTAAATAGGGACAACAACACCAGTACCGAGATCAAGCGCAGAATTACTCTTGCCAATCGCTGTTTCTTTGGGCTCAAGAGGCAATTGAGTAACAGAGCCATCTCTCGAAACACCAAATTGAGCTTGTATAAAACCCTGATCATCCCAGTCCTGCTCTATGGCGCAGAGACATGGACGCTATTGAAAGCGGATGAAGAAGCTCTTGGTTGTTTTGAGAGAAAAGTTCTGCGTACGATCTTTGGTCCTGTTTGCGTTGATGGCGTTTGGAGGAGAAGGTTCAACCACGAACTATACGGGCTGTACAGCGGCATGCACCTAGTTAAGCGTCTTCGGATCCAACGCTTAAGATGGCTAGGTCATGTAGAGCGGATGGACACCACAGCTCCGGCCCGAAGAGTCTTCGACACCGAGCCATTGGGACAGCGCAACAGAGGACGTCCTCGCACTAGATGGCGCACGCAAGTTGAAAAGGACCTCAACCAACTTGGTGTGCGCAGCTGGAGGCAGCTGGCGAAAGATCGTGCTGGCTGGAGAGGCATGTTGGTTGAGGCCCAGGTCCACCCCGGACTGTAGCGCCAATCAAGAAGAAGAAGAACTGATCCTGAGCTAAACGGCTAATTTTTTAATGACTGTGTGTGTTTAGTATTTCGAACTGATCTAGTCTGCCCGATTTTGCAATTAGTCTATTTCCCAACATGGCTAATGAGCACTACTCAATCTCTCTTGATCTACTTAAGTGTGGGCAAATCCGAACCTACCATATGTGCATGATGTGCAAAGCGCTCGTTAAAACTAAATAAACTCATGCTAGGAAAAAAATCATAATCAAAATACTGGTTAGTCGAAGAAGTCTTTTCGTATTTTTTCAATAAATCGTTGGAGGCTATTTCCAGTGCTACCAATCACATTGTTTCATATCATGTGGTGTCGGGAAGGTGACATTTTAAGCTTAATTTAACCATTACCAATTAAAAAGTAAATTCGGAAAAAAAGCCACAGCTCTTCAAAACTGAGTGAAAATAACAAAGAAATTCGCTATATTTAGAAATTTTTGTATAAAAAAGGGAAGAATGCCACGATAGGCGCCAATGATATTTGTGAAGTTTACGGAGACGATGCTGTATCAGTTCGTGTAGCACAACAATGGTTCGCTCGCTTCCGTTCTGCAAATTTCGATGTGAAAGGTGCACGTCGCTCTGGCCGACCTATTGTTGAAAAAGTCGATGAAATTATGGAAAAGATTGACCAGGACCATCACAAAAGTAGCCATGTCATCGCCAAGAAACTAATCAATCATCATCAAACGGGTTTGAATTTGGTTCAATAAAGTTCATTATAAATATTTAAAAAAAATGAGTTGAAGTTTGATTAGAAATACGAAAACACTTTTTCGACTACCGTCTCATATAGTATAGTATGGAATTTCTTTCTGCACAAATAAAGGTTCATATTACAATAAGGCGCTAAGTAATATGTATGCATGTTAGTATGTCACAACTATATCGAGTTTGAACAAGAAACCAAGGAAGTTATTAGCCCGTTGGTGGAATAGGTTGGTGGCTGGGGCTTTTCTTGGCTCTCTTTGAAGGTGCTGGATTCAAATCCGGATCGAATTTTATTTTTCTCTCTTTTTATAAAAACGTGAACTCATATCATATTCTTCTTCTGTAGCACAGGCATTTCTTCTAGTCTGTCATATTTTGTTTTGTTTTGGGAATGAGTAATGTATGCAGTAACACACACAAGCATGCTAAAGGAGAAAAGAAAAAATGCATAGTTAAGCCAACATTTTTGGAAAGTCCGTTCGACTGTTTCAAAAAATAACAAAAAACTACAAGCTTTCGTAATGCCCTAATTATAAAGCATTTTAACGTTGGGAGGCTTTAAAGATGACCCACCGAAGGTTAGGTCTTTCTCTCATTCTCGAACCAGGAGACTCGGATTCGAAGACCCTCTTTGCTGGAGCGTTGTTGTCTATTCGCTCGATGTGGCCGGGCCAGTGCAGTCAACGGATAAATTCATGACTACATTCACATTTCATATAGCTCGTAGAGTTCGCGGTTGTGTGTTCTCCTCAATTCGCCTTCCTCACAGACGGGACCATATATCCGACGTAGAATTTGTTCGTTCGAAGGCACGAAGAATGAACTCTGCAGTCTTGCTTAGTGCCCAACTTTCGGCTCGATAGAACAGGTCTTCGAGTCAAGAGGTTCGAGCCCAGTTGTTTTGACAAACCGAAGTAGGATCGGTTGCCAAGGGCGATTTTACGTCAGATCTCCAGTACGATGCCATTCGTGCAGTTTGCTTTTGCCTCGGAGAAACTTCTTTAGTGTCGATTGTAACGTTTTGGCTTGGAGGTGTGCGGCGGATTGTTGTTTGCTCGACAGCATGTATTTGGTTTTGACCTCATTGACCTTAAGACTCAGCTCGCTTCGCCTCCCTTTCAATTGCGGTGAAAGCTTCCTCTATTGCACGTTGGGAAGGTGCGACAATGTCGATGTCATCAGCGTATCCCAACAGCTGGACTGACTTGTAGAAGATAGTGCCTTCCGTGATTACAGCCGCCCGCCGCACTATCTTCTCCAGAACCAAATTGAAGAAATCACACGACAGCACATCTTGCCGAAATCCGGTGCAGGTTTCGAACGAGGCAGAGGTTTTTGAAACGAACTGGATGGTGCATAGCGTAGTGAAACACAACCGGATCAATTTTCTCGGGATCCCGGACTCGGCCATCGCTTCGAATAGCTATTTGCTATGAATGCTGTCGTATGCGGTTTAAACATCGAAAGATAGTGAGTGTCGATTTGAAACTCGCTGGTCTCCTCCAGGATCTGCCTTGGTGTGAATGTTTGGTCCATTGTCGTTTTACGGCCGGCAGCCGCACTGGTACGTGCCGTGGAGTGTAGATTGTTCTCACATTCCAGGAGCATACTGACAAATCGTTGTCCTTTTTCACGCCGTGTCGTCGTTGAGGTTCCGTCCGTACTTCCGAGGCTGGTTGCTCTTTCGTAACAGATATTTTTTTTCTGTTCTGCGTGTTAGCCCTGCGCACGACCGCAGGGGAAACGTTGCATGCATTGGTTAACCTCAGAGCGAGTGTTATGAGATCTATCCAGGGGCCGTCGCTTGGAGGCTTCATATCTACATGATCTAGGATCGTTGCTCGCATCCCGTCAAATTCAGAGCGATCAGCAGCCTGTGTGCTAGATCCTGCCCCCTTAAGGACTAACACTGGATATTATCGCCATTTATAAAAACAGAAGTGTCGTGTTTGGAACTGTTATGCCTTCCGATTTTCTTAAGAACCGCCTCTCAAACAAGTGTTTAATTTTTTTAGATAACCTTTATGTTCTCCATATCTTAAAACAAAATTGACTAAAGCTCAGAAAAGTTGGTACCCTTTATTGAGCCGGTAACTGTAGAAGGGGCGCCAAACATAGAGTTTCAATTGGATGCCTACCTTGTGAATTTCCTTACCTACCTTGTGAATTTCCTTTTTTTATGTGCAATCGATTACTCTTCCGATGGTGTGCCTATTTGTCACTGTCAAAGACAAACTCCTAAACGAGCAATTCATACTTTGAACCTATTCAAATGTTCCATTTTATTTTCATGCACATAAACAATTATTTGCTTCGTGATACATTTCCAGTTTCATTGGAGTCAAATGAAATGTCAACACTTGGTGTCGAATGTACACGAAATGCATTTCAAAATAATTCGAAACTAATTTGGGGTATTCAGTGCATGGCAGCGGTGTTTTATTTGCGTGAATGTTTGATTTCATTAATCCTTGATTGTAGTTTTGTCAAGCTTGTTCAGGGGGTGGGATGATGACTGGTGCGGTACACCGGTTTTCGAATCAAATTGACCAGACAAATTGGCCAATTAAATGTTTTTCCGTTCCGAGCGTATTAATAGCTCTCGGATAAATGAGACTAATCGCAGCAATGACTTTTGCAACATATTTAGTCCACGCGCAACGAAGGGACATGTGTATAGTTGTCTGGTAAATTTTAATCACTGGGGAGGGGGTTGGAGTATAATCGCCATAAATTAGACAATTATCGTTTAAATGGTGGTTTTTGTTGTGAACTCAGTATGTTTAACCCATATTTTAATATTCTTTTGTATCTCTGTGTACCACAAATGGGTCTATTGACGAAATTGTTCACAAAAGTTTTCTCATAATTGTGACTGTGGCCTGCGAGTAGAGGGGATTTGATATGAAAGTTCACATTGTCAACGTACAGAGCTTCAATTAGTGGCGAGAAAAAAATCCATATTTATCACTCGGTAGGAAGTGTTGAGGTGGCTTAAGTGTTGAGGTGGCTTAAGTGTTGAGGTGGCTTAAGTGTTGAGGTGAAGATGAACGCCTTGAATTACAAAACTTTGTTGAACTTGTTGTTGCTATTCAAATTGTCATGGACAATGAATCCGATTTTCATCTGATAACAGAAGCCAACCACAAATTTTGATGTTCAGATAACATTTGCAAAGTTACCACAGGGGCTCTATAGAATCAAAAGGACTCATTTTCTTTTGCCTGACTCTCCGGACTCATATTTTTTGATTTGAGTCATTTTTTTTAAGATCAGAGTTACCTAAACACAAAACGTATTTAAAATTCAATTTCACTATGTTTTCAAATTATTCGATAAATATTCCGCGTTAAAATAAACGTCTATTCTGATTAAAAGTCACCGTCAGAGTGCCCGGTCTCCTTTGTTTTTTTCCTTTTCTACTTCCTTGTTGCCAATAGTTTCGTTTTGCGTTAATAATATAATCTAATATGGGTGGCGCTACAGCCCATAGAATGCCAGGGTCTAGCTTCTCAGCAACCACTCGTGTTGTGCGTGCTATTGTTCTCTCACGAGTGGAAGGGACCTACAGTTTTACGCCGAATCCGAACGGCCAAGTTTGAGAAGCTTTTTCTAGACAGGAAATACTCTTTGAGCATTGTCAGTGACTCGAAAGAGGTGGGACCGTGAAAATTAGTTCTGTCGCTCAGAGCTGGAATCGAACCTACGACGTCGAGGTTGGGATCGACGCGCATACCCACAACGCCACGGGCCACCACACGTTTTGCGTTAAACGTAATTTTATTTTCCATATCCATTTCCATAAACTTGCAATGTGTGAACTACGAACTACGCTTTAATATTTCCTGAACGCTTTCATTTAAAAGTTCAAAGCATATCCTAGTACTGCACTTAGAAATGAGTCTAGCAAGACTTCAAACAAGGAAAGGGATGTAGTCGTATCTGCATAGATGGCTCAAGAACCTATGAACGATCCGCTGCTTTCGTTAAAGCCGTACACCTCATTAAGTATCAGTTCTCTAAGCGGAAACCTATGCGCAACAAACTGGTGTATTTGAAAAACAGGTGGAAGAATGATAGTTGGACCTAACGAGAGCACCATCGTAGAAGGCATGACTGTCCAGGATGTAGATAGACCTAATATTTGCTTCTACGTCATTTTTGTTGTCACTTGACAGAAAAGACTGCAAACGACCTACACTTAAATGTTGGGTCTAAGCAAAGATACTCTCTGCGATGCCTTTGAGGAGGACGGCTACATGGCAAAGCACTTCCTCTGTCACTGTCCCGTCTTTAATTGGATTGGGTGGCACGTCTTCGGCGCTAATGTGCTTAGAGCTGATTCTGTAGGCCTTTCACCAATGAAACGCCTGCTGATCTCCCGAATGAATCGTATGTTTCCACCTGGTAGTATAATGGACCAGTCTTGAGCCTGGTTTTTTAGTTTTCACATAAGAAGGTGTTATCAAAAACGTTTGTTCTTCTTCTTTGATTGGCGCTGGGCCTCAACCAACATGCCTCTCAAACCAGCACGATCTTTCGCCAGCTGCCTCCAGTTGCGCACACCAAGCTGGTTGAGGTCCTTTTCCACTTGTGTGCGCCATCTAGTGCGAGGACGTCCTCTGTTGCGCTGTCCCAATGGCTCGGTGTCGAAGACTCTTCTTGCCAGAGCTGTGGTGTACCTCCGCTCTAGTTTCGAGAGATGGCTCTGTTACTCAATTGCCTCTTGAGCCCAAAGAAACAGCTATTGGCAAGAGTAATTCTGCGCTTGATCTCGGTACTGGTGTTGTTGTCCCTATTTACTCCGGAGCCTAGGTAGACAAAGTCCTTGACTACCTCAAAGTTTCTGCTGCCCAATATGACGCTCTGTCCGAGACGTCGATGTTGTGCGTAATTCCGTGATGACAGCATGTACTTTGCTTTGCCCTGGTTTATCGCTAGACCCATTTTAGCCGCTTCCGCTTCAATGCCAGCAAACGCCTCATTGACGGCTCGCTGTGTTCGTCCAATCACGTCAATGCGTCATCGTCGGCGTAAGCAAGCAGTTGAACAGACTTTTGGAAAATCGTGTCTGCTTACGTTTGAGTTTCGCACGATCTTCTCAAGTATGATGTTAAAGAAGTCACATGGCAGCGTGTCGCCCTGCCTTAAACCTTTTTTGACATTGAAGGTCTCGGTGAGTTCGTTACCGACCTTGATGGAGCAGCGAGAGTTCTCTTCTTGTCATCCTGCATAACCTGACGAGTTTGGCAGGAATGTCAAGGCAAGACATGGCGCTGTATAGCTCGTCTCTATGCACGCTGTCATATGGCGCCTTGAAATCGACAAATAGGTGGTGGGTGTCGATCTGCATCTCTTGAGTCTTTTCCAGGATCTGCCGAAGTGTAAATATTTGGTCTATTGTGGACTTCCCTGACCTGAAACAGCACTGATTTTTACCTATTAGGTTGTTGGCAAATTGTTTCAGGCGTTCACACAGAACGGCAGAGAGTATCTTGTACGCGATGTTAAGGAGGCTGATCCCTCGATAGTTGGCGCAGTCAAAGGGATCTCCTTTCTTGTGGACCGGACAAACGATACTAAGATTCAAAAAAAAAACGTTTGTTGGGACTCATTTATTTTCAAAATTACTTACTTGTTTTTTAAGCTTCTGGGACTCATGAATAAGGTAACACTGAAAGTTACCCTTCCTTTTGTCTGATGAGCAGATGAAGATTCAGCTCCTTTTCCAGCTGTGGAGAGTGAAGAGTGACAACGTTTAACACGAAGAAGTTGAATAAGATGCTAAGAAGTCAAATTAACTTCCAATCCCTGATCGATGAAAGCTCGAACTGAGTGCAGATCTCCCGTTATGGATGGGATTTTCACTTGAGCTGTTGGAAGTAGTATTTCGATATTGGATGGGTAAATATTGGTTACGTTTGTTGAAGCTGTGTTCTTGGGGTTAACGGTTTGTTTAATTGAATATTGATAACTATTTTCAGTAGATTGATGAATTGATTGATTTCCGAGGCAATTGAAACAAAGTTTCAACTGCTTGATTTTTTTGCAAATATTTGACAAATTAAGCAAACTTTAAAATCATGTTGCCGTTTTTCAATTGAAAAACTTGACTTTGACTTTGTTTCAGAGAAAAGAATGTGCGCGTTAAAATAAATTAAGAAGTGCATTCTGTTAAATGCAACATTTAAGTTATATTTTTAATTAAATAAACATTTGTGTCTTTAATGACATATGTATAAATTATCGCCGTAATCTTACTTACTTATCAGGCAGACGAACCATGAAGGGTCTGAGCCTGAGCCTGAGCCTTCCATCGGTGACGGTCCTGGGCACGCTGCTTCCAGTCATCAAGGCCAAGCTGTCTTACATCCGCGATGACTTGGTCTTTCTATCGGAGGTTCGGTCTTCCTCTCCTTCTCGAACCAGGAGGCTCGGATTCGAAGACCCTCTTTGCTAGAGCGTTGTTGTCCATTCGCTCGATGTGGCCGAGCCAGTGTAGTCGACGGATTTTTTCCTTCCGGACCACATTCACATCTTGTACAGCTCGTCATATCCTCAATTCGCCTTAGTCGCAGACGGGCCCCATATCCCAAGTAGAATTTATCTTTTGAAGGCACCAAGAATCAGCTCTGCGGTCTTACTCAATGCGCAGCTTTCGGCTCCATAAAGTAGGACTGGCAGATCGCCGTAATCACTATGCTGAAAGCAATGACATTATAGCATCTAATTTTGGCCTAGCTTCAGCGATGGCTCTTGGAACAGTTGCTTCCCCTTAATGTGCAAGTGGAGTACCAAGTGATTGATAATATTACTCATTATCCATGAAACAGGTTGTTTTGTTAAAGAAGTATCGGCTAGAGATGAACCACTGGCTGTAGTTGTTGATTGGGTTTCTTCTTAGTCATATTTTCTATAGTATCAAGGTATTTTTCTTCACATCTGCTGTACAGCTTTTCCTTGAAATATGGTTCTCCTTCGAATTCCGCTTTGGCTTCAGATTTTAGTAACGCTTCAATCGAACCCAAACTAATGTGGTTCTGTTTAAAGGTACTACAATTTTCTTTTAATGCAGATATGCGAGATTGCTTTAACATTAAACATACAGTAGTGTATAGTAGTGCAGTACGACGGTTGCATCGCGTTCATTTCTCTCCGCAGTGGAAAGAAGTTGTATGCCATGTCGATCTACTCCTCCGGCTCCCTTAGTTTCATAACAAATATTTCCGAGCTCGATTCGTTGTTTCGATGTCTAAGTCTGGACTCAGAGGTGAACTATTTCATTTTGGCCGGGGAATTAAATGCCCGTCACTGTTATTGGAAAAACTTAGTTTCCAATAACAGAGGGGACCGTCTCTACAGCTGGTTCTGCTTGCACAGTGTGGATTATAGAATCGATTTAAAAGCGACCGAAATAGCGTCCTTCTCCGGGAGCGGATCGTTCTTGCGTCTCCTGCTGTTTGATGCAAGATTGTAGTTGACAGACACAAACGCCGAAGCGGTAAACTGTTTGAACACTTTCGTGTATCTCAGCGACCATTGTGGACGAATTCAAGATCCCCAACGTCATTGCGGAATTAGGAGAGTTTGTTCGAACGCATACCTATAATTACAGTAGAGCACTTTGGCCACGCCTGTCCAGACAAATGACACGTGCACTCTCTTCGAATGCGCTTCTCATTCCGTCCAATTTGAGGAGACTATAAAACAACAATTGGAGGAGACTATAAAACAACAATGCTCAGTACGATACCACGGTCTACACGCACTATTAATGAAAACTTGTACCGCAATGCGAAAATTGATGTACTCCACCAGCAAAAAAGTAGTCTCCTGTCAAGAATAATGAATGTGGGTATGAGCGTTGACCTTGACTAATTCCTGCATGTCTTGATACGATTCCAGATATACACAACAAAAACAATTTTTACGGCCCACCCCTTTCGAAAAACTAGAACTAACAAAGACTAGAAGTCTAGAAAAAGCTTCTCAAACTAAGTCCAATATTATTAATTTTTTCCCAACTATATTATTAGATTATTTTTTTGAGTCATTACCCAGTCATTAGCAAAGAGTAATGGCTGACTCGAAAACGCTCTAGAAACATAGGCGTTCGTAGTCGGCATAACATTGTAACAACTCCAGAGATTGCAGTCCATATGCAAGGCAATGCCAGACTACTTACTTTGAATTCAATATTAATAAGTTCAATTGATACTCAAAAATATGCGTCATCTCTCGAAGTGCACCTGAAATGAAAATTATACATTTCAACGATTAAAAGCAAATATGTTGAAGCCGATGACTGCAAAACCTTTTTCCGCCTATTTGCTTAAATTCTCTTAAAACTTTCATCACTCGTGTTTGCTCCCGTGCATACATCCTACGTATGCATCAATTTGAAGAACTTAATTTGCCAAAAACTTCGTAACATTTTTTAGAAATGTAGGGAGGAAGAGTCGCCTTCCAACGTTGCACACTGCATAACTCATATTTCTCTCTTACAGCCATCTGTCTTCATTCTCGTCAAAGGATCCGCCGCCGTCTTTCCGATATATTGGTACTCAACGATGCGTATTTACATGCACAAGTGTGGATGGCTGTATGGCTGTGTACTTGCATGGTCATACCGATGGTGGTGCTTCCAGCAACAAGTTGAGGAATCTAATATAATTACATAATTTCGAATTCAGGATGGAAACTTCGAAATGAATTTCTCTGCACGTCCATGAGTGGCATAGCAGCAAGAGAACAGCAGCAACAGCAGTACTATGGTAAGAGCAGCACATTTTCTCAAATTACTGAGCCCCAGCCACATGTCTTGCACACAAAGTTGGTTCAAGCGTTCCAACACAGCACACCCTCTAACTCCCCGCATTGCCCCTTGTTTCAGATTTATGCAGGCTTCAATACGTTGCAAGTCGGGAGCATAAACATCAGTTTTCGATAGCAAAACATACAATTTATTATGCGTACGTGTGAAAGTTTGATCGAGTTCAATGCGGCAGGAGATCCAGCGCAAGCATCGGCATCGCATCGCCAATGGAGAGTTAGTGGCCTTGCAAGGACATTACATATTCATAAAATGAAAAATTATGTTGCAGCTTGGACGGATGATAACAGCACAAACACAAATCCGTGAGGAGGCGCCGCGTTTGCAAGGAAGATATCCGTTGGATCCATTCATCTCCATGTGTGGCGAATGATAATGTAAATCACAATGGCCAATGGCAAACGATGAGACTGCGGCATCATGTGTGTAAGGATGTGGAATATTGATTAGAGATTCACACGTTGCAATCGATGTGGTATTGCTCGCTGTTGCTCCACACGGCGGAATTGAATCACGAATGGGACTTCATGAATTTGGAATTAGTGTCGATAAGGGTGTGACCAGGCATTTGACTTGTCTTTAGTCGGTCACGCATGATAGGATTCGATTGATTGATTCGGTGAGATGATATGGGTATTGGGTCTTAAAATTTGATCGATATCACACGGTTGAATTGCCATTCAATGTATGGAGTCCGAGATGCACTGGTACTAACTCCCACGAGGTTGTACATGCTATAGCTGTGTGATTGATTGATTTCATGTAGTGGCCTACAACTGGCTGCTGACTGTGAACGCTATAGTCGCTGGCAAATTGTTAATGCTTGTAATTGGGCTTAGACATTCAGGCAGGAGATTAGTGTTTTTTTGCAGCAGACTAGCTAAAGTCCATCTCGGATTGTGGTCCCATACACATTATTCAATCTTCATGTCCACAAACGTATTTAAAAAAAACCTTGAAATACATAAAACTGAGATATAATTACTGGAAAACATGCTTGTATGCTCGTCTGTAAAAGTATGCTTTGTATTTACACATTATCGGCTAACTGGCCGCCATCCAATGATTAATTGTTTGCATTCAGGTTCGCATAGTCACCGACACGGTAATGTTTCGCTGTAGGATTCCCTCTCATTATGATTAATTATCAAGTCGTTTACTCAAAATCCTTTCTTCCATTAGCTGAAATTATCCATCACGGATCCGTTGACAGGTCTGTCAGTTTCACCTACTTCCCCCCAAATGAAACAACACCGCTAAGAGTATTTCATTTACGGTAGCCATTGTTTGAATCTAAACTTTATTTTCCTCTGATTTTTAAGGGTTAAATGGAATCGCCTTCCTCATCGTTGTCATCGTAAGACACATATTTACGTCATAAATGTTTTATCGTCCACACCAACCCTGAAACCATTTGATGCCAACGAATGATGTCTTTCAATGGAGAGTCCATCGAAATGAAACAACTAGTTTTTACATTCAGATACACATTTATTTCTTTCTTTTGTTTGTTTCTTTTGCTTCTGTATTTTATTACATTTACTACACAAATCTTGCTATGCTTAGATTCCAACCACATGGTTTGTGAGTGGAATGGTATACTTAGATAGTTTTATGATTATTACTTACTCCTAAGGAGGACAAGTATTTTGCGACTTAAGATTTTCAATTCTGTCATTTTGATTTCAACTTTAGTTTTACTAATCGGAAAAAGAACAACTAACCCAACGGGTTTTTGCTATAGCGCATCAAAATAGTGAGCAAATATGTAGAGTTAAAAACTAATGGACGCTCAAAATTGGCAATGAACTGTTCAGATAACCACCGCATTATTCATGAATATTCAAAAAAGTTGTACAGACTTGGAAGACCTTTCGCAAAATTTATCTTCACTTCTACCAAGTTCAGTCAAAGTCACAACATTAAAAATATTCATTTGCCTGCGATGACTATCATAGAAGGATACATCACGGAAAAGGAAAAAAACTAAACAAAAATAAAAATAAACACGAAGAAAAGATAATAATATTCATTGTTGCAGCATTTGTTGAGCAGATTAAGGGTTTAGGCAATTCTAGAACAAACGATATCCCATCGGATTTGCTGTTATACTTAAACGTTCAAGAGCCTCCTTGATGTGCTGCCATTTGGCAGAGTCAGCGAGCATAATTAGCTCATCATAGACATCCTTGTTGCGCTTTTCATCGTATATCTTCTGCAATAGTTTCATCATACGTCCATGATGCGAGTGCATGTAAGCATGCCAGAGAGTGAAGCTTGAAACCTTAAAAAGAAAACAATGCAGACGCTTGAAGAGAATTCCATGTGACATCTGATATACCTTGGTGTCAGTGTGATCTACGAACTTTCCAATCTCAGAGTATATCGTATCGAGCTCATCCAAACGAGCAGAAGTTGTTTTGCTGCCTTCGATGATGGACAGGCGGGCAACGGCGATACCCTTCTTCACTAAACCCTCCAGCAAATTGTTTCTTTGCTTCTCCATATTTCTGTAACGAGATAACACCAAAGGGGAACGTCCCAAACGTCTATTAATGAAAAACAAACTTATAGAATCGCGAGAAATCGTCATGGACTTGTATTGAATGTAATTTGAAGTGAAATTAAGCAAAAGGGAGAAATTTAGTCACGCATCGAGTTAGGCAGTGTTTTTGGGTTCTTTTCACTCACTACTTTGGTTGTTCAGCACGTATCATCGAAAAGTACATTGTCAGTGCTGTGTATCGCCCGAAGTACATTTAAATAAAATTGTAATTTTCATTCAAAAGATCCTAACAGAATTATCGAAATCTAAATCGTAATTGCGATTTATTCAGTCATCATCAACTTTCAGAACCACATATTGTACGGCAATTCAGTTAAAAGTGACGTTAAATGCAGTTGACAAAACGGAATTAAACGTCACTAGATTTTCGATATTGCCGAAAGTTTTCAATAATTATGTGAAAGATTATCGACTTCGCGGCGAAACTATTTAAAAGCATTGAGCATAAAATGAAATCGTTAGAACAATGGCCACGATTTAAAAACTAATCGAAATCGGGTCCTTCTACACTCACAAAAAAGATAATAATCAATTGAAAACTTTAACAGCAAGCTGTGCGAGTGACACACAAGTTTTCAATGAAAACTTTCATTAAGTAGCTACTTATATCGGTGTTTTTTTGAAACTTTTTCAGAATTAACCCCGTATTATCGTTATTTTGCGTTCGCCTGAAAATAAATTAATTTCGAGACGTACGGATGGAAAGCACTTTTTATGTTGAAAACAGAAATTCAAATGTTTGCACTGACAGAGAATGCAATGATCTACTTGGTCGCAATGTCAAGACTAGTTGCACTCCTCTGGGTGGACGTCGGAGACGATCAAGATTTACTCTTTAAACAACCCAAACAAACATTGCCCAGTTTGTCTAGATTTTAGGTGACACATAAACAAAAAAGAACAGCATTTAGTGGTCCAGCCAATCTGTGTTTAAGCACATAAGCATCCAGGACGATGCACATAGAAGCAACCGAACAACGAACAACGATGCTGCGGCAAAAGTTAAGTGCGACTACAATTACTAATCCTCGTAAAACACTCTACCATCCGTGAGATTATCATTCATTCAGGTTGTTGCCCACGTTCAAGCGCTCATGCGATACTCGGAAGAAGAAATGTGTGAATACTCGGTAGCGTATCAACACAGTGGGCGGGTGGTGTGAACGTAAAGTGAAACTTTTAACATTCACCCAAGCTAGTCAGCAGCTGAAGTACAATTTTTGTTTTCTTTTTCACAAAGTCCTGCACAATAAATTGCTCGCACACAAAGGGAGGAATTTGAATTCCTTTTTTGTACGTTCTTCTCACTCAACTACGTTCACACCCACACCCAGACTGAAACACTCCAAAATGACATAACATTCAACGAGGCAGAAATGCAAGCCCCAAATAGGGAAAGTGAAAGGGTGGCGCGTACACTCTCTTAAATGGAATTTAACAAGTTTGTGTTGCACCTCAATTCGGACTGCGGACGCCCACAGTGCACACAATGACCCCGTTATACTCACGTTTTAATCTTGGCCGCATCCGAGCGTGTATCGTTTTTTATGCCGTAATAACCCAGCAATGCGTCCTTGTCGGTCTCCTTGATAACTGTGTTAGCCTTCTCGATGATAGTCTGCAGAGTACTTGTGAGGGCTTCTATGTCCGGCTTCCCCTCAACGGTGTCATCCCCGGCCACGAACCTGGCAAACGCGAACGGCAACCATGGCTTCAACTGTACGTTTTCAACGTTCTGGATGTACATCAGGATGGCAGTGAGATGCTTGGGGTGAGCGGCAAGCACCGTGTTGCAAAGTTCCTCCGCCTTGTCCAGATCTGCAAGATAAACGTTTTCATGAACAATAGCTTGAATCATGATTGATTGCTCATTGGCCTTACCTATTTTTGCAATCATTGTGCACTGGTAGTCACGCAGTCCCTCGGCGTAGTCGTCCTTCGGCTTGGCTGACTTCTTCGGACTGCTGGATCCGTTGGCCGCCGGCTTGCAAACGTTGCCCCTCTCGATGCCATTGGCCGAGGCCATGGCGGTGCCATTAGACTTTTTGCTCGATGCGGAAGCGCCTTCGCTCATCAAGTACTGAAACTTCAAAACGTGCACTTTGCGGCCGACTTCGTCTTTGGCTAGAGACAATGCTCCATTCAGCCAAGCTGTGCCGCTTGGCAGTGCTGCCTTTGTGATTTTCTCATTGCTCAAAGGCGCTACATAAACCACTTTCGGCACGTTCTTCACCAGCGCGTTGTTGAACTTCCGGCCGGCGACAATGCACTGATTGTACTGCTCGTAGATATCCAAACTAATCGGACTCGACAGTTTGAATAGCGCCACCATATTCGCCTCGGAGATTTTCTCCAGTGCGTCCTTCTTCTCGTGACGTATCTGCAGCCGCACCGTGTAGTCGCCCTTCTCCACTTTGGTGCAGAACTTCTGCGAGTGAGCGTCACCGCAAGCAATTAGCATTTTGTTCGAATCGAACAGCATCCAGAGTTGCGACTCGAATTCGGACTCATAGAGCAGTGAGTTGAAGAGCGGCGCGTACAGAGCAATTTCCTGTGCCTTGGCAACACTTAGGTTGTACGTTAAAATGTTCTGATAAATTTGCCTGCCCTCGGGAATGACGTCGCGTGTTGGGCTCAATGCTGTGATTTTCGTTTCGGCTGGCTTCAAGACAACTGCAGCGGTTTTTAATTGAATGGACGGCTGGAATTCTTCTGCACACAGGGCAGTCACATGGAACTGATGAATGCCCTTAGCCGAATGCATAACAGCTGAAAATAATTTTATAAATATTATTTGATGGAATTAAATCAAGCAAAACACGTGAGGATAAAGCAATTTACTTTAGCTTCCAATATAAGCTCAATAAAATGCCACTCGAAAAGAAGCAATTCGCTTTTCATTCATCATCGTTTAAGTGCCCTCAAACTCATTGAAGTAAACGTTCATTTTGAACTTATGACGTTCACAACAAACTGACACACTTGAATCTAACTAACTTGCAGCGGATCTAAGGAGCACGTTATATACACAAAGATATGTCCAAACACAGTTCTGAGACAAAGGACGAAAACAGATGCCAATTTGGTTTTGATCAAATGACGAACACCCGTTCATGAGCACCGCTTTGTTATGCTGTATTGTATATACGACCACATACATTCTTTATGTCAGCCAGTCATGGGATACTTTTCCTCAGAACGCTTGTTGCCACAGACATTCATGCCACGACAACATAACCAACTTTCGAGTCGCAAATGAACTTGAAGCTGAACTGCTCCGGTCACCGCAAGAATCCCAATGATGATGACGAAGATGTAAACAAGTTATTCATGCTCTGCGCACTGGGGCAAGGTTACACACAAAAACATCACACACCAACACACAGGAATAAACATCAGCGTCATTATTTTCAACGTTTGTTATCTTATCTACGAGTGCAAATGAATGCTATCCGGTAGGACGTCGCCGCACCACCGCCAACAAGCTATCCACTCCGAATTCATACACATGCATGCTGGGAAGCATGCAAGGGTGGGTGGGAGTGTGTTCTAATTTCCATTTGCGCTCTAACTTTGAGAGACCGACCCGACCATCCGATTGACCAAAGAATTCCCTGAATTGGCCAAATTAAAATTCACTGAACGTTGTGTGATTAATTCAGGTTCGCCCCCTTTTATGCTCCCCTTCACTCGCTCGCTCGCTGACTGGCTCAAAGAGTTTTAGTGTACCGCAAAATTTACTTTATCTCACTACTGCGTAACTAACGAAATCCAGAAGTGTGCTATTTGCTTAACCAGATATGTACATAGTCTCTCATGCGAATGCCGTAGGGTCTTGCGTGTGGTAGCACATTATTCCTATTCCTTTTTGTCTTTTTTGCTGGTTTATTTTTTTTCCGACTTGTTTCACAAATATTACATGGGAGCAAATTTGCACGAACAAAACGTATTACATTTGGCCGCTCTGCTCTGAAAATCTCTGGTGCATCTCAATTTCCATATGCAAGGCCAAACAAAGGAACACAACATCAAACCTTCTTCCTGTTCCTGCAACAGCAACAGCAAGCAGCAGAGCTTTACATGGCTCAACGGTACAGAGCATGGCTACGTGGAGAGAGAGCTAAAACTGTTAAAGCACTTGCTAATGTGTATGGTAATTTATATCCAGGTGGTTTGTCGCATTTTATTGCCCAACTTAACTTGACCCTTTGTTGGTGCGACTGAGCCATACTGCTGAAACATGGAGCACCAGTGTGTGGGAGGGACACTGCCTTGTTGTACTCATCCAGACCGAAGCACAACGGCAACCGATGGCATGAAAAGGATATGGAAAATTTAGACGACCGGATGGTGAACACTGGGCGGCGATAAAGGATGTAAGTCCTTGTTTGGACATGTAGTCACTGATGATCTTGTGACGGAAACTGTTACTGGACAACTTTTGTTCAGTGATTCTTATTCCATAAATACATGCATATGTCAAGAAGAAACTCACAAGACAGAACAAAACCACCGACAATCACGATGCAACACATATGCACACCTGTACGTCGGTCTCAGGGGCCAACTTCAAATCTGATGATATGTTGATTGGGATTTTCATTATTTCATCATTCCCAGGGTTGGATTCCGTCAGTGCAGACCTATGCATCCGTCAGATGCTTTGTGCGGCGCTTTTGTTTTGTCTTGGCGAAAGCCTCATCTGTAGACCGAGTTGCCAATTTGCTTGGATTACCAGACTCTAGATGCGGATGTGACACAGCAGGTAATCCGTTGATTTTGTGCAAATGAATCAGAGGAAAACTTATGTCATGTGTCCGCCATGGAGCTTCTAGGAGTTTTTCAAATGAGTGTAGTCGAAGAGAATCTCCTTGGTTGCAATGATACCCTCTAACTATTGGTGACGCAAGAGAATCGAAAAAAAATAGTATTTGGTAACACAGGGTTGTACTTCAATGTTTCAGGAGTTGTCAGTCAGTGAGAATTTTGTTTTTCTCAGTTAGGCGACTTCCTCCAGAGGAAATAATGACCTTAAACTACATGGTCATTTGCCGGCAGCCTCATACATTGATAACATAACATGTAAGTCTTCGTCTGAGCAAGAGCTCGAAGCTGTGTACGTCTGACAGATACGAAGTCGTTTCAAATTTGTTGTAAGTGCAGTCCATACCGTGGAGATGCATGCATATCTAAAAGTTGGTCATGTCTGCGGGCAAGGTGAATGGCGGAGCAGTGAACTATATAAGCTGCATAAAGCGAATATCTGTCGATTATATTGGTTTGGTCACATCGAGGGAACCTTCATGGATCGCAGACCTGATACCTAAGAAAGCTTCTCTTTGGCTTCCTTTGAGTTGCACCAACGTGCGTTCTTTTGGGCAACGTACAGCAGAGATATTTGTGTCGGTCCTAGCATTCAGTGGCTACAGGGATGCAGTGCGTCAAGAATGTATCGGTGGAAGAGGCACAAGAGTATTGAATAGGTGAATAGGAGGAAGGAAATAGGTGAATTTATTTTGGAGAATAACAGTTACATCTGTGTAGACACTTGATGAGGATGGATGAGAAAAAATCAAGGTTGGTTGGGCTTGGACGGGGTTCATAGTTCTGACCCTCCACGGATGTCAGATTGTAAGACTTCAACTAACTGACGACAAAAATTAGTTCATCATACAAACTGAAGGAACGATCAACAGCATATTGTGGCGTAAATTACAAAAGCCAACCAACCTACTTGCAATAAGTACTCACACAAAAATGACACCACAAAGTTGGATGACACTATGTTTTATACATAAAGGTCGTCGGCAATTATTTTTGATCACCAAAGTTTCTAGAGCCCTAAATGAGCCTTCAATAATGTAGAACAGAGTCAATTGAAGAGGCCCAAGTTGAATTCAAGCAATCCGTGACTTCAGTAATTGTAAGTCTGCTTAGCAAAAGGGTACAACCCTCACTTTAAGAGAAAGCGTGAAGTACCTTGGGCTAATCTTGGATAGGAAACTAAACTGGAAGGGGTCAAGCTCGAGTTGATAAACCGAGTCAACTCGAGTTACCTCCAAACCGAGTTAAATTTATGTCAAACCGAGTTGATGAAACTAAAATTAAACAAGTAAATGAACATAAAACCATTCGACACGGTGTGAACACACAACTCCTTTGACTGGAGTTATCGGCTCGGGTTGGCCATGGACGAAGCACTGTTTGATGCGGCAGTTAGACAGACACCTGCTTTTCTCTCGTTGCTTTGGCGACTTTTACACGAGCTAAATCGGACAGCAAGCTTTTCCATCTTTTAGGCAAGGAAGGTGAAGCTTTTCCTAAGTCTCCTCCTCTCTTGCCAACAAGATGGAAAAGCTTGCTGTCGAATTTAGCGTGTGTAAAAGTACTCTTTCTCGGTTCTCTAGTATGTATGGTGAATAGAAATGTGCCCACACTCGCTTTGAATGTACCTCGTTTTGACTCATTTAACCAACTCGAGTCTCAATGTATAATGTTCCTCGTAAGCCAAGTTAGTTAGTTGTACTTGGTCTCGTAAGTTGTGTTGTGTAGTATTTATTAATATTCATTTAATTTGGTACTGTTTTGTGGATATAATTTGAATTACAAGGCTAATAATGACCAGCCGCACTAATCACCGTAATCAATACATGTTTTTGGTTTATTTATTTTTTTATGTATTTCATTATATTTAATAACCATTATTTTCGTCACTAAATTCCTGCACTTTATTTTCCATATTCCAAAAAGCACACCCATTATTACGTCAAACATTGTTTAAGAAAGTTAGCCAACTCCAGTTGCAACTCGGTTTGCTTCAATTCCAACTAGATTTAACTCGAGTTAAGAAAGTTTCGGGTTAGCACGTCTCTAAACGAAATAACTAAGAACATGGCTTCTGCCCTATATCTATGTATGTATTACATCACCTAACTGATGCAAAGAGTAGCTAATAATAAGGGGGTCTCTCTTCCCACCTCTTAGATCACTCGAATATTATGGCCTAGGTACAATAGCGCAAAAGCCGACATACTTCTTATATGCATCAAAAAGCTGCTGCGGATGGTAGTTGGAGCAATAGTTGGTCATAACCATCTGAGATACCTCGAAAAAAAATTAGACTTACTCTTGACACCATAAGCAGAGGATGTGGAGACGAAGAAGGAATTGAGGGCTCTACTCACTACCTTTGTCTGTGGCAGTCTTTACATACTGCGACAGAGAACAATGGGAGATTTCTTCTTCCAGAACCTTCAAGATATAGCATATATGACTTTAAGCTCTATTTGCAGGTTTGTACCGACCACTGAATGGGTGGAAGCAACAGTACAACATCTTCATCTTCAAGGGCAATAACAATGACGAGTAGGACGATGGTCCATTCATCCCAATGGGCATCATATTAGATAAAAAATGAAACGGTTTACCCACAGACATAAATTACCCAGGGGCCTGTTTTACAGATCATACATCACATACATTTCATTCAACATACAGCACTGTCATACATTATACACATCATACAATTTTGTGTTTCTCAGATTCTTGAAGGATTGTATGATTGCCTCTTTGTGGCATGATGTGTAGTATTTTGACGTTTCATTCTAAATACAGAGATAATGTACTAAAAGTAATTTCTGAGGCCTACTTCTCATACACGAAGAGCTACGAGGAGCAACTAAGCGAGAGACTCTCCAGTATGCCTACGTCAAGCACAAGCGCCTACGATATGTGGTTGCATTGCCCGTTCGGCCATCAAAGAGGAAGCGAAAACTACCTTAGGCTAGCTACCACCCCGACAAGAAACTCGTGTTATGATGGCGAGTGTGAGAAGAAAAAACGTGCAACCGACGAGGCATACCAAAACGCACTGCAACAGAAAACAAGAGCAGCCCATGAGGAATACCGGGCTAGAAAACGGGAGGACAAAAAGCAGCACTTTCAACATATGCTTAGCGGACCTGACCAGGAAAGACTGATAGGAAACGAGGAAATCTCAACTCCAGTCGACGAAGTAGACCTCCCACCTAGCTTTGAAGAAATCGGTACAGCCATTAAAAGGCTGAATAACAACAAAGCCGCAGACTCAGATGGCTAACCATTGGAGTTTTACAAAGCTGGAGGCAATGTACTGGTAGGGAGCATGCACCAGATCATTTGTCGAATTTGGGAAGACGAAAGCCTGCCCGATGACTGGAATATCAGCTCCATATGCCCTATCCACAAAAAATGCGATCCTACCTCCTGCAAAAACTATCGAGGTACATACCTGCTCAACGTCGCCTACAAGATAGTATCCTGCGTACTTTGTGAACGTCTAAAGAAAGGAGCTGTGCACCGCACTAATCGGCACGTACCAAAGCAGCTTCGGGCCCGGCAAATCGGCTATAGACCAAATATTCACACCAAGGCAGATCCTGAAGGAGACCAGAGAGTTTCAAATCGATACTCACTATCTTTTTTTTCAAAGCCGCATACGACAGCATTCATGGCAAGGGATTATTCGAAGCGATTTCACGAATCTGAGAATTCAAGATCCCGGCAAAATTAATCCGGTTGTGTCTCACCACGATAACACTTACGCGATGCACGGTGCAGTTCGATTCGAGGACCCATGAGCCGTTTGAAGCTTGCACCGGATTTCGACACGGAGATTCACTGTCGTGTGTGTTCTTCAATTTGGTACTGGAGAAGAAGGCACTATTTTCTGCGAGTCAGTTCAGCTGTTGGGATACGGTGATGACATCGACATTATCGCGCGGTCCCAACGCGCCGTAGTGGAAGCTTTCATGGCAATTGAGGAACAGGCGAAACGAGCTGGTCTAAAGGTTAACGAGAAGAAAACTAAGTACATGCCGAATTTATTCGAAAAACGATCCGCCGCACACCGTCAAGGTCAAAATGTTACTATCGACACCTACCATTTATAGGTTGTAAAGGAGTTTGGCTCCCTCGGACATCGTAGTGGAGATCCCACGTAGTATCGCACTTGGCAAACGATGCTACTTCGGTTTGTCAAAACAACAGCGCTCGAAATTCCAGACTCGAAGGACCAAAGCCATGCTCTACAAAACTCTTATCCTGCCAGTACTGCTTTATGGAGCCAAAAGCTGGACACTAAGCAAGACTGCAGAGCTGATTCTTGGTGTCTTCGAAAGATAAATTCTACGTCGGACATATGGTCCCGTTTGCGAGAAAAGCGAATGGAGTAGAAGACACAACCGGGACCTGTACGAGCTGGACAATGATGAGTATGTAATCCGGAAAGTAAAATCCGTCGACTACACTGGCTCGACCACATCGAGCGCATTGACAACAACACACCAGAAAAGAGGGTATTCGAATCCGAGCCTCCTGGTTCGAGAAGGAGAGGAAGACCGAACCTCCGGTACAGAGACCAAGTCATCACGGATGTAAGACAGCTTGGCCTTGATGACTGGAAGCAGCGTGCCCAGAACCGTCACCGATGGATGGCAGCAATTGCTCAGACTCGGACCCTTCATGGGTCGTCTGCCAGATAATAAAGATAAAAAAGTAAAAATAAAGAAAAATGTACAATTCCAAATTCAAAATCGTTTAATTTTTTGTACATAAGTCAAACATTTCCTACTCAATCCGAATCATTTCGGATATTTTTTAAATTTTTTATTGGAAGATTTTCTTTAATGTCCAAATTTATAGTTGTTTAATTAAAAAACCGATGGATGAGGATAAATCAAAAATTACAAGACGAGATACTTAATTTGGTTTATTTCCTTCTCTTAAAACTCATTTTGCAGCGAACACAACAATTTCATATGCTGTATGAAATGTGTGATAAATAAATAACCAACCACACCAGCGCATCGTCCACTGCAAAGTCTCACATAACAGCTCATTGTCTTCTTTTCATCCCGAGCAAGCTCGAAATTTTTTAACAATAGATCAACGAGCTCTCTTGTGATTTATTTCATTTTGGTCCAGATGTGTACCATTTTATGATCCATTGCTTTCATTCTTACGTTGCTGCATGCGACTACTTCCCTCCCATACATCTTCAAAATGTCCAACCGGATTTTCTAACTCACACGTGAGGACACATTTCTTAAAATTCAATTTCATGCCACTGCAGGTTAAAGTCCACATCATATCCGTGCCCCCTATGTGCTGGCCATACCATAAACCCACCCCGTTGCACGCATAAACTCATGTCACACAAACGCTGCACAGATTCTCCTCATTCCAGCCAGACGTGGTTTAATACAATTTTAAAATTCAATGTGAGAGACCTGCGCGGCTATGTCACATCTGCTAACCCGCAATCAACCCCATCCTTAAAAGTCGTTCTGCAATCATTCGTTCACATTTCTCTGCTCCCGCTAGTTTCTTCGTGTACCGGTCTTTGGATCGGAATCGCTTAGCTCGTAATCGATTCATTTCATCCTGCCGCAGTGCATCACTGCTTGAACGAGTGCACGCGCTCGCCTCTCGGCTGGCATCGACGAAGAGAAAAGAAATCTCATTTACATTTGAAATGCACAGTCAACTTCACGCCACCCACCCGCAGAACGACTGCATATGACATCGAAAATCAAAAGGTGTATATTATTGGGTCACATCTCGTCGTGCATAGACAAGATATCCTGCAGCCCAACCCCGCCTTTCCCAGCAATTGTGTGTCGCCGCGCTGATGACCGGGAACAGAATATCGATGTTAAAAAACGGACTGAAAGGATAAAGCCGAGGCAGCAGCAATTTAAATATTGAACGCTTCACATCCGGCGAAAATGTGTATGCTGGCTCTCGGAGCCGGAGCCAGAGCTGCAACTGGAGTCGAGGTGCCTCTGTTTCCTGTTAGTTTCTATGAATTTTAAATTTAATTCCAATTTTATGGTGGATTCCTTTGGATGTACACACACAGAAAACGCCATGTTCAGGTCCTACGACTAGTGCCCAACTATCATCCTTTTACTCCTGCTTGTGCTGTCTGATGGCAGCATCATCACTGTGTTAGAATCCCATATGCATGCAGCCCATGACCACGTATTAACAAAATGTTCAGAATTTTATCGGAAGATGCGAGTACAACCGAGCGGGTTGGGTTGGGTTGGGTAGAGAGGTTTGAGAGATAGCTGAGGAGGAGGATATAAATAGGACTTCCATTCACTCACGTTCGGTGTGCCGTGGTGTGCAGTTAGGGAATGGGAAATCAACATATGAAACAAGCAGGACCAGCCATATGTGTGTGCATTCGCTTCCGATAAACTGCAAGGATTCCGCCTTCCGCCGTCTGCTTTCCGCTATGAAAATTCGTACATTGGCAACAGATTTTCTTCTTTCGCCTCGTCCACTATCAGTACGACTAGTACCCGCTCGCAAATATCCTCTGCTACTTATTTCCTTTTGCCCCCATCAACTGGCCCCTTCCCGGACATCTTCCGACTCCAAACCTCCTATCTCAGTCATTGTGCATTACTAAGCAATATTTGTGTGTGCACAGCACAAGCTGTGTGCGGTAACATGAGTTTAAAGGCTTGCTACCACTTCTACTGCAATGCCCTGACACATGTGTGTGGCTGCGCGCACATACGTATATGTGTGTACCATTGGAAGAAGGGAGAGCGATTTGCATAAGTTTTCTCACAGTTTGTGTTTGCCCTAATATCCATCCATCATGTAATTTGCAAAAGGATGGGAACTACGACGACAACGACGACGACGATGGCTATTCAGCCGTCTGTTGCCGGAGATGTGCCTCTAGTTCGGAGCTGAGCAGGATGAGGGTAAAGTTCAATATTTTAACTCGAATCCCTTAACTTCTGACAGACGGATGTATGTGTCTCTCTCGAGTTCTTTGCCGCTCTGACATGAAATCCTCTCAGCAACTTTTCACAAAAGTAAATCAACAGAAATCGTTCGGTTTGTTGTTGGTAAATACTGATGACTAGACTAGTGTGTGCTGCACACATTGACGTGGAAATAAAGTTAAAGATTGCATTAACCTTTCCACATAGTGGGTCTAACCTCTTGAAGTTCATGACACATATGGAATTCGTGAAGCGCTCGTACGTGCGGTGTTGGGAATTGAATTTTAACCGTAGCCTCACTTCAATCGGATGCAGTCGTTGTGACAGTTGACGGAAAATACGTCACTAATGGTTACGATGTCAACCCCATCAAATTTAGGTATGGGAATTGCCATTTTACAGGGTGTAACCGACGAGAAGAATTTGTTTCAATTCTAATTGAGCAATAGCGGTGTGTAGTGCCTGAATACACGTTTGATTGAGTCTGCATTACTGGTTCACGTAATGGTACACACACGTAGCACTTAATCAATCACGTCCATCCTAGGGCTCTTCAAATGTGCAGACTTACTGTAGAACTTGTTGAACTAGAGCTTCAAAGTGGATAAATGTGTGGTTTTAGCTGAATTTCGGATGCCCTCAAACTAGTCACCCGAAAACTATCCACACACAGTTGGCAGGAGTATGAGGGTTTGTAATTCCATCAAACACAAGCTTTTTTAGTCTGTATTTCTTTTGTAGTCTGTATATCTCATTAACGTAAGCTAATAATTCTTCTTCTTCTTTGATTGGCGCTACAGTCCGGGGTGGACCTCTACCAACATGCCTCTCCAGCCAGCACGATCTTTCGTCAGCTGCCTCCAGTTGCGCACACCAAGTTGGTTCCACTTGTGTGCGCGATCTAGTGCGAGGACGTCCTCAGTTGCGCTGTCCCAATGGCTGGGCCGGAGCTGTGGTGTCAATCCGCTCTACATGACCTAGCCATCTTAAGCGTTGGATCCGAAGACGTTTAACTAGGTGCATGCCGCTGTACAGCCCGTATAGTTCGTGGTTGAACCTTCTCCTCCAAACGCCATCAACGCAAACAGGACCAAAGATCGTACGCAGAACTTTTCTCTCAAAACAACAAAGAGCTTCTTCATCCGCTTTCAAAAGCGTCAATGTCTCTGTGCCATAGGGCAGGACTGGGATGATCAGGGTTTTATACAAGGTCAATTTGGTGTTTCGAGAGATGGCTCTGTTACTCAATTGCCTCTTGAGCCCAAAGAAGCAGCGATTGGCAAGAGTATTTCTGCGCTTGATCTCGGTACTGGTGTTGTTTTCCCTATTTACTCCAGAGCCGAGGTAGACGAAGTCCTTGACTACCTCAAGTTTGACGCTCTGTCCGAGACGTCGATGTTGTGCGTCCTTCCGTGATGACAGCATGTACTTTGTTTTGCCCTGGTTTACCGCTAAACCCATTTTAGCCGCTTCCGCTTCAAAGCCAGCAAACGCCTCATTGACGGCTCGCTGTGTTCGTCCAATCACGTGAATGTCGTCCGCGTAAGAAAGCAGTTGAACGGACTTTTGGAAGATCGTGCCTCGGGTGTTTATGTTTGACTTGTTTATCTTTTCAAGTATGATGTTAAAGAAGTCACATGACAACGTGTCGCCTTGCCTAAAACCTTTTTTTGACATTGAAGTTCTCGGTGAGTTCGTTACCGACCTTGATGGAGCAGCGAGAGTTCTCCATCGTCATCCTGCACAACCTGAAGAGTTTGGCTGGAATGTCAAAACTAGACATGGCGCTGTATAGCTCGTCTCTATGCACGCTGTCATATGCGGCCTTGAAATCGACAAATAGGTGGTGGGTGTCGATCTGCATCTCTTGAGTCTTTTCCAGGATCTGCCGTAATGTTG
Organism: Eristalis arbustorum; assembly: GCA_916610145.1. Taxonomy (NCBI): domain Eukaryota; kingdom Metazoa; phylum Arthropoda; class Insecta; order Diptera; family Syrphidae; genus Eristalis; species Eristalis arbustorum. Next base: position 42,443,687 of record OU744319.1, read on the forward strand.
ATCGATAGTGGACTTTCCTGGCCTGAAACCGCACTGATAAGGACCTATCAGGTTGTTGACAAAGGGTCTCAGGCGTTCACACAGAACGGCAGAGAGTATCTTGTAAGCGATGTTAAGGAGGCTGATCCCTCTATAGTTGGCGCAGTCAAATGGGTCTCCTTTCTTGTGGACCGGACAAACGACGCTGAGATTCCACTCATCGGGCATGCTTTCCTCCGACCATATCTTACAGATGAGCTGGTGCATGCGCCCAACTAGGTCATCTCCAGCTGCCTTAAATAGTTCCGCGGACAATTCGTCCGCTCCAGCAGCTTTGTTCGACTTCAGTCTAGATATCGCTATATTGACTTCGACTAAATCGGGGGAACGGAATTCGTGTTCATCATCGTCCAAATTGAGTGAAACATTCTGCCTGACAGCGGAATTTGTGTCGTCATCGCCGTTTAACAGTCTACAGAAATGATTTTTCCAAATTCTCAGCATCGACTGCGATTCTACTACTAGTTGTCCATTTTCGTCCCTGCAGGCTTCGGTCCGAGGTATGTATCTTCTTGATATTTGTTTTACCTTTTGGTAAGACTTTCGGACCTCCTTCCTGTCGTAACACCTCTCCATCTAAACGACCGCGCGCTTCACATGCTCTTTCTTTTTCTTTCTGAGAAGCCGGTGCTCTTCCCTTCTCTCCTGTTCGCAGAGCTCACGAACAGCTCTCGTTGTTCAATGCAGCTAATAATACAACAACAGAATTGTATGGTGACACTGTACAATTCGTAAATGCGCTGAATCTCCTGAACGGATAGACATTTCACTGTCATCTACCGAAGTGATGTTAGCTAAATCGATTGCCCTCCATCCCCACAACTAGGGAGAACAAAAAAGGGACCCACGGAACAAAACACACAGATCTTGGCTTGCAAACACTATATATTTACCACAGTGCCATTCCGACAAAAAAACCTTAGACGAGGAGATAGAAAGCAGACCAAAACTTATTTCTCTTCCCTTGACATACTCTCATTTCATATTGTTATGAACTTTTACAACGATTTGAGTAAACCGAACTCAAATTTACCTAACTAGTGGCTTTGGGAGTCGTGGCATTGTGGGTATGTGGGTCGACCAACAACCTCGACATCATAGGTTCGTGCCCTGGTCTGTGCGATAGTAATAATTTTCGCGCCCCACTTCTTTCGAGTCATTGACACTGCTCAAAGAGTATTTTCTGTCTGCTTCTCAAACTTGGCCGTTCGGAGTCGGCATAAAACTGTAGGTCCCTTCCACTCGTAAGAAGCTAGGCCCTGGGCTGCTACGGGCTGTAGTGACACCTATATTATTATATTACATATAGTGGCCTTGGTTTGTTAATATAGGGTCAAAGAATCAGTTCTTCAGTCACCTAATTCCTCCTAATTTTTCGTAGAAAAAATATCCTCTATTAGATCGCAGTGTGTTGCGTATGGTTTCTGCTCTGAGGCACAATCATATTTTTCAGCGCTGTACAGTGAAGTCGCTTTACGATATTTCAATTACTTAATCACCTAGTCCACCCAAATCGTCTGTTAAGTAAGTCTTTCATTCAAAAACTTTCTAGATTCCGTGAAGCTTAAAAAAGTTCTCTACAATCCCATCAGAATTACGACAAACGAAACGAACGCCTCAAACAAAATCCGTACCTCCCCATTTCAAGCGACATTCGAACCATTCATGTTACACCTTATAGCACCCACGTCCGTACTCGAACTTTTCCTCATAATATAACTTTTCGGACAATATAACCTAGCAAGTATTTTCGAAAGAAAAACTTCAATGTGACTTTGATGACAGAAACGGACAAAACAGAACGAAAACCTTAACTAAAGACTTGTTGAAAGTTATTTCACTTTTATTTCACCTTTTACCCCCATTAAACTGCATTAACTTGGGATTGCCAAATGTCCAGCCAACATAAGCAACGACAGCTCAAGGAGAAGGTGATTCTTCCAAAAAAGAAAGGAAAGAACACATAGTATTACATAGCAATAATAAAAATCCTTAAACAATTATCGAAAAGAAATGCTCTACGTGTTCTTGTTCCTTGCCGTCAAACGAAATTTATGAAAAAAAAAAAACTTAACCCAAATAATTATCACGAGAAGTTTATTTTGAAAATACAAAGTCGTCTTCCCCCTGACAGTCTCTGTGACGGTTTGAGCGGCACCATCACGCCCAACATCTTCTTTGATGCAACTAATACAACACGCCAATGTCATTGTAGTTTAACGCAACTGAAACCACTACCAGAACAAATAGAAAAGCCTCCACTTTGTCCCAAAGCATATAGGTACGTGAAGGAAGTGAAAAAAAGTCATGCACACACAAATAGAGAGCCAACGGAACTGTTGTGGTGTATTAAGTACCTAACCACCCCTTTCATTAAGTTGTAAAAGCAAGAGAAGAACTTTTACTGTAAATTTTACAATATTTCCTCACCCCCTTGGTAGGGGATTTCCTTTTGTTTTCGAGTTGCCAACGAAGACCGAGGGGAAATTTCAACTTTTCAACCGTCGACAACGTCGGCAAGAAGGCCAACACTTTTCTGCCAAAAAGAATACTTCTCAACCCATTTGCTGCCGGGAGCACCTTATTCTCGTCGAGGAGTTATTGGCGAAAGGAAGAAAACTTTTCCAGTTAGCACTGGTGAGTTGTTCTCCCTCATCTCCCCTCAACCCGCTTTGGGAATTACTAGAAAAATCATGAAATCGGTACTTACTTGCCCGTGGACTGGGCGTGATCCCATGGAACTCCAAACTATATTTTAAATGTGTACTGCCGAAGTTTGACCAGTATTTGGCAATGCAAAGTTCCAGTATGTTGTTGCCCTGTTCCAAAATGAAAAAAAAAAACGATAACAAATTGGTGAGAAAATCTTGCAAGTGGTGGTCATTACGAGTGGGAGTGAAGTTTACACATTGATTGCGTGCAAAACAACACATCCTAACAGCAATTAGCAGAGTCTCCCCCAATGGATCTCGCTCGTTTGCACTTACCTGAACTTTAAAGGGCCATATTGTCTCGCTCTCATTGGTCACATTGAGAATTTTCATAGTCTCAAGCTTTCGGCACGAGGACATTGGCAGCAACTGCATCGTGTGAACGAAGAATTTTCCAACTTCTTTGTCACGGTTGGCATCGGTTGACCGCATTTTTAAAACTGCAAATAGAGAAGAATACGGATTGTGAAGTTTGCGGAGATAGTTTTGAAACTAATTTAATTGCAGAAGTCTTACCTGCCCAGGAGGCGTTGTTTGGTACCGATATGAAATCACGTTGAATTGTGTTCGGTTGAAATTCGGTGACTGACTGAGGATCGAAAGTACGTGATTGCTCTACATCGAGAACGTGTGGCTGAATAACGGTTATTGGAATTTCAAACAGTGGACCCTTTTCTATGGCACTGCTATCATATGCGTTAATGCTATGTAAGGAAGAAAGAAGACATTTCAGTTCAAGTGGGCATTGCAATCTTATCGCTCCGATGATCTGTACAACGGAAAGCGGTGAGTTTTTTTTGTTTTCTAGTTCGTAACAGCAGAATAGAGGTGCTATATTAGGACCTGACAGACACTAGTCAAAGAAAGCTGAACTAGAACTCAACCATTACGTTTCTCGAACGGAGTAAAAAAAATTAAAGGTTTCTACCACACACTACAGTAATAAATCAGATTTTATGTCATACAATTAAAATTACGTTACCGGCGGTTTGAGGGAGTTAACGAAATACTTGCTTCAGAGTTTTCTAATTACTGATTGGTGTGAATTGCTGTACAGCCCGTACAGTTCGTGATTGAATCTTCTCCTCCAGAACCCGTCAACACAAACAGGACCAAAGATCGTGCGTAGAACTTTTCTCTCAAAGAGACCAAAGACTTCTTCATCCGCTTTCGAGATTGTCCATGCCTAGTTAGGCGTCTACGGATCCAACGCCTACGGTGGCTAGGTCATGTAGAGCGTATGGACACCACAGCTTCGGCCCGAAGAATCTTCGAATCCGAACCTGTGGGGCAACGCAACAGAGAACGCCCGCGTTTAAGGTGGCGCACCCAAGTGGAGAAGGACCTCAACCAACTTGGTGTGGGAAACTGGTGACAGCTAGCCAGGGATCGCGCTAGTTGGAGAGGCATGTTGGTTGAGGCCCAGGTCCACCCCGGACTGTAGCGCCACACAAAGAAGAAGAAGAAGATTGGTGTGAATTATTCAAAAGACCGCTACACCTCAATACAATTCGCATAAAATCAGGGTGTATGTTAACTGTCTATCTTGGGTTTGGAAGGAAGATATCATTATTTGTCACCACATGCATTGAAAAAAATGATGGATGGATGAATGAAGGATGCATGTTTATATTAGTAGTAAAAAATTCCAGTCAGTAGCGGTAAAATAACGAACCTTACAAGTTGGCCACATGCCTGTCTTAGTTGAAAAAGTCTGCACCGTGGCCAACTTAAGAAGTTTTTACTGTACCATTGTATTCCCCCTTCGCTTAGGGGTCGTACAATACACACGAGGTATGGTATGCCCCTCGTAAAAGGCGACTAAAATCCTGAGTTAAAGCCATTGTTTGTCAAAATGATGGTTTCTAGTTTGCAAGCAAAGGAATAAACGTTAAGTGTCTTATCTTATTATAGATATTGCACAATAAGTATTCGGCTTTATAACAATGGCGGCCAGTTCCGGAATGTTATTGCATCCTACTGGTAGCTTGACCAGATGCTATAGTCTGGTGCCACGGGAGATCAGGCTTACGCCCGTGAGACCCGCATAGGTCTCATTCCGATCGCTTGAGGTTGGCCCCTAAGTGGGAGTGTCATGGTGGCTGCCGTTTAAGACACAAAGTCGCGGGGAGAAGTGGAGATATACCTACATATCTCGGCAACTCTTCAACGTGAAATGTATTGATCCAAGTCTATGTGAAGTTGCAGAAAACAACTCGGTGCTACTACCCAAAGAGTAGCAAAGGTGTTAGATGTAGCGATGGGCGCATTAGAATGATATCTCGAGTAATAATCGATTATTAGAACATCTCGAGAAAATCTCGATTCTCAATCAATCACTTATCTCTCGAGTGACTACTAATCACTCGAGTGACTACTAATCACTCGAGTGACAACTAATCACTCGAGTGACTACTAATCACTCGAGTGACTACTAACCACTCGAGTGACTACTAATCTCTCGAGTGACTATTAACCACTAGCATGGCTTCTAACTACTGACACAAGAGAACTTGTTTAATGTATCAACAGCGCGAGAACGAATAACAACAAATTCTTGTCGAGAGCTACTGATCAGGAACATGAGGAGAATGAAAGTGATTTGCGACGACAAGCAACACTTCTGGACCCACTGTTGTTGTTGATGTTTTTATTAATGCACCGAGTAGTGGGGTAATACTTGAGTTCTTTTCCCTTGCGTTTTTCTATCATTCCGATGTTCATACTACGTTCCTGATGAGCATTTATCGACGAGAACTATTTTTTACTTGTTCTTGCGCTGAAGTAAGACAATTATCGAGTTATCTTGTGTTAGTAGTCGAGTCGATTGTAGTCGAGTGATTTGTAGTCATTCGAATAATTAGTAGTCACTAGAGTGGTTAGTAGTCATTCGAGTGCTTAGTAGTCATTCGAATGATTAGTAGTCACTCGAATGATTAGTAGTCACTCGAGAGATTAGTAGTCATTCGAGTGCTTAGTAGTCATTCGAATGATTAGTAGTCACTCGAGAGATTAGTAGTCATTCGAGAGATTAGTAGTCATTCGAATGATTAGTAGTCACTCGAGAGATTAGTAGTCACTCGGGAGATTAGTAGTCATTCGAGAGATTAGTAGTCATTCGAGTGCTTAGTAGTCATTCGAGTGCTTAGTAGTCATTCGAATGATTAGTAGTCACTCGAATGATTAGTAGTCACTCGAGAGATTAGTAGTCATTCGAGTGCTTAGTAGTCATTCGAATGATTAGTAGTCACTCGAGAGATTAGTAGTCATTCGAGAGATTAGTAGTCATTCGAATGATTAGTAGTCACTCGAGAGATTAGTAGTCACTCGGGAGATTAGTAGTCATTCGAGAGATTAGTAGTCATTCGAGTGCTTAGTAGTCATTCGAATGATTAGTAGTCACTCGAATGATTAGTAGTCACTCGAGTGATTAGTAGTCATTCGAGTGCTTAGTAGTCATTCGAATGATTAGTAGTCACTCTAGTGATTAGTAGTCATTCGAGAGATTAGTAGTCATTCGAGTGCTTAGTAGTCATTCGAATGATTAGTAGTCACTCGAATGATTAGTAGTCACTCGAGAGATTAGTAGTCATTCGAGTGCTTAGTAGTCATTCGAATGATTAGTAGTCACTCGAGAGATTAGTAGTCATTCGAGAGATTAGTAGTCATTCGAATGATTAGTAGTCACTCGAGAGATTAGTAGTCATTCGAGAGATTAGTAGTCATTCGAATGATAAGTAGTCACTCGAGAGATTAGTAGTCATTCGAGAGATTAGTAGTCATTCGAATGATTAGTAGTCACTCGAGAGATTAGTAGTCACTCGGGAGATTAGTAGTCATTCGAGAGATTAGTAGCCATTCGAGTGCTTAGTAGTCATTCGAATGATTAGTAGTCACTCGAATGATTAGTAGTCACTCGAGTGATTAGTAGTCATTCGAGTGCTTAGTAGTCATTCGAATGATTAGTAGTCACTCGAGAGATTAGTAGTCATTCGAGAGATTAGTAGTCATTCGAATGATTAGTAGTCACTCGAGAGATTAGTAGTCACTCGGGAGATTAGTAGTCATTCGAGAGATTAGTAGTCATTCGAGTGCTTAGTAGTCATTCGAATGATTAGTAGTCACTCGAATGATTAGTAGTCACTCGAGTGATTAGTAGTCATTCGAGTGCTTAGTAGTCATTCGAATGATTAGTAGTCACTCTAGTGATTAGTAGTCATTCGAGAGATTAGTAGTCATTCGAGTGCTTAGTAGTCATTCGAATGATTAGTAGTCACTCGAATGATTAGTAGTCACTCGAGAGATTAGTAGTCATTCGAGTGCTTAGTAGTCATTCGAATGATTAGTAGTCACTCGAGAGATTAGTAGTCATTCGAGAGATTAGTAGTCATTCGAATGATTAGTAGTCACTCGAGAGATCAGTAGTCATTCGAGAGATTAGTAGTCATTCGAATGATAAGTAGTCACTCGAGAGATTAGTAGTCATTCGAGTGCTTAGTAGTCATTCGAATGATTAGTAGTCACTCGAGTGATTAGTAGTCATTCGAGAGATTAGTAGTCATTCGAGTACTTAGTAGTCATTCGAGAGATTAGTAGTCATTCGAGAGATTAGTAGCCATTCGAATGATTAGTAGTCATTCGAATGATTAGTAGTCACTCGAGAGATTAGTAGTCACTCGAGTGATTAGTAGCCATTCGAATGATTAGTAGTTACTCGAGAGATTAGTAGTCATTCGAGAGATTAGTAGTCATTCGAATGATTAGTAGTCACTCGAGAGATTAGTAGTCATTCGAGAGATTAGTAGTCATTCGAATGATTAGTAGTCACTCGAGAGATTAGTAGTCACTCGGGAGATTAGTAGTCATTCGAGAGATTAGTAGTCATTCGAGTGCTTAGTAGTCATTCGAATGATTAGTAGTCACTCGAATGATTAGTAGTCACTCGAGTGATTAGTAGTCATTCGAGTGCTTAGTAATCATTCGAATGATTAGTAGTCACTCTAGTGATTAGTAGTCATTCGAGAGATTAGTAGTCATTCGAGTGCTTAGTAGTCATTCGAATGATTAGTAGTCACTCGAATGATTAGTAGTCACTCGAGAGATTAGTAGTCATTCGAGTGCTTAGTAGTCATTCGAATGATTAGTAGTCACTCGAGAGATTAGTAGTCATTCGAGAGATTAGTAGTCATTCGAATGCTTAGTAGTCACTCGAGAGATTAGTAGTCACTCGGGAGATTAGTAGTCATTCGAGAGATTAGTAGTCATTCGAGTGCTTAGTAGTCATTCGAATGATTAGTAGTCACTCGAATGATTAGTAGTCATTCGAGTGCTTAGTAGTCATTCGAATGATTAGTAGTCACTCGGGAGATTAGTAGTCATTCGAGAGATTAGTAGTCATTCGAGTGCTTAGTAGTCATTCGAATGATTAGTAGTCACTCGAATGATTAGTAGTCACTCGAGAGATTAGTAGTCATTCGAGTACTTAGTAGTCATTCGAATGATTAGTAGTCACTCGAGAGATTAGTAGTCATTCGAGAGATTAGTAGTCATTCGAATGATTAGTAGTCACTCGAGAGATTAGTAGTCACTCGGGAGATTAGTAGTCATTCGAGAGATTAGTAGTCATTCGAGTGCTTAGTAGTCATTCGAATGATTAGTAGTCACTCGAATGATTAGTAGTCACTCGAGAGATTAGTAGTCATTCGAGAGATTAGTAGTCATTCGAATGATTAGTAGTCACTCGAGAGATTAGTAGTCACTCGGGAGATTAGTAGTCATTCGAGAGATTAGTAGTCATTCGAATGATTAGTAGTCACTCGAGAGATTAGTAGTCACTCGGGAGATTAGTAGTCATTCGAGAGATTAGTAGTCATTCGAGTGCTTAGTAGTCATTCGAATGATTAGTAGTCACTCGAATGATTAGTAGTCACTCGAGTGATTAGTAGTCATTCGAGTGCTTAGTAGTCATTCGAATGATTAGTAGTCACTCGAGAGATTAGTAGTCATTCGAGAGATTAGTAGTCATTCGAATGATTAGTAGTCACTCGAGAGATTAGTAGTCACTCGGGAGATTAGTAGTCATTCGAATGATAAGTAGTCACTCGAGAGATTAGTAGTCATTCGAGAGATTAGTAGTCATTCGAATGATTAGTAGTCACTCGAGAGATTAGTAGTCATTCGAGAGATTAGTAGTCATTCGAATGATTAGTAGTCACTCGAGAGATTAGTAGTCACTCGGGAGATTAGTAGTCATTCGAGAGATTAGTAGTCATTCGAGTGCTTAGTAGTCATTCGAATGATTAGTAGTCACTCGAATGATTAGTAGTCACTCGAGTGATTAGTAGTCATTCGAGTGCTTAGTAGTCATTCGAATGATTAGTAGTCACTCTAGTGATTAGTAGTCATTCGAGAGATTAGTAGTCATTCGAGTGCTTAGTAGTCATTCGAATGATTAGTAGTCACTCGAATGATTAGTAGTCACTCGAGAGATTAGTAGTCATTCGAGTGCTTAGTAGTCATTCGAATGATTAGTAGTCACTCGAGAGATTAGTAGTCATTCGAGAGATTAGTAGTCATTCGAATGATTAGTAGTCACTCGAGAGATTAGTAGTCACTCGGGAGATTAGTAGTCATTCGAGAGATTAGTAGTCATTCGAGTGCTTAGTAGTCATTCGAATGATTAGTAGTCACTCGAATGATTAGTAGTCACTCGAGTGATTAGTAGTCATTCGAGTGCTTAGTAGTCATTCGAATGATTAGTAGTCACTCGAGAGATTAGTAGTCATTCGAGAGATTAGTAGTCATTCGAATGATTAGTAGTCACTCGAGAGATTAGTAGTCACTCGGGAGATTAGTAGTCATTCGAGAGATTAGTAGTCATCCGAGTGCTTAGTAGTCATTCGAATGATTAGTAGTCACTCGAATGATTAGTAGTCACTCGAGTGATTAGTAGTCACTCGGGAGATTAGTAGTCATTCGAGAGATTAGTAGTCATTCGAGTGCTTAGTAGTCATTCGAATGATTAGTAGTCACTCGAATGATTAGTAGTCACTCGAGAGATTAGTAGTCATTCGAGTGCTTAGTAGTCATTCGAATGATTAGTAGTCACTCGAGAGATTAGTAGTCATTCGAGTGCTTAGTAGTCATTCGAATGATTAGTAGTCACTCGAATGATTAGTAGTCACTCGAGTGATTAGTAGTCATTCGAGTGCTTAGTAGTCATTCGAATGATTAGTAGTCACTCTAGTGATTAGTAGTCATTCGAGAGATTAGTAGTCATTCGAGTGCTTAGTAGTCATTCGAATGATTAGTAGTCACTCGAATGATTAGTAGTCACTCGAGAGATTAGTAGTCATTCGAGTGCTTAGTAGTCATTCGAATGATTAGTAGTCACTCGAGAGATTAGTAGTCATTCGAGAGATTAGTAGTCATTCGAATGATTAGTAGTCACTCGAGAGATTAGTAGTCATTCGAGAGATTAGTAGTCATTCGAATGATAAGTAGTCACTCGAGAGATTAGTAGTCATTCGAGTGCTTAGTAGTCATTCGAATGATTAGTAGTCACTCGAGTGATTAGTAGTCATTCGAGAGATTAGTAGTCATTCGAGTACTTAGTAGTCATTCGAGAGATTAGTAGTCATTCGAGAGATTAGTAGCCATTCGAATGATTAGTAGTCATTCGAATGATTAGTAGTCACTCGAGAGATTAGTAGTCACTCGAGTGATTAGTAGCCATTCGAATGATTAGTAGTCACTCGAGTGATTAGTAGTCATTCGAGTGCTTAGTAGTCATTCGAATGATTAGTAGTCACTCGAATGATTAGTAGTCACTCGAGAGATTAGTAGTCATTCGAGTGCTTAGTAGTCATTCGAATGATTAGTAGTCACTCGAGAGATTAGTAGTCATTCGAGAGATTAGTAGTCATTCGAATGATTAGTAGTCACTCGAGAGATTAGTAGTCACTCGGGAGATTAGTAGTCATTCGAGAGATTAGTAGTCATCCGAGTGCTTAGTAGTCATTCGAATGATTAGTAGTCACTCGAATGATTAGTAGTCACTCGAGTGATTAGTAGTCATTCGAGTGCTTAGTAGTCATTCGAATGATTAGTAGTCACTCTAGTGATTAGTAGTCATTCGAGTGCTTAGTAGTCATTCGAATGATTAGTAGTCACTCGAGTGATTAGTAGTCATTCGAGAGATTAGTAGTCATTCGAGTGCTTAGTAGTCATTCGAGAGATTAGTAGTCATCCGAGTGCTTAGTAGTCACTCGAATGATTAGTAGTCACTCGAATGATTAGTAGTCACTCGAGAGATTAGTAGTCATTCGAGTGCTTAGTAGTCATTCGAATGATTAGTAGTCACTCGAGAGATTAGTAGTCATCCGAGTGCTTAGTAGTCACTCGAATGATTAGTAGTCACTCGAGTGATTAGTAGTCATTCGAGTGCTTAGTAGTCATTCGAATGATTAGTAGTCACTCGAATGATTAGTAGTCACTCGAGAGATTAGTAGTCATTCGAGTGCTTAGTAGTCATTCGAATGATTAGTAGTCACTCGAGAGATTAGTAGTCATTCGAGAGATTAGTAGTCATTCGAATGATTAGTAGTCACTCGAGAGATTAGTAGTCATTCGAGTGCTTAGTAGTCATTCGAATGATTAGTAGTCACTCGAGTGATTAGTAGTCATTCGAGAGATTAGTAGTCATTCGAGTGCTTAGTAGTCATTCGAGAGATTAGTAGTCATTCGAGAGATTAGTAGCCATTCGAATGATTAGTAGTCATTCGAATGATTAGTAGTCACTCGAGAGATTAGTAGTCACTCGAGTGATTAGTAGCCATTCGAATGATTAGTAGTCACTCGAGTGATTAGTAGTCATTCGAGAGATTAGTAGTCATTCGAGTGCTTAGTAGTCATTCGAGAGATTAGTAGTCATTCGAGAGATTAGTAGCCATTCGAATGATTAGTAGTCATTCGAATGATTAGTAGTCACTCGAGAGATTAGTAGTCACTCGAGTGATTAGTAGCCATTCGAATGATTAGTAGTCACTCGGGAGATTAGTAGTCATTCGAGTGATCATTCGATTATTAAAGTCTCGATTCTTAAAATCATTCGATTATGCCCATCTAACTTAGATGGGCCTCGCCAACTAAACAAGGTGGAGAAAGAGGTCCATAAGCTTATTTCTAAATTTGGAACTTGAGATTCCTACTGAAGGCGTCTGGTCCAGCGACGTAAAATGGTCCAAAGATTTAATGTCTTCATGATATAAGCCTGACGACAGGAGATCACGTTTGTATAACATTTATTATGTGTACAGTTGTATAAACTGTACATAGAAATTAGTTTGGAAGCAAAGAAGTACCTTTCAAAATTTGGAACCTTTATAATTTCGATCTGTACGCCCGTCTGTCACACATATACAGCTTCCAAACTTATGAATGAAGGAACATTTTGAATAAGTTTGACTTCTATGGCTTATCGGGTTCGCCTCTAAGGTCGTAAACAAAGTGAACTGATGGCCACTTCCGAAGACAATGTAATCAATAGTATCTGAATCACACAATGTCATCATACATCATCGACTTTTATTTAATAAGTACTACAATTAATTGCACGCGAAAATGTGTCTATGAACAAAAGTTAATCATTGCATGGATGACTAACTCTTAAAATTGTTCATTTTATGAGATCGCCTCAAAAGCCTCTTAATGGGTGTTGCAAGCATTTCAGTTTTTACTCACTCAACCAATGGCAACTTCCATGTGGTAACAACCGTTCAATTACTCAGATTGACTCACTCTTCCTGTCATACGAATTCAATTAATATCACTGCATGAATATTGCCATTGATAAGGGCAATTGATTGAACTGAATTTAAAAAGCTACAACTTACGTGGCAGTATGAACACCTGGAGGCAGCCCAACTGGATCCACTTTGACACTGATGGGTCGGCACCCGTAGCACAGATCCAGATAGTTTCCACACTGCACAAACGGATGGGATGAGACCAAATTTAATCGAACATTAAAATTGAATTTTTCCTTTGGATCTAGAAAAAAACGGAGAGAAAAAATATGTTAAACAAAACATCTGTGTGCGTGATGGTGCTTCGATGGGAGTTGTTAAAGTTTTTAACTTTCAGTTTTCCCTATTTTTTGATGGTTTTGTTTTATGGTCATTTGAAAGTGTCCTGTTCGTCCTTCGACGTTCGCTGAACATCAGTGTAGGCCAATTAAAATGAAATTTGTTAGAATGCTGTCTGACACGAACACTGACGTATGTATGTATGTATGTAGATGATGGATGGTCTCGTCGATTTTAAGGGGAGATATTTTCAATGCTTGAATGAATTTCATTTTTTGGCACTTGTTTGGCAGAAAGTTATGAATTAATTAAAAAATTTTTTGTATGTTGAGAAATGTTTTCTGAAAAAGTGATGCACAGTACAGACTCGTTGTACGCAACTAATAGAAATCAAGGCAGTTGCAAAAACCGAGGTTATTGCACTTACTGGATCACATTATTTTTAAATACGACATTGCCTGGCTTCAGGCTTTAGAAAATGCACCCAGGCTCCTTGAAATTGCGAGTGTAAACTGTTGCATTGATGCATTTAAGCAGCACTTCCAAAAGCTGCTGAACGCGCCCGATAAGAAGAAAGTGATATGGAATCAGGAAATCCCAACTCTAGTCGATGAAGTAGTCCTCTCATCTAGCATTGAAAAAGTCGGTACAGCCATTAAAAGGCTGAAGAACTACAAAGCCGCAGGCTCAGATGGCATACCATCGGAGCTTTTAAAGACTGGTGGCAATAGTATACAGCTGTATGCCTGCTCAACATCGCCTACAAGATCCTAGCGAGCGTATCATGTGAACGTCTAATCAGCATTTACAAGTGCGGCTTCGGGCCCGTCAAATCGACCAAATATTCACACTAAAACAAGTACTGGAGAGCACCGGAGAGTTTTAAATCGATACTCACCATCTTTTCATCAATTTTAAAGCCGCATACGCAGGCAAGGAAGTGTTCGAAGCCATGGTCAAATTCGGTATCAGGGAAAAATTGATCCGATTGTATCGCAGCACGCTAACACATACGCAATGAACCATGCAGTTCGGTTCGAGGACCCATGAGCCGTTTGAAACCTGCACCGGATTTCGACACGGAGATTCACTGTCGTGTGAATTCTTCAACTTGGTACTGGAGAAGATAGTGCAGCGGACTGCTGTAAGCAAAGAAGGCACTATCTTCTATCAGTCCAGTTGTTGGGATACGCTAATGACACTGACAATGTCGCTTCTTCCCAACGTGCCGTTGAGGAAGCATCCACGGCAATTGAAAGAGAGGCAAAGTGAACTGGGGCAAGTCAAGTCAAAATAAATGCTGTGGAGCTGACCACCTATGACAAAATATCTCAATCGATAGTTATAATTTTGAGGTAGTAACGGAGTTTATCTACCTCGAAGCAAAAGTTAACTCCACAAATGACATCACAGTAGAGATTCGACGTAGGCAACCAACGCTACTTCGGTCTGTCGGACTTGGGTCAATACACCACATTCAAAGGACTGAAATCATGCTCTAAAAGACTTTTATTTTGCAAGTCCTGCGTTATGCAGCTCAAAGATGGAAAATAAGAAAAACTAAAGAGCTGATTCTTGGTGCCTTTGAAAGAAAAATTCTACGTCGGATATACCATATAGTCCCGTCTGCGAGGAAAGCGAATGGAAACTGTACAAAGATGGGTATGTATTTCAGAAGGTAAAATCCACATCGAGCGCATGGACAACACTCCAGAAAAGAGGATCTTCGAATCCGAGCCTGCTGCTTCGAGAAGGAGTGAAAGACCGAACCTCCAGTACAGAGAATGAAAGAGAGCTTGCCCAGGACCGTCACTCATCATGGATAGCCGGCCTGATAAGTATATATTCTTCTAAAAGAAAAGGAACAATTTGTACAGAAAATGAACTAACAACCTTCACAAAAGTTAAAAGTTCGCCAACTTCATCCGTTCCACATATAGCCCACACTCGCTGTTTCTTGTAGGACTTAAGTAGCCATTTTTTTGACAAGACGCAATGCGCACATCGGATTCTATGCGCTTGGTCCTTTATTTGTATTCTTTATCCATGCTATAACCCACATCCAGGCAGTGGCAGCATCCGGGATTTACATCATCGAAATACTTCTTACACAGCTGAGACAGAAGTTAAAGTCGAATGGGCACACCCATTCTTGCGTGCACAGACACGGCAAAACTCTGGCTTCTTAACACAACTAGTTTACATGCACGGCAACACCTCTGCTGCTGTAGAACCTACTTAAAGAAACGTGGATGAATAGTTTCTAATAGAAATATAAGACCATCTTCAATCGAAGCTAATCCAAAGCAAAAAGGAGCCTTAGTTCTTCAACGCCATGACCAATGTCAACTTTTAGAGTTGTACTAAATACATATTTATCCATATTTTACTAAATTTGCTATACATATTTAAATTTTAATTTAATTAGAGCTCACTACCAACTTAGTCAGCTTTGTTTTTCTTAACTTCATTTTTTTACACTTAAACGTATATATATAAATAACACTCACCAGCCTCCTTGTCGTTCAAAAATATTGGCTCCACATTAACGTTGAACTCCTGTGGTTTCTTGAGGAAGCCCTCTCTCAAATGGATGCCCTTCGCATTTTGCGCACCCACACGCACCGAAAATCTGAAAACACAAAACGCCACATTATACACATGCATCCACAACTAGTGCATTTATTTGTCGGAGAAGAAAGTTCAAAACTATAAGTACAAAAGTTTCCCTCCTCGCCAATTCTAAGCAATAATTTTCAATCTCTTCCCGCCTCGAACATTATCGCTCCACAAGTTGTTCATATTACATCTCCCGTAACTCATGGAGCGCCATAAAACAACACCTGCGTTGCCGTCGTATATTCCCTACCACATAACCCCCACCCATTATCAATACATCACGCCCCAACAACTCACCTCAACATATTCTCCGCTGCATCCTTGTATTGCGTCAAATATTCGAAGGCCTTTTCCACGTTTAACAGTCCACTGCCCTGAGCAAATGGGTCGACATAATTTAATTTGGTCGCCGTGGCACAGATGGCCCGCTTTATACTGTACGGTGAATACTGCACAGACTTCTGCTTCAGTCCAGAAATCAGCAGCGCTGCAAACACAAATGCAGAACGAAAAAAATTAAGAAAACTACTTTCGTGAATGCTTCAGTCTCTGTGCATCGTACCAGCAGCACATGCACAATTCACTTTTTAATTAACTTTTCGAGAAAAAAAAAAGAAATGTAAATAAAGTGAAAATAAATACAAAAGAGGTGAGAAATTTACTGCGGATCCCAGGGGAAGGCCACCAACGCACATACCTACTGCACCGGCGACATGGGGTGCCGCCATACTCGTTCCATTCATAAGCTGGGATTTACACATCGTGAACTGAGGTACGGATGTTATGGCAGCTCCTGGGGCGCACACCGTAACGCCACGGCCACCATCGATGCACGGGTCACGGGATGTCCACGTGTAACAGTTGCCAGGAAGTTTTTCACGCAACGCATACTCGACCTCCATCATCTGGGGGGATACGTATGCGCCGACACCTAAAGGAAAATAAAGCGAATCAGTAAAGTATTTTGCAACGATTTCACGGCCGAACACAAAGAACTTGTTTACAAATTGAACAACAATTAAAAAAAAACAGCCAATAACCGTCAGAGAAGGGTGGCGACCAATGCAAAGCTGAATAATAGGGTGTTTGCCAGTCATGTTGTTGGTTGTCCTCGAATACTGTTTTTTTCTGAGCGAATGGGAGTTAATTATATTGGTGAGTTCATTTGAACTATTATTAAATGCAAACGCGACAACAAAGGTAAAAGCTAAAGTGACAGTCCTGAGTATTATGGCATATCGAAGCGCATGAACGTCGAATTCGAAATTTACAGGTATATGCTTTTTAATAACTTTATTGGACCTTGTTTCTTACAGTTGTGGAAGTGTATTAACACAGCGACAAGTTCTCTAAGCGATATTGTACTATTTAGCAACATAACTTAAACAAGAAGTGACAAAGTTAAGGCTTACAAGAGCTTGTTCACTAGCTTGATTGGTTAGCTTAGGTTGGCGTGGCTGACTGACGACGATACTAATATTACTTGGCTATGTCATTAAAATACAAGACGCCTAAGTGGCTGAACCTGCTAGAGGAGATTGCACTGCAATTGCATCTTCATCTCTGAAAAAGTACTGATGGCGCAGTGTCTGATTATAACACCAATACGGGTTCTGAGACTCGGCCCACTCATACTATCAGGTTATCAAGTCGAGTAAGCTTTTTGAATCAATAGTAGGCCAAGATGTGAGTCATCACAAGATGAGGAACCCAATGCCAGACCCTCTACGTTGAAGGACCATGCCCATAAAACCCGAATGGTTGAAATCCACAACTATTGCAATGGCCGATTGCAAAAATATACCTAAATACCTAAATGATACACAGATGTGAGTATAAACTGTCAAACGGAACCAAAGTTAAAAGTTCGCCAACTTCATCTGTTCTGATGCATTCCACATACAGCCCACACTCGATTTCTCGTTCTGTTAAATTAGGTCTTATGAGTTGTCAATTTGTTTACCAGACGCAACGCGCGCAACGGATTCTATGGGCGTGGGCGTTTAGAGCCGATTCATAAGAGGTCGCCACGAACTGCGAACTACGCAAACTCTGACAACTCATTCGTATGGCGTTTTCCCATTCGCGGAAAACTACGGATGAAAACTAACACTTCATTGCGAATTTGTTTGGTCGTGGTGGTTGTGGATTGCGTTTCCCTGTTTGTGTATTGCGATCTTAGGGCCCATTCATATGAGGTCGAGGCCAATTGGGAACTTCGCAAGCTCTGACAACTCATGGATTGCGTTTGAATATTTGTGTATTACGAACTCAGATTGACAGATCGCAAAGAAACTTTTGAACCATTAGGAAAGATACTTAAACTAACTTTTGTTGGAATTTTTGTCGATGAAAAAACTCGATGGCCCAGTCGCAATCGTTTATGGCATACCAAAAACCAAATAACTTTTTGTTCATATTTGCTGGATAAGGGTTGTTTCTGAAAGTTCGCAATTCGACGCTCATATGAATGGGCCTTTGTCGTGAGTAAGCGTTTTAAGCTTTGGTACATGTTTTGCAGTAGCCATGATCATAGACGGCAGGTCTCCACCCGGAAATAGTTTTAATGCTGTACCCTTTCTAGCAAGTTCGTCTGCTTCGCAATTCCCCAGGATGTCACACACATGAGTAGGATATTGAAATAATTGGGCATCTCGTTAAGCGATATGCGGCAATGAAGTATATGTAATATATGTAATATATGTAATACTTCAGCTTTTTTTACCAAGACAAAACTTCCTTAATCGCAATGGTTTCTGCCTCGAATACGCTACAGAGATTCAGGGAGGGTAGAGGGAATGAGAGTTGGTAGTTTACATCCTTAGAGTAGACTTCTACAGTCACTACTTCGTTGGTCTGTGAAAGAAATTTGAGGACTGTCCAGAGTTTGGCGTTCAGACTTTCAGTAAGGTTGGAGAGGGTATGATAGTTGAAAGAAATTCTTTTCGAGGATCATGTATCATGATCAATGCCTGGTAGGTATCCGAAGTTATCAACTATGGTACATTGTCCGAACTCCGAAGCGGAGCTCCTTACACGTATAAAGCGATTACAATCGAATGGCTAAGTTGGCGAAGACCTGTCTGCCGAAGAGATTTATCGGCAGAATGTTGAGAACTGTATTTGTAACTAAGGTGCATTGCCTTTTCCAGCGGTTTTCAATTGATGGCTTTATCCAGCACGGTCGACAAGTTTGCGATGCCGCGCCCTTCAGTAATATGGGTCGTCTGATTATGAGGCAAATAGCCAGTCAACCACACGCGGCTTTAAGCTTCATTAAAACATGTAACCGACTATTAATGTGCATAGTGCCTGGGAGATGCATTATCATTGCATAAAGAGGCATAAAGAGAAATTTACCGCAAATGTGGAAGTATTTAAGCCCAGTTTTTGCGAGTTGAATCAATACATTTAATGTTAATGCTGATGACATATATGGCTGAAATGAATGCTATAAGGCAACATTTAGAATTTTTAGTGTCCTCTCTGCATACGATTTTGCAAAGGATCCCATTCGTCTGCCGGTGTCGCGTGTTTTATGACTATTTTATGGATAAAATAACACTTCAGATGTCGATATGTTGAAAAATACGAAGTGTAATCTCCTAACATATCCATCCACCCATATTCAATCATAATATGTCATCCTGTAATAAACTAACTCATTTATCTCCCATTTCTACTTAGCTCAGTAAACCGAAGCCACCGCCATATAGGAACGATGTACACAATCAGAAAGCAATTTTCGAGATTTATATCTGCGTCCACCTTTTTACATGCTTCCACAAATATGCTATTCATTGAAAAGAACATTTTGCGTGGTAATTTACATTTCCTCCCCGCATCGGTAAAAAAAACTACTATTCCCCTTTTATACGCATAAACATTTTTTGTGATTTTTTTTTCGACTTAAACAACTTAAAAGAGGACGGCTGCAACGTAACCACCAGTCTCTGTATTTGGCAATAAACAAACTATTTTTTGTAATCGAGACAAAAAAGGAAAAAAAAAAGGAAAATAATAAAACTCACCTATACAACTTGGCTGACTAATATCTGGCGGGGTGCCAATTGTGGATAGTGCTGGACCATGATTGCCGGCTGAGGCGACCCAAACCACGCCATATTTGTTGACCACTTCACTCATTAGTTCGCCAATGCGACTGCAATTAAATTTGATGTTGTGGTTAGTTGGAACCTTTTATACATTTTTGCTGTTGATGGTGGAGTTGTTGGAGTTTAGTTTTTGCTTTTATTTTCTGACTCGGCTTGCCGCCGTTACCACCATCACTTGGTGGCATTCAGCTATTTTTTTTTCTATTTTCCAACTATTGCCATCGGCTGGCAAAATACAGATAACACGCAAAAAAAAAAAAACCATTCATTCACACGGGGAATCGAAACAAAACAAATAATAATAGTGAACAAACATTTTGTGACAACGTTAAAACGCTAAAAAAACACATCAGCGACGGGATACAGGACTACACTTAGTGGTTATCAAATTTTTATTCAGATCGGAAATACTATGTTATCGAGCAAACACAAAGAAGTACACATTTGTCTAACATATTTGCATCGCAATAAATCAAGAGGGTGCCTCGGAACGGGATTAGCCGGGTATGACAAATATAGTGTGGTGGGTGATAGATTCACGATGTGGAAAAAATCCTGATACGTTACATTTGTATTCATTCCGAGGACAGGAACCGATAAGAGCATTTCAACCATAAACTGAAGTTATCACGTTTGACCAGATATTTTTTCGCACACGAACTCGACGAAACCATTGATTTTTACGGTAGTGATTGAACAAGCCAGTGATGAGTGAAGTTGGATTTGTTTAGGATGTTGATTGGGGGTAGGAAATGCAGACGTGACATTAATTGATTGTAGAATGTTTTTTTTATAACTTATAGACATGTAAAATAGATGGCAAGAATTGTGCCCCAATAATGAAAGGAGTCTGCGATTGCAGTGTCCACTCGATTAATCTTTTCTAGCAACGGACTAACAAATGAACTTAACCTGATCCTAATGAAATTGCAAAAGAATGATTGAAAAATCTAACCACTCGGTTGGTATGGCTCAAGTACAATTGTGCAAAAATGGACAAGCTTCTGGAATGCTATAAACCGGTGCTGAAGACAGTAGTCGGAGTGCTAACCGGCAATAACCTTAAGTTCCATGAAAACTACATCTGAATGGACCGTGGCGACGAGGCACAAATTGAAGGCACTGCTTACAATCTTTTTCATTGTCGCAGCGTCTGCCACCTAATAAAACGCTAGGAGAGCACCTCTTCTATTCCCTCAAATTGGTATCAATTTTCTTTCCTTTTTCGGCTCGTCAACCAACCGAACCTAACCTTGTTAAAGGATTGGCGATTTTCATCATTCCAGGCTGTGTAGTTCTCGGAGCGGTTCTTCTCAAATAATTGTGGCACTGGGCTAATTTCTTAGTGTAATTGCAGGGCGGACCATGAATCAATGGTCAACAGGGTTATCGGACATGGCAGTTAACTGCGCGTGTATGAGTATGAAAGATGTTATAGCTTTACATCTAGCCAATGTTAAAATACCGTGGAAACCTTTAACACAAGGGGCGAAAAAGTTCCATTGGTGAGAAGCACAGCCGTCACCATGTCGCGTAGGCGTAGCAGAGGCCTTCTGTGTGTGTCCTATGCCCTATAAGGAGACAAAACGCGAAAGAGAATCATGTGTGTAGAAAATGCGACGTTGTGTAAAGCAAAAGAAGTAAGTAGCTACTCGAGCTAAGTAAGCTTAACCATTCCGACTATCAACTCCTCCCTACTTAAGTCTTTTGAGATTGTATATAAGACAGCATTTTATTAATTACTGCAATGTTTCAATAACCTCACAATGTAGATTAAATGAATGAGTAATAGCATAGGCGAATAAAGATAAAGATTTTTAGTAGTTTTTTGTAGTGAGGTATCTTGGCATTTGGTTGGATGAATATCTGTATTTTGACAAACATATAGATATTGCTCTGGCCAAAGCTAAAAAGGCCTTTGCTGTGGCAAGGAGGTTGTTTTACAGCAGCCAACTTGATACCAGGGTGAAGGTAATCTGCTACATGGCCCTCATCCGGCCAATTATGGCGTACGGTTGTCCATTGTGGTTCAACGTGAGTCCTTCCCAGATGGAAAAGATGAGGTTGTTCGAGAGACAATGTCTCCGGACATGTCTCCAGTTGTATCGTACACCCGAGTCTGAGTACAAGAAGTACTATCCCAACGAGGTCCTGTACAACGAGGCAAACCTGAACAGGATAGATAATTTTATTATTAAGCTGATCAGAAGGCACATCGCACGAGCTATGACTTCAACCAACAGTCTGATCTTTGGGGCTTACTACCCCAGCGTAATGTACCATGAGAGAGTGCGCCTTACAGGCTTTATTCCTCCCGAGGCGTTCCTCTATCTTGACACAATTGGCCTAATAGAGGATCCATACGGATGTCCTGTAACCTCTTCCACGTCGTACGCCGAACAGTGGACAGGCGACTCCAATACGATCGGGATGTCGTTCGTAGTCACGAGGATCTCCTCCGGTTCAGTAGAGCGATCCCGGCTCGAGACCGGAGAGAGGCTGCCAAAGAACGACAATTTTACAGGTGGTTACACCAAAACCAGACACCGCTGCCGCAAGCTTTTCAAAATGACCCGGTAGTTGATCATAGTGGTCAACTTACATAGTTTTAAGCTAGTCGATAAGAAAAAAAAAAAAAAAAAGGTGCATCGTGGCGTATAAATTCTATATGTTTGGCATATACATAACATATACGCCCGGGTGCACGCGTCCGTACAGCACGGAAATAGTTAAGGTAGTATCTTAAGTTTTAATGCTAGGTTAAGGTAGTTTAAGATGATTCATCTCAGTTCAGATCAGCCAAGTTTTTCCTAATACTTTTCTTGGCTAATAAAAAAGCAAATTGTCCATAAGACACAAACAAAATAAAATAAAATTTGCTTATGCTGAAAGGCACAGTAAAATTAAGATAGTATTAACTTAGAGTACCCGTATAGGGTCAGTAGGTTAGATGTAAGAACGATGTTAAGATAGTTAAGCTAGTTTTAAGTATTTTTGTCTAGAATTTAGGAATAGTTAAAGAAAATAAAACAAAAATATACAAAAAAAAAAATAAAGATTTTTAGCTTTATACTAGTGATGGGAACCATCGAATAAAAATAAAAAATCTAGTTATTCGATAGTTGCAAACTATTCATTTATTCGATTGTCGAAAATCGTTCATTCATTCACTTGAATGAAGAAAATATTCAATTGTTTTTACTTGTATGGCGGTTGGACTAAGTCAAATGGTTTTTGTTGCTTCTCTGAGCTAGAATTTGTAAGTGTAGAAGAATAAAAAACACGCCGTATGATTCTTGTACAGCACACTGTGGATCTGATACACTTGCAGTACAGTCCGTTAGCTATTGTTTTGTTTTAGAAAGAGCCAACCATCTGCTCAGGTGAATGACCCGAAGTCTCCACATAACAAAAGCAGTGTATTTATGCTCGTGGTAGTGAGTGTACGCAGTATACGGGATGTCAATAAACTAAATTGTTCTTTGCATACAGCTGTTTTTTTTCACATTTGCCGATAATTTTCCTCCTACATAAGTATTTAGCTCTAAGAGGGAATGTTGTGTATGCATATACACATTGCCAACAAAATTGCATGACAGTTTGTTCATGTATATGGTTTGGTTCGAGTCGGTTGGGAAATGAGTTCGAATGGTTTTTTCACGTTTATTTAATAATTTATATATTTAAATATTTATTTAATAATGGAAGTATGTTCGAATGGTTTTAGTTGAATAAATGTTTTTTTTTTATTCGTTTGGACTTTGGACTATCGAGTCTGATCAACGATTCGTTCACTTGTATGATGGAAAAAGGTTTTTGTGATATTTATGTACCAATGACTAGGTTTACTTGGAAAAAAAGTGAATGAATGAATGTATGAAACTATTCGACAGTTGAAATCATTCAGTTACTAACCATCGATAGTGCAATTCATTCGATAGTTGCCATCACTACTTTATACAACGCATGCGAGGTTTGTTTTTTGTTTATGAACGAATATGGGTACACAGATATGACTGACTCCATGTCAGATATTTTACTATTCGGGCGCTGTTACCCAGCCGAAGCGAATTTTGGGCAAAATTTTGCTGCAATTCGTTTACGCCCGTATATGAAAAAGAATAACTAAATAAACGATTTATGGAGATGACAGAGAGGCCACACAACTTCAACCCTTGTGTGGCTGCACAACAACGATTTACCCAGAACAGAAAGTCAGCGGTTTCAGTGGATCGGGAAAAGAGTATTTTGTTTGAAGTGTGCGGTTTTTGCACTTTAGACCATAAGTAATCAATATACCAAGTTTCATCAAAATCCGTTAAAGGGACCTACCACAAAATCAAACTCCTAATTAAATCGTATTTCCTTTCTTCTGAACGAATGATCAAGAACCAGAACCTCGCATAAAAACGGGGAGGTATCGCTGAGTCGAGGCACCACAGAAATCGGATCATTTTCGTTTTATGAAGTGGAATATCTTTGTATTTATTTGTCCATGATAATAGTCAATCGGCCGACCACAGAAATAACGTTCGAAGAGCACAGAGTCTCGAATGAAGATCTCACAAATATTAGTAACGCAACGTAAATGAACTCAAGAAATTCAAATTAAAAAATATTCCATTACCTCATGTGCACCCGCCTCTTTCTTCTTTTCTTTTTTTCCACTGAATCGAACGAAGATCTTTTACACGGTACACAACGAATTCAATTTATGAAACAAAATTTAAAAAGTTATTTAAAGTCGATTCGAGATATAAGCTGGACAAATAAAAGCCAAACTCAACTTGATACCACATACAGCTGCGGAAACACATTTCAATCACACAGAACTTAAGCGATCACAAAGCTGACATGTGAGAACATAAAGGTTACTTACCCACAACTCGACCAAGCGGAATGTTCTCCATAACTCATGTTAATGACATCGATCTTTGTGCCGGATTCACACAGTTCCATGACCTTCATCATGGCCCGTACCAGAGCCGTGCCGGTCTCCATTGAACCCAAACGACCATCACCAATTGTCAGGGAGACGATTTTAGCATTCGGTGCAACACCATTCACATCCTTCGAGTCGTGATTACCACTGGCTATCGATGCAACGTGTGTTCCATGGGGTGCTGCAAGGAAGCAAAGAGACAAGAATTAATTTATCAAGGTATCAGGCATTTTGCCTATGTCATGCGAGCATACGTGCAATGCCGACCAGCTTTGAGTGACATTGTGGAACTGCTACACTGACTTCGGTATCTTATTGTTATTATTTCGGTTTTGATTTTGTCTGATTGACAGGCGGCAGGAGAAGTACGACGCTACTTCCCACGGTACTCGATGCCAGAGATGCATGTATGTATGTAAATACGTTCAGATTCCTGATGAATATTGAACGAAATCATGGCGAAAAATTTGGCATTCTGACTTTGAAACAGACAAAGGTCTAGATGCAGATGGAACGTAGTGTCTCTGACACTTGACATGAAGCTAATCACATACGGATGGGGAGATTCAGGCTGGAACATGAATATGGATATGAGCGAATTGATTGGAAAATGATTACAGTTTAGAAATGAATTCAATTGGGGAAGGACAAACAATTCGATTGCAAAAAGAGTCTTCTACAGCATTTAAGAATTGGAATGTACACATGCCCCACAGCGTATGTGTATGTATTAGTACGAATGATGCAGAAGTGGGCTATGTGTAAATTGACGATCTCTGATTTGAATTTGAATAGCTTTGATGAACCAAACCTCAACCATAACCATTGCGGTTGTGACGAGGTGTTTTGTTCTTAAACTTTTCAAGTTCGGAGCCGGAGGGTTGTTTGCATTTCAATTTCAGGGCACGGTAAGAAGGGTTCTATTTCAACACGATGGTATGGTGACAAATTGAAGACAAGGGTTAGAATAATTGATTAATAAATTAATGTTTTTCTTTTTTAATTGGAGGACTGCATTTTTGAAAAAGAAAAATTGCAAAGAGATGTTTTTTGTTTCCAATTGACAGAAATATGCAACATAGCGGTAGCTTAAAAATTAACATACACCAGAGTGCTCATTGTACTACCACGTAGGATTTTTAAGGAACTGATGGGCTTTAACTTACTTAAGTTGGGCTACAGTTCGGGGTGGACCTGGGCCGCAACCAACAATCGTCTCCAGCCAACTCGATCTTTTGACGTCGGTGTTGGGAGTCCTTTCTCGTTGATAGCATATACTTGGTCTTACCCTTGTTTACCGCTAAGCCCAATACTCACAAAAGAGCCATTGACATCACACTGCGTTCCTCTGATAATGTCAATATCGTCGGCATATGCGAGTAGTTGGACGGACTGTTCCCCTGGTGTTGGCGTTTGAGTTTTGAACAATTCTTTCAAGAACGATGTTAAAAAAGTCGCATGACAGCGTATTGCCTTGTCTGAATTTTTTGACATCAAATGTCTCGGTTAGGTCTTTACCCATGGAGCACCTTGCATTCTCCGTCGTCATCCTACACAAACGGAGTTTGGTAGGGATGCCAAAACTAGACATTGCTCTGTATAGCTCGTCTCTATAGATGCTTTCATACACGGCTTTAAAATCTATGAAAAGGTGGTGGGTATTGATTTGTTGCTCCTGGGTTTTCTCCGAAATCTGCCGTAGTGTGAGTATTTGGTCGATGATGGATTTTGCTGGCCTAAAGCCACACTGGTATGGATCGACCAGGTTGTTGACGAATGGCTTTAGGCGTTCACACAGTACGGCAGATAAAATTTTGTATGCGATACTTAGGAGACTGATGGCTATGTAGTTGGCGCAGTTCAGAGAGTTTAATTTTTTATGAACTGATGCGCTACTGGTCGAATAAAACTTCGTGTTAATAACACTGACCCTGAGAATATCTCTCAGGGGACTTTGACTATGATCGTACATTCATAACCCTCTGTTTGTAGGCACCGTTTTAGGTAAAATAACAATTTGCAGTGACAACGTTTACATTTGGTTGGTACTTTCTTTCTCTTACATTGCCGGTGAAGTTCTGTGTATTTATACAAAGTCCCATGAAAGAGCTATGCTTCGATGGTTTGGTCACGTGGTACGACTGACCACATCGTCACGTCTTCCGAGGTTTGCTTTGAGTGCGATTCCATAAGGAAGGCGACCTCTGGGCAGACCCAAGACGAAGTGGTTGAATCAAGTCCAAAAACTCGCATAGTCGCGCCAGAACAACCCCCGTTCTCGTAGGATCCAGTAGCCTGGAGATCTCTAGTGCGTGAATAACCCGCGCGACACCTTTAGTCGATCGTGCGTGTCAGAAAATGATGATGACCATAACACTATTCGCTTTTGGGCGACAGGTTGTTCTTCCGATCAAATTGTCGCTGTTTATTTTGAAACAGATTATGTCATTCACACTTATGCATCACAGAGTCAAACGGTACTGTGCATTATATGATCTCACGCTACACTATGTGGTCCAAGTATGATACCGCATAATATTTAGGTCATAGGTGTTGGTCCAATTCGGTGGGTAGTGGGAAGAATTGGATGAGAAGTCCCCATCTTTTCATTCATGCAGCAGAGCTTATTGTAACGCATGGAGCAGTTCTAAGGGTTTCACTGAGACATAAACAAGTGCTGCCAAGCGTTATCTACCATACGCCACACCTCAGAATGGGTTTTTTTATTGAGGATATTAAACTCTGAATAATTAAATATCCCACAGCATTCCCACAGTTCCATTGAAAAAAAACTCTATAATTTAAAGAAAACGCTCTAACTCGAAAATGGTGACATTTATTACCTCGATAATTCGAAGTCAAGTTTATTTGTTTTTGTATTAAAGTGCGTAGATGAAGAAGTGAGTTCCTGTTCTCGGCGAATTTATTGAACGGAAAGATATGCAGATGGTTGGCAAAAAAAAGATTGCACTTCTTCACTGGCGTCCTAACGGATGTGATTGATGAAATTCGATTTATCGAGTGTTCATATGAAATACTCGTTTGCAATCTATTATCTTGGTGGTCCGTGGCATTGTGGGTATGTGCATCGACCCCAACCTCGACGTCGTATGTTCGATTCCAGCTCCGAACGACAAAAATAATTTTCACAACCCCACCTCTTTCGAGTCACTGACACTGCTCAAAGAGTACTTCTCTAGAAAAAGCTTCTCAAACTTGGCCGTTCGAAGTCGGCATGAAACTGTATGTCCCTCCCACTCGTGTGAGAATAATAGCACGCACAACACGAGTGGTTGCTGAGAAGTTAGCCCCTGGCCCTCTATGAAGTGTAGCGCCACCCATACTATACTACTACTAATCATTTATCTATACATAGGGTTTCGAATATGGAATTGACAATGCAGTCATGGGCGAATCATCAAATAGTCACCGTCAATTCGGTAAACTCAACATATTCATTATGGTAAAGCACACGAACGAGCAACGTCTGCAAATTTTCTACCGAAACTCGGGAAACTCGGAGTCGGTGAGTCGCCATTAACTCAAATTTGCTCGTCCCAGTAGACAGGAGAAATCCAGAAAAATGCTATGACCTTCCTCTCATATATACACAGATGGTGCAAAAACAATAGCATGTGCAACAGGGATAAGAGGTAAGAGAGGGTTAGATATCACTATTAGTTTCTTCGACAGGCAATAACAAGTTTAGTGCAAAAATTGTTGTATGATGTTGTCGTGTCAGTGAGCGGCGGTCGAAGTGGGGAAAATATGACTGCCGTTCAGACAATCGTTGCAAACGATTCAAATCAGTTAATTTTACAACATTCTCTGGAATTGGGGATCGTTCAGACAACATTATGGAGTATTTTGCGTAAGGATCTGGGTTCTCAATTCCTGTGTCAGGGTATGGGTGTAATACAAGATCAACCTGACACAGGAATTGAAAGCTGTCAAGTCCTTATTGGTAAGCCTTTATATAAAAGAAAACAAATTTTCCTGTTTTGTCCGCGATTGGGAAGTAGGTACGTAATGATAGGTACCTCAAAAGTATGTACAGTGGCGAGCAAAACTGGATACATAATTTCAATTCTTGTGGTGTTGTTTGGTTGAAATTTTCAGGGCCTGCAAAGAACATAGAAACTGGACTGCGGCAGATTGGAAACGAGTGCTTTGGTGTGATGAAACGAAAATCAACAGGTTCCAGTCTGATGGAAAGGGGTATTATTGGCACCGCCCAAATGAAGCACTTCAAAGGAACTGCGTGTAACATGGCTGTGGTAGTCTGATAATTGGATCTACTTTAAGTCAGGTTAGGTTACTGGATTGCCAGCGAAATTGCCAGCAAACTTGGGTTTATTTTACTTGGTGGCATGTCGGTCCATTGGTGACAATTTGAGGCACTATCCAAAACAAAAATTATTTAGACATTATGCAAAACCAATTTGCCAACCAAACACAGCCAATATTGCCAATAGTTGCTTGGAAAGCCAAAGGTTTCCGACAATGAAATGACAATCGCAAAGCCCGAACTTCAATCCGATTGAAAACTTGAGGTCTTCTGTGAAGATGAGGGTGAAGAAGTATGAAAGACCACCGAAAAATTTGGATGAGTTGTGGCTCAGAGTTCAAGCTGCATAGTCGACAATGAAATAATTCAGAATTTTGTGGAAAGCATGCCAAAACGAATGAATAATGTTATAAAAAATAAAGAGTCTGATGTTATCCTTTATTTTTAACTTAACTAAAACTGAAATATTTCGTCATCACTCAATTCCATATTCATATAAGAATTCTGAAACTGTATTATTCAAACTTCTTTATCAGGACAACTTACAGAGGAGCTACTCATCATGGTTGATAGCCTCCCTTTAGACAGTCCCCCGGGATGAAAATAA
Organism: Eristalis arbustorum; assembly: GCA_916610145.1. Classification (NCBI taxonomy): domain Eukaryota; kingdom Metazoa; phylum Arthropoda; class Insecta; order Diptera; family Syrphidae; genus Eristalis; species Eristalis arbustorum. Next base: position 42,473,093 of record OU744319.1, read on the forward strand.
CTACAACCAACTGGAGCTACTAGAGCAAATCATGCTGGCTGTTTATTTATACGTGTATGATTAAAGTGAGCGAAAGTAATCGGGATGATGTGGAGGAAAATCTGATGTGGTGGGTCGTCGGGTTGTGGGTGTGTGCGTCGACCTCAATGCACTCGGACCAACGGTGCCATCGGGTACTGGTAATAGTTCGCACGAACTCGACTGCTAAGCCATAAGTGCGACCACTTGTCCTGGGGGTTCAAAAAAGGATTGACCCTCCAGGTTGGGGATTGTGCCGTCGGGGTAACTGCCGCCCACGCATAAATGTTCGTGTTACAAAGCAACAACAAGTCTCAAAAAAGAAAGGAAAGGAAGAGGATGAAAGTCGTATAAAAACCGTGATGTATATATATACTACGGTCATTACTAGAAGCAACAAAAGCCGCACTTATTTGCATCTGGATAATTTTTTTTTATAAAGTAACATGGAGATCTTTCGATCAATCAACCGTAAATTGGTAAGGTTGCAGTTATCCGGAACAAATTTGAACGTCGGCCGGCTACAATCGCAAGAGATTGCCAAAACATTTTGTGATCTTTTATTTTGTTTCCCTTAACTTCTTAAGAAGTCAACATTGCCAAAAAGTCATCATCAGGTAACTATAAAGCGACATTGCAGATAAGTACATAAGTTGCCGGAAGCTAAACGAATAGAAGAGGAGACATTCCTCCGACATTTCAGGAGGAAAGAAAATTAGCATGAAAAGCGCAATCCGAAAAAAATAAATACTGCAGGAATGAGGTAAGGAAGTATTACCAAATGGCAAAGTTAACTAGTCAGGGTTATGAGTCCGAACCGAGCCTGTAAGGATGGATGAAGGGGATATCGTAGTAGAATCGTAGTCCATGCTGAGGATGTAGAGGAACCATTTCTGCGGACGATGGATCAAAAACCGCTGTCAGACAGAATTAACCATTCAACAGTAAGTAAAAGCGACGATGAAGATCAACAATTCTGTGACTGTCATAACTAGATGAAACACAACAAAGCTGCCGGGGCTGACGGCCGAGCTTTTCAGAGCTAGGGCATGAGTATGGACGTACTCATCTGTAAAATATGGTATATAATATAAAAATTGTGGCACTACAGCCGGTAGGGGCCAGGGCCCATCTTCTCAGGTTCTCACGCGTGGAAGGCACCTACAGTTTTATGCCGCATCCGAACGGCTTTGTTTGAGAAGCTTTCTCTAGACAGGAAATACTCTTTGAGCATTGTCAGTAACTCGAAAGAGGTGGGGTCGTGAAAATTGTTTTCGTCGCACAGAGCAGGAATCGAACCTACGACGTCGAGGTTGGGGTCGACGCACATACCCACAACGCTACGGGTCACCAAATATGCTATATAAATAAGATTATTCACAACCGTATGTCTGTGCAAGCTAGACTAATAAATACTTATATTGTTGAAACATTGTTATCCTATGAAATAAATAAAGTATCTTCCTCTATATTTCACATCATTCTTAGGAATTGTTGAAAACTCGCAAGCCAATTTCGTCCAACTACTCGCATATGCCGACGATGTTGAGACTATCGGAAGACCGGCGGGTTTAGTCTTAAATGAGGGCAAGCATATACGCTTTCAATACGAAAAGACAGTCAAAACCGACAGGAAAGTCACAGCAGAGAAATTTAACTTAAAAATAGTCAAAGACTTTGTCTACTTACGAACGACTATAAGTTCAGATAATGACAGCATGCCTGAAATCAAACGAAGAATAACTCTTGCTTATCGCTGCTTCTTTGGGCTAAGAAAGCAGTTGATAAACAAAGCCCTCTCTCGAACAACCAGAGTAAGGCTTTAGCGTAATAGCATAGCGCAGAGGCATGGACTTTGTCAAAAGCGGTTGCTTTGATTGGAACCTCGACGTCGTAGATTCGATAACTGGTCTGGACGGCAAAAAATGTTTTTTTGAAGACTCCATCTCGTTGGAGTCATTGACAATGCTCAAAGAGTACTTCTCTAGAAAAGGCTTCACAAACTTGGCCGCTCGGAGTCGGCGTGGACCTGTAGGTCCCTTCCACTCGTGAGAGAACAATAGCACGCACAGCACTAGCTGTTGCTAAGGATCTAGGCATTGACCCTCTACGGTCTGTAGTGCCACCCATATACATATATATATATATACATAGATGACCATTAGCAGGATTAATAACGACGAATTGTACGAGCTGTTCAGCGACATCCACTTAGCCAGAGGATGTAAGATCCAATGATATTATCCATGGCTAGGTCAGTCACCGCAGTAGATGAAGACCGCGACTCAGATGGCGCACGCAAGTGGAGGCACCTCAGCCAAAACTGGAAGCGATTAGCTAAAGATCCAGCTGACTAGAGACGCATGTTGGTTGGGGGCCAAGTCCACCCGGACTGTAGCTCCACCTTAAGTAAGTAAGTAAAAAAGTAAATAAACACTTGGTAGCCTGGCAATTTTGGCAGCACACTAGAAGGAAAGAGAACCAGCTTCTCAGAATGAAAATGAAATAGCCCAAGAACCGCGCGGTGGAGATGAAGATATTTTACGGCAGGAAAGAAGATCGCAATTGTATCAAAAGGTAAAGCAGTTATCGGGTGAGTATAGATCTCGGTTCTAAGAATGCAGAGAAGCAAATAAACAACTAGTAGTGGAATCGCAGTCGATAATAAGAATCTAGAAAAATCACGTCTGCAGACGACCATGACGGCTCAAATTCCGTTGTCAGGCAGAATGTTTTACTTAGTTTGGATGAGGATGAACAAGAATTTCGGATGCATATGACAACGTGCATAGAGAAGACAGCATCATGTCTTGTTTAAACTCGTGAAGTTGTGCACGATGACGAACCCATGGCTGGAAACACTATGGTTACTCATCTATCGATACAACAAGCTTAGGTTAGGTTAGGTTAGGTAGTAGTGGCTGACTGCTTCAAAGGAGTCACACTTAGGCCAGAGTAGGCCCATTGTGATACCACGCGGATTGACTTCTCCTAACGCTGGAACCAGTTGGTGCTGCTGATGAACCGATTTAGTTGGCCAATGCTGGCACTTTTTAGCTCGTTACGGCCGCTGAAGTAGTAGGCTCCTAGGTGCAGGAACCTACGACTGGCAAGAGCACTGCAGGAGCAGAGAAGGTGATGAGTATTTTCTTCCTCCTCTTCATCCGTGCAGCTCCTGCAACAAGCTTACTTGAGTATTTTTTTTTTTTGGCGCAGAGTCATGGACGCTATTGAAAGCGGGTGAAGAAGTTTGAGAGAAAAGTTCTGCGTGCGATCTTGAGTCCTGTTTGCGTTGATGGCGTCTGGAGGAGAAGATTCAACGACGAACTGGACGATCTTCTACATCTATTCAAGCGTCTTCGGATCCAACGCTTAAGATGGCTAGGTCATGTAGAGCGGATGGACACAAGGAGAGATCTACGTTCAATCCACTCCTAGAAAAAAAAAAACAATGCGAAGGAGCCAAAGAAAATCCGAATTCCACAACCGTTGGGATAAAACGAAAGATTACTCTTGCCAGTGGCTATGCATCCGGAATTAAAGAATAAATCCCTATTTCGAATTCGAAGTTATCTTTATAGCTCTTAATATTTAATCTTAATATATAATGGCGTAAAGCAATTGTTCATTTTCAGCAGCCCATGAAGAAATGCCCCTTGTCTATACGGGAGAAAAGTTAAGTGGCGTTAGTTGCTTACATTTTTGAGAAAACTACAATCATATTCAGCCAACAACTGAGAGGCAGGATACAAGCCACTGTTTGCTTTAACAAGATTGTTTTTTAATATTTCTTTAACGGCGGTTGACGGTAAACATTCCCACTCACCAGTGAAACTTGTAACTTTCCGGTCTTAGTAGAACTTAATGGAAAACATCAATTCATACTACTTTTTTTTTGCCAACCTCAGTCGAGTCGTAAGCAAGTTTGTAATTTACAAATAAAGTTGGGACATATGAAAGTGTCTTAGAATTTAGTAAGATTAAGGGCAAACGACTTAGGGATAGAAATAAGCAATTGCATCATACAAATGGAATAGAAGAGACCTAAGTAAGAAAAGCACTGGTAATCATTGGGGAAGTACTATATATCTTCAGCCGTTTGCTAACTTTTCATACATCTTTTATTCTATTTAAGTTATAATCAGCATTGTTCCTCGGTTGGATTTAAAACAATCACTGCAACACTGCGGTGCCATATTCACACATGGATAGTTAGCCAAAAACAAGACATTTTGAACACGAAACATTATCGGTAACTCAAACTCACACCAAGCATGACAAATTCAATTATAGTGACATGTCTATCTGCGCAGGCATCTCTTCGCCTCATTTGCATGCATAACAGATGATAAGACCCACATTTGAATGTAGAACAGTGCCTAGGAAATGTTTCTATCCAACGATAAACCTAAAATGTGAAAACAACTAACAGATCTAATTGGGACACTTACAACACATTCCGACGATTTCAACAACATTGCCATTTTCATGGATATTCATGGACACCATCAGATAGTCATCGATGTTCTTTATTTCATGGGTCTTGCTGTACTCGCCAATATGAACTGCATTTTCTAGGTCTCCCTAAATAAAGAAAATCAATTACTTCAAGTCAATCGCATGTGTTTATATTTCAAAAACCTTCAACGTAGTGTCGATAACGGCTCTCCAACCATTCTCCGTGGGGTAGACCACAACATCGTACGATGTTTTAATATCCGAGTAGAGTTTTTCATAGTGATTCAGATACTCCAGGCTGTTGTCCAAATTCTCCTTCTCCAGCTTTTTTTCCCACGTTAACTTTGTGGCATCTGCAATTTAAACGATTACAGCATTTGTATCTTACATCAATAAAGATATACGGGTTATCTAAAGTGTTCTTACCGGCATTTTGCGTCTCAAAATCACTCAGTTGACGTACGACCTCAGCTGTGGCAGTTTTATGAGGTTTATCCCAAGTCTTCAGTTTACGGTTGCTGACTGCTGTCTCGCGGACTTTGGAGGAGTACAGATCGGCAACTCCCTTCAATCCAACTCCGTACTCACCATTCGCCGTATTGGACGCAATCATTTGGGGTGTTAACTGTTTGTAAATAATTCGAAAGAACAAGTGTGAGAGTGAGAGGAGAATACATGTATATGCAAAAATGTGAATAAATGCATGTTAACTGCTACTTTAACTCGTGAGCGAATACACCCGGGAACTGCACCTCTCATATGCTCATCCATAAATTAAGTAAAATTACCTTCAGAGAACGTCCTGATATCCCGTAGATAAATCCATTAGCGTTAGCATTGACCTTCTTCGAGACATCAGTGTCGCCGCAACCAGAACAATCAAAACGTTCAATGACCTTTACGGATCCATCACATATGGTCTGTCAAATACAAAAGAAACCATTTCACCAATGAACAAAAGAAAATTTATATTTTTGCTAAGATTTACAAAAAAATTGATTGCAGTGCGCAGCTGATTGTCTCTTTTGTTTTCCAGTTGGCAACGGAAAAAAACAAAAGATTTGCAACCAATGAAATCTTCATCAACAGCATGATGACGGTAATATATATGAGGAATCCTATTAGACACTCACCTCAAGTCCGCATGCCTTTGGGTCCACACCGGAGTCGAAAATTGCAATAATCGTATCGCGCCCATCATATTCCGGATGCTTTTGCAGGAAATTGACTACTCCTGTTTCGATTTTTGGTACCAGGGAAATCGCTGGGAAAGCCGCATCAACAATAGCACCACCACTTGCCATCTTCTTTGAATGTTCTTCTTGAACTGACAGTACAGACGATGTCAGGTTCTTACCTACATACACACATTCATAAATATATATGCGAGGGAGTTTATTAAAATCAGAAATGAAAGGAAAATAATAGTCATCGTATGGTCTAGTGAAGGTGAGAATCATTTATATCAGAATTTTTATCTGACGCAGAGATGGCGTGCATTTTGTCTCTGCGTAATGCCAATATATGAGGTATTTAAGACAATTTGTGAATATTTCAGGATTTTTATTCAAAAAGATTAAGCGTTAAAATCGAGTTCGGGTTTCAGTGGCACACATCTTTAACCAATTTCTCTCAAACATCAATGTACGACAACTCCGATATCAATTTTTTGTTCCACTTCACATGTAAACCACTCTGACAATCAAAGTGACAACTAAAAAACTGCAAGCTCTGTTGTCAGCTGTCATTGAATTCGTGGAAAAGGCATCCAAGAGCCACAAGAAAACAAAACATTAACTTTGCAATATAAATTAAAAATTATTTAAAAAAATGTGGTTTGAAATCCTACCTTCGGCTGGCATTATCGTTGCCTTTATGTCCATCCCAACATACGCAATGTACGGCATACACAAGTTGACACTTGGAAATGTAAGTAAATCTGCGGAATACCTGCTGCCGTAGTTGGTTCTGCTAAGTATCGACTTACATAATCGCAAGTATTTTGTTGCACAAAACATATTTTAAATCAATTTAAACGTGTTCGTTTTTAACAATTTGCTTACTGATTTGATGTGAACTTTGTTAACATATTTAATTGACTTTGTAGGCTTACCGCAGGAATTTGGATGCCCGCTTTGATCGTGTAATGTACCAACGCGATTTCCGATTGACCGACAATCCCTACGTTATGAATGTAAGTTGACAGGCAGATCAGTTTTTAAATTTTTTTAGGTCAATGAATTGTTTGGAAATTTTGGGCGAAATTATCTTGCAAAAAATGTGTTTTTTTAATAATACAACAAATTTTATACAAAAATACAACAATGAATTGAAAATCTTTAATCATTTATGATTTAAATAAACTGCAACACAAACAATATCAATCACGTATTTGGTTAAATGTTTAAAGGATTACAATGATAAAGCATATTGCTAGTCAAATAACGATTAAGGCTAATGTTTGTTAACACAGAACTGTCATCCATGATTTAAAAATTAAATTCATCTAGCATGGTAAAATTTCCTTTTAACATGAATTTAGATTGGATTCCCTTAAAAGTCTATGCATGGTAAAAATATAAGAGATTGGAATGAAATCCCAATTTCAACATGGATTGTGGTGCGCTGCTAGATATGAAACTCATTTCTCTACTTGTTAGGATTGCCATAATAATGTTTCTAATTTGTATTATTGCTCTTTTCGTACCTCACGTTATGCGCCCTTATTCAATAAATTTTTCTTTGCAGGGATTGGAGTCGATTCCAGATGAGAAATAAATCTACAAACTGTCACACTATAGTTTAATAAAGAATAATTCGATCCTATATTTGAATTTGTATTTTTTTGTACTCTCTACTCGTCTATACTCATGCCATATTCTATATTGGAATGTGTGCTAATAGAGTGCATAGCATCAGGTAAGCTGGAGTTGGTGGAGCTTTGTGGATCCGTGGAACTTGAATATGAAAACTCTATTCCCGACGATCATGATTCAGCAATTTGTAATGGAACCCACTAGCAGTAAACGCGTAGCGCCATTCTTCTACTTTGTAGGGCGCTACAGTCCGGGGTGGACCGGGGCCTCAACCAACATGCCTCTCAAGCCAGCACGATTTTTCGCCAGTTTCTTCCAGATGAGCACACCAAGTTGGTTGAGGTCCTTTTCAACCTGTGCCAATGGCTCGGTGTCGAAGCCTCGTCCAGACGCCATCAACGCAAACAGAACCAATAATCGTACGCATTTTTTTCACAAAACAACCAAGAGCTCCTTCATCCGCTTTAAATAGCTTCCATGTCTGTGCGTTATAGAGCAGGACTGGGATAATCAGAGTTTTCTACAAAGTCAACTTGGTGTTTCGAGAGATGGCTCTGTTACTCAATTGTCTCTTGGGCCCAAAGAAGCAGCGGTTGGCAAGAGTAATTCTGCGCTTGATCTCGGTATTGGTGTTGTTGTCCCTATTTACTCCAGAGTCTAGTTAGACGAAGTCCATGACCACCTCAAAGTTTCTGCTGCCCATTATGACGCTCTGTGCGAGACGTCGATGTTGTCCGTCCTTTCGTCATGACAGCATGTACTTTGCAATACTTAAAAACATGATTTAGCCCTAACTAGATCCCGTTCAACGAAATTTTTAGTTAAGGAATGACCTGCAATTATAATTGTAAAGCTGCTGTTGAATTCCTTTGCAATACTTAAGAAAGCGTTGGTTAATTGCATATGCGGACATCATGTGTTTTTGTTTACGTTCAACTCAAGTTCCCTATAGTCACCAGACTGTCTATTGACAAAGCATTCATCCATAGACTGTCAAAAAAATGCCTTGTGAACAGCCGTAAAGAAGGTTTCATCACATCAACTCCTGATATTCAAATTAACAACTTTGCAAATACAACATTTTTCTATTCATAACAGGATTAAATTCGTTTATACCAGTCATTGATTATACCACTCGATAACTCTGTTTTTCCTTGTCACTCCCCTGCTATCAACACAAACAGAGCACAAAAATTACATCAACTATCACCTCATTGCCATCCCTGTACTCTAATTCCATGTAAGGCGTCGTCTCTACAATGCAAAGTGCCATATCATAATAAAATTTTTTGCACAATCTTATATTCCATTTTTACATCAGAATACTTCATATTTATTCATATACAAACTGTCTACCTCTTCCTAGCCGAATATTTTGTCGGATCATTGCAAAAGATGTATTAATTCCATTCAAGTTATTGTGAAAAATGTATGATAAAAATATGTCGCAGAAGCTTCTTGTGTTTTCTGTGCTTTTGTTTACAACCGGAATCGATGGTGGCTCCATGAAGAGTATCGACCAATTTGATGGAGCATCACATTACGGAGAAAAAGGCTATTGTGCCCCTTATAATGGGAAAATATGCAAATCTTTTATTCGTGGTCAAGTTTGGTACAGTAGGGAGGATCCAAATGGAGGCTGGATGAATGAACAAATTACCACCGCACTGTGGGAGGAATTGATATCGGATTTGAATGGGCAATGTCGTGTTGCAGCTGAGGTAAGCCGATCATCGAGAGATGCGTTGAAAGTATTTCATTCAAACAATTTGTTTTACAGAAAATGTTGTGTTCCTATGCGTTCCCACAATGTCAAACTGAGAATGGTCAGCCAGTGAGAGTTCCACTGTGCTATGAGGATTGTGTAGCAACGCATTTGCAGTACTGCTACAACGATTGGGTACTGATTGAGGAGAAGAAGGAGCGTGGCATATTTTTCAAGTCTCGTGGACATTTCCGCCTTCCAAACTGCACTGGACTGCCCAAGTACAATCAAACTGCAAAGAGACCAAACTGCTCCTACATTGGTTTGACCAAAATCGATGAATCCCAAGTTTCTTGTAAGTGATGATGGATGCAAATCAAATTGTGTCTAAGCCAATGTGAACTTTTTTTCTTGCAGATGACTGCCGCAATGGAAACGGTCGATATTATCTTGGACGTGTCAACGTATCAAAGACTGGAATCCCATGTCAACGATGGGATTCACAACATCCACACAAACATATCCAGCCACCACAAGTGTTCCCTCAAATCGCTGATGGCGAGAATTATTGCAGAAATGCCGGCGGTGAGGAGCCCTACCCATGGTGCTACACAACTGATGAATCTGTCAGATGGCAGCATTGCGATGTTCCACTTTGTCGTAAGATCTCAAAACATCACATCATTGACACAACGAAACTCACTTTGCATCTCTTTACAGCGAACTCGATAGACGAAGCCAGCAGAGAAGCAAATATTCCAATAAAAATGGAGTCATTTTTCACACCGTCAGTGATATTTCTGTTGGCTGGTGTTGGCTTCGCAGCCATTGTAGCACTCCATTTGATCCTCTTAATCGTACACAGAGTAGCTAGGCAGAAAGACCTGCATCACCACCTTCAACAGCCGGCGTCAGAGTGCAACATGTCTATGAGCCGTGAGTGTAACCTCTCCAACAGTCATAATACTCTTGACACATCCAGCAATCAGAAGTGCGGCACTCTGCGAAGTGTGAATACCGGAACCATACGCAGTACAGCGACAATACACGAGCCGAAAACAAAGCTGAACACGAAGCTGGAAAAACTGGAGTACCCAAGAAACGATATTATCTACGTCAGAAGCTTGGGGCAAGGAGCTTTTGGACGTGTCTTTCAAGCAAAAGCCCCGGGACTTATCGCTGGCGATGACGATAAATTGGTTGCAGTTAAGATGCTGAAAGACGATGCTAGCGAAGCAATGCAATCAGATTTTGAGCGAGAGGCATGTCTACTGGCGGAGTTTGACCATGCCAACATTGTGAAGCTTCTCGGTGTTTGTGCATTGGGCCGTCCAATGTGCCTGCTCTTTGAATTCATGTCACCTGGTGACCTCAGTGAATTCCTCCGTTCTTGTTCACCGTTTGCAACGCACCAGGGAAATCGTACATTTACTGAACTGAACGACGGCGATCTTTTAAAGATTGCAAATCAAATAGCCGCGGGCATGGTCTACCTGTCTGAAAGAAAGTTCGTTCATCGTGATCTGGCGACAAGGAATTGCTTGATTAACGAACAGATGATTGTGAAGATTGCTGATTTTGGTTTGTCCCATAAGATATATCTGCAGGATTACTACAAGGGCGACGAAAATGATGTCATTCCCATTCGTTGGATGCCATTGGAGAGCATACTCTACAACAAGTACACAGTCGAATCGGATGTTTGGGCGTTTGGTGTATGCTTGTGGGAGATTTTCTCATACGCCCTTCAGCCTTATTACGGACTAACTCACGAGGAAGTCATTAAGTACGTGCAAGAAGGCAATGTTCTCAGCTGCCCAGATAACACGCCGCTGTCAGTGTATGCTCTAATGCGTCGCTGCTGGAATCGTAAGCCGATCGAGCGACCAAGCTTTGCTGAGATAAGTCATTGCATTCAACACAGCATTGTGGAGTTCGAATGCAAATCTATGCTGTAAACAACGATACTTTTACATATTTCTTTATTTCCGATATGTTCCTTAGAAATTCGAACTACTTTTGGCATTTGATACTCTTTTGAGAATAGTCTTTAGGTTTAAGTGAGCCGATATCTCGTGTATCAGTTGCAGTTTTTGAGGTTAGTTTGACTCTAATACAGAGCGATTCACTTGCATTACTTTGGGGAATCTTTCTGGTGTGTCGTAATCGATGTTGCCAGAGTTTCCTGCTATATCCTTATTTTCATCAAGACAGAAGAACGAGCTATTGTCCTGTACCACCGTAACCGATACAGACCCGTTGCCAAAGAACAGCTTAAGAACTTTATTTTGCTTCTGTTGCAAGCTTATCTAGATCATGTCCATAGCCTTGATCCAGCAAATCATAACTCAACTGAAACACGAGATTCTCTTCAACCATATATAACATGTAAGTCCTCCGATTCTAGTCAGAAGAAAGTCAAAACAAAGAACATCGATCTCATCGCATATTATTTTTATTCATCCTCGATACATTTCTTAAGTTATTTTCGAACAAGTATTTGTATGTACTTTTAGTACATAAGCAAACGATTTCTCGACATTCTCCACCACTGGTCGTTATTCCAGTGGAATTTATATTAAGTCGTAAGATTTGTGAAACCCTTAATTTATTGTATTTATTTTTAGTTTTACATTTTACACCTTAGTGATAAGCAAACACGAAAATGCATTATTGTATATATAGTGTATTCCACCAAAGTGAACAATAAAAAACATTTTACTCATGACAGCTTATGTCCTTTCATTGGCAGAAAAGCATTTTCTTTGGTTCTTCTTTGGATTTCTGCCTTCACCTGGAGAACAAAGCTCTACTGAACAACGATAATCTTCATAATGAGATGAGTCAATGGCAATCTGAAAATCAAGGTTTCACAATTTGGCACCAGATTTAGTGAGGACAACGATGTAAATAAAATTTTCAGAAGATCTGCAGGATATCTATTCAAGAACATAGTGTCTACATACAACAGTTGTTGTTTATCGTTTTGTTATTTTACACATATTTCATTGCGATTGTATAATTTGCGCAACATTGCCGAACATTGTCCATTAACGCTATGTTTCTCTCTCGTTTTTTTTTTTGTTGAGAATAATGTACAGTATCCTATTGTGTAATCCATCTCTTCTGTAAGCCTAACTCTATTGTCAACCTATCCCTATCGCTATCCCGCGTGCTCACGGGGTCATTAATACCCTTAATTGTCCGGGATCAAGGTATAGAGGGAAACAGGAAGAGGAGGTACCTGTGCACATTGGTCTTAAATATTCGCGGATTATAGTCTTTTAGAAATATTGAGGTGGGAAGAGCATTCCATATTCGTGTGGTGCGGCTTAAAAACGAGTCTCAGGAAGCAGGCTTAAGGGTGAACTGATGTGCATTCCAGGCGAGAGGTATATTGCGGGTGACTTCAAGGAGAGGAGGAATGCACTCGGCTAGCTCACTTGAACATCGTTTGTTGAAATAACGATAAAACACAGGCAAAGAAGACAAGGTACGTCGATGTTCGTGTGAGTCTAATGAACCCGCGATATCGTTGTCTCCTATAAGTTTTATCGCTCGCTTTTGGATTCTATCAAGTAGGTGCAAGGTGGTATTGGGGGCACCAGACCAGATATGAGTGCTCTACTCAAGCTTAGGGCGAATATACGCCTTATAGATTAAAGTTAAATTAGAGGGGTTGAAATATAAAGCTACCTCGAATATGTGATCGTTTCAACTGTGCCCTTTTTTGAGAATTAATTCGCTCCAAAAACTACCCAAGATAGCAATCGCTTAGTAGCTTAACTCATACAGTTCTAAGAAGAAGTCCTTTCCTAGAAACTGTCTCGTCACACAGTAGATCTATGATATATTATGTCTTTCTTATCTCTGCAGCTTCAACAGAGTTTTTAACGCGGTCGATAAGGACTCCTACTAGCCTCGTCCGTGTCCATGACTAAAGTCGATTTTAATGTTCACCCCTTTTTAATCAGTTTCGACCTCGAATATGTGATCGTTCCAACTAAGTGTTGTGTTGATGCACATACCAAGGATGGACAATTTTCCGGTTTCGTCAACACAAGCACCATTCATGTATAATGTCGGATAATTAAGGGTTCGCTTTAGAGACAGCAGACAGCATTGAGTTTTGGAAGCTTTGAATTCTAGTCTGTTGTTCTTACCTCAGTTAATTATGCTGTCAAGATAGGAATTCAATGTGCTTGACATACGCTGCCGTTCCAATATTACGTCCGAAGGGCAGGGTCGTGAATTTTGGAACGAATATGAAAAGCTGAGGGTGCTGTCATCAGCGAAGGAGTGGATTGGATTAGAAGTGGCAGACAGGAGATCATTTATAAAAATGAGAAAGAGTGTCGGAGACAGAACAGAGCCTTGGGGGACACCAGCATTTATTTTGTGGATATCAGCCTTGAACCCATCCAAAACAACTTGGATTGAACGGTTCGAGGGGTTGTTTCTAATCCATAGAAGCACAGACTCATCAAAACCATTGGTACGCATTTTCGACAAAACGAGCTTGATGCCAAACTCTGTCAAATGCTTTAGAAATATCTAGCGCAACTATCTTGCTTTCGCCTGCATTCTGCAAAGATTGGTTCCACTTTTCGGTGAGATAAGCTATCAAATCACCAGTGGACCTGTTGCTGCGGAAGCCATACTGTCGGTCATTAAGAAGTTTCCGCGATTCGAGATATTTCATAAGCTGACGATTTATCAGCGTTTTCATGACATTGTAGGCAAGGCTACAAGCGATCGATGGGTGGTGGGGACAGTCGTATAAAAACTATCAAAAACGACCGAGACACATTTATTCAACAATGTTCCATAATTGAAAAAAAAATATCCAAGGACTACAAAAGCGGCCAGCACTCAAACTCTTCTTCTTCTTTGATTGGCGCTACAGTCTGGGGTGAACCTGGGCCTGAAGCCAGACCAATTTTTCGCCAGCTACCTCGAGCTGCGCACATGAAGTTGGTTAAGATCCTTTTACACTTGTGTGCGCCATCTCGTGGGAGGCAGTCCTCTGTTGCGCTGTCCCAATGGGGATCTCGGTATCGAAACCTCTTCGGGCTGGAACTCTAGTGTGTCTATCAGCTCTAAATGACCTAGCCGTCCAAGGCGTTGGATCCGAAGACGCTTAACTAGGTGCATATCGCTGTACAGCCCGTACAGTTCGTGATTGAATCTTCTCCTCCAGGCGCCATCAACCAAAGAACGTACGCAGAACTTTTCTCTCAAAACAACCAAGAGCTTCTTCATCCGCTTTCAATAGCGTCCATGCGCCATGGAGCATGACAGGGATGATCAAGGTTTTATACAAAGTCAATTTGGTGTTTCGAGAGATAGCTCTGTTTATCAATTGCCTCTTGAGCCCAAAGAAGCAGCGATTGGCAAGAGTATTTTGCGCTTGATCTCGTTACTGATGTTGTTGTCCCTATTTACTTCAGAGCCGAGGTAGATGAAGTCCTTGACTTCCTCAAAGTTTCTGCTGCCCATTATGACGCTCTGTCCGAAACCTTGATGTTGGGCGTCCTTTCGTGGTGACAGCATGAACTTTGTTTTGCCCTGATTTACCTCTAGACCCATTCTAGCCCCTCTGCTTCAATGCCAGCAAACTCCTCATTACGGCTTGCTGTGTTCGTCCACGTCAATGTCATCCGCGTAAGCAATCAGTTGAACGGGCTTTTGGAAGATCGCGCCTCGGGTGTTAACGTTTGAATTTCGCACGATCTTCTCAAGTATGATGTCGAAGAAATTACATGACAGCGCGTCGCCTTGCTTAAAACCTTTTTAAAATTGAAGGTCTCTCTGAGTTCGTTACCAACCGTGATGGAGCAGCGAGAGTTTTCCATCGTCATCCTGCACAACCTGACGAGCTTGGTAGGAATGTCAAAACTGGACATGGCGCTATATAGCTCGTCTCTATGCACGCTGTCATATGCGGCCTTGAAATCGACAAATAGGTGATGGGTGTCGATCTGCATGGTCGATGGAGGACTTCCCAGCTTTAGGTTGTTGACAAATGGTTTCAGGCGGTCACACGAAACATCGCGATTTTGTACGTGATGTTGAGCAGGCTGATCCCTCGATAGTTGGCTCAGTGAAAGGGGTCTTCTTTTTTGGGAAACGGTCAAACGACACTGAGATTCCACTCATCGGGCATGCTTCCCTCCGACCATATCTTACAGATGAGCTGGTGCATGCGCCCAACCAGATCATCTCCAGCTGCCTTAAATAGGTCCGCTCCAGCAGCTTTGTTCGACATCCAGAATATAGGAGAAGTGTCTGACGTCGATCGCAATGTGATCAATCTGGTTGGCGGTTGATTGATCAGGAGAGCTCATCACTGAGGGGAAGCCTGAGTCCGTTTTCGGACTCTCCTTGCCTAGCTGTGCGTTAAAATCTCCTAGAACGATCTTGGTGTCATAGCTGGGGCATCGATCGTATGTTCTTTCTAGGAGATCATAGAAGTCATCCTTGCTATCGTCATCCTTCTCCTCCGTCGGAGCGTGTGCGCAAATCAGGCTGATATTCCCGAATTTAGCCTAGATGCGGATTGTTAGGAGGCGCTCGCTGATCTAATCAAAGCTTAAGACTTTTTGCCTAAGTCTGCCTCGAACAACGAATCCGCGACCAAATAAGCGCTGCCTTCCATCTTTGTAGCATCCACCGTAGTAGATGTCGCAGTTTCTCATTTTCCTTTTGACCGGCCCATCCCATGGCATCTCCTGGATGGCGGTTATGTCTGCTTTGTAGCAGTCCGGAGCCTTCGCGAGTTCATCGGCTGCACGTGGAATGTGACGTGGAACCGAAATTCATTATCCTTTAACCTCAAAAATGAATACTAAACGTAAGATAAATAATAAATGTAAATAATTCGCCTAGAAATGAGGGAAATTAGATTGACAAGACATTAATCCAAACGAACTCAGACAAAAGAAGGAGTGGGTGCGGGTGTCTGTTCACAAGACCTCAACATTGCTATCTCCGCGAAGGTCCCTGTCTTGGCTTAAAAACAATGTGATATCGAAAAGCTATATCACCATCTGTTCCGATAGTCAGGCCGCCATAAAATCCCTGGACAATGTCATGTTCTACTCAAATACATCCCTTAATTGCAGGCTGTCTCTTAACGAGATGGCCGAGCATTTTAACATTCACCTCATGTGGGTGCCGGGACACTGTGACATACCAGGAAACTGCAAAGCCGACGAACTCGCTAGGTGTGGTACAACCTCATCCCTATCGATAGAAGGGGTACCACCTTCCATGCCGATCGCTACAGCCTATCATCTTTTAAAGATTCACACAATTAAAACCACCAATGACAAATGGCTAGAAGGCACCACCTGCCTTAAAACAAAAGAAATCTGGTCATCACTTAACCTAAAACTGTCACTCAGTCTACTTTGACTCTTCACTAACTACTTAATGAGCAAGCCCTCATAGGCGTCATAACCGGGCACTGTGTAATTGGCACTTATGCTTGCAGGATGCGTGCTACATATAATGATTTTTGCAGAAGCTGCATGGATGAAGAGGAGGAAGAGAACACTCATCACTTTCTCTGCTCCTGCAGTGCTCTTGCCAGTCGTAGGTTCTTGCACCTAGGAGCCTACTACTTCAGCAGCCGTAACGATATAAAAAGTGCCAGCATTGGCCAACTAAATCGGTTCATCAGCAGCACCAACTGGTTCCAGCGATAGGAGAAGTCAATCCGCGTGGTATCACAATGGGCCTACTCTGGCCTAAGTTAGACTGCTCTGCAGCAGTCAGCCACTACAACCTAACCTAACCTAACTCTGCTTAAACGATCTTAGCAGATACGTGTAGACGTCTTCGTGAACTAACTCTTGCGTCACATTAAAGTGGGATGGATGATCAGCAGTCCCC
The DNA here is from genome assembly GCA_916610145.1 of Eristalis arbustorum. NCBI lineage: Eukaryota > Metazoa > Arthropoda > Insecta > Diptera > Syrphidae > Eristalis > Eristalis arbustorum. The sequence continues at coordinate 42,489,986 of OU744319.1, forward strand.
GAATAAAATAAAAATATATCTAACATACATACACAGCGCCAGCATAGGCCAGATCATTCACTACAAGCACCAACTGGTTACGATGTAAGGAGAAGTCAATCCGCGTGGTATCACAATGGGCCAACTCTTATCTAACCCACATACATACCACCATAGCTAAATCGTTCATTTAAACAGCTTGAATTGAATTAATACATGCCAACACAAAAACGATTTCGTGTAGCACTTGTCCACAATGCAATAAGTGCACAATTCCAAAAACATTTGAACGTCAATTGCCATGCAGGTTGTGCTCGTTCATCCCATTTCGGTCCAGAGGGCCAATTACATGCTCGCATTCAAATATTACAAAAAACACACAATCGTTAATTATCCTTTCAATTGTTTGGCATTGTAACCCCTAATGGCTTCAAGGGATAATGCACGATATTAATTTCATCGGAAAAGGCAACCATAGATTGCAAACCTCTATTGCTCTCCGCCGCAACCCCCTCGTAGACGATCACAGTTAGATGGACCGCCATATTGCTACTGTAATGTTAAGAAGTCTCTGCTCTGCTCTGCCATCGAACCCGGAACCCGTGCGCACCAACTGATTAAATGGCCTTTCAAATTCAATTAATACCCGTGACCATGGCTTGGCGATGGGAGATTCATTGGGAAGGCCCGGTCTCACAATCATCAAATTGGCAATAAAAAGTTTTTTATCACATCCACAGAGCTCCTTTCTTCCGCTACGTGGCACCAATTAGACTGCCGTTCCATGTATCGTCAACGGCTGTGGTGGTCGTGGCCTGCGCGAAAGCCGTTCTGGTGAATCGTTTAAGTTTCATGATTTGGGGCAATTTTGCCGAGAATTTCCCTTATTGCGTGCCCATCAACAAGTCCGAGTTGTTGTGAATGTTGCACCCCTTTTGGCATGGCACGTGCGTGGATTACAAAGCACACTTGCTTGCATGATGGGTGACTACACCAGCTGCAGGTGTTTACAGATGAACTTAGTGTAAATTTCCAGGTTTACATAGAACTTGGTGACTGTGTTCACAGATGCACGGGTCGGGACTGTTCGATTCAGCACGTCTGGGATGGCGACTATAATCTTTTTTGTGCTTTTAATATCATTTCCGTGTGAATGCGTGGGTGAATGTGAATACAATTACCTTACGACGAAGCTAGGGCGGCTGGAATAGCAGTATGATGTGACAATTTAGTGCCGGACATGGTACCTGTTGTTCTGAGGATTTTCGGGAGAATAGTGATTATGAGAGTTCCGGAACAATGGAATTGGATATTTTCAAAGACCGTCGATTGTACTCGTTTCAGTTCAGTTTCGTCAGTCGATACTTTTAGCAAGACGGTGCTACATTGCACGCTGCCCGCGGAATTTTGAGAAATGAATTCCGCAAATTATCTCCCGTTTGGGCCGTTGAATTCATTCGGAATCGACGTTTTCTTTTAAAGGGGTCCGTCAAATATGTAGCCTATGGCGATAAGTCTGCGTCTATTGCAGCCTTGGAAGACACTACTAGCGAGAAAAGCGATAGAAGGACCTAAAATGACCAACATCTTGGCTAAGAAAGGAGCAGCGGCACCCTTCACAGGAAGCATTGCTGTAGAAGAACAAGCCCTCAGAAAATAATTCAGGGAACTAGAAAAAAACCGGATACAATTTTGAACTATGCTCATGGCATGTAGTAAACCCAAGATGAGGAAGTACAACATCCGTATCCCAACAGTCTATCTAACTGCAGACTCACTGGGCACATACGAAAACTAGTACTATCAGAAGAAGGTCTCTAATGAAATTCATTAATTTGTGCAGGGACTTTGTAAGGCTCTAGCCCACAAAAGGCTAGATATTTGGGCAAACAGATCTAAGATTTAAATCAATATTTGCTTATGGAACAGAAGAGCTTAATCCGAGCTATGGATTGTCATTTTAGGAATTTTTCTCGTGTAGGATTATTGCGATGAATGTGGTATTAAGGTCAAGAAGCTCTTAACCTAACTTAAAGGTCAAGAAGCTCTTAACCCTGAATGGTTATCCTTCGTCGAATCAACAAACACTTCTCTTATTTTTGCTTATTTCTCTTTAACTATACATCCCTTGGAATTCTATCTTCGTACAATATGCAAGGCTGTCAGGTTTCAAAAAGAGAAATCGCCGAATCAAAAATGAAAATCACCAAAAATCGCCACATTCTTAAAATTTACAACACCTTAATCGCCAAATTTATAAAAAGTAAAATACTAAAATAAATAGAAGAAAATGTGAACTACTAGTCAATCCTAACTTTGTTAGGGGTTGGGTTAGTAAAACCCCGTGATCAAGTTATCCGCTGAGATCGCCGTTCTGGCAGTATGACCTCAATGATCAACCCCTCGTATTAGTTTTGCCCTCGTGTATAGAACCACATTGGGAGGCAGGGTCTATGCTCACAGGACAAAGTTGCTGATCTCTCTCAACTTGGCGGGATGCCAGCAACGATCCTTGTCGATGCATAGATCAAGTTGACATGCAGCCTCCAAGCGGCGCTCCCTGGATAGCTCTCACAACACCCGTTGTGAGGTGAACCAATGCATGCAGCGTTTCCCCAGCGGTTGTGCGGAGGGCTAATAAAACTCGTACGAAAAATAAAATAAACTGTTACGGAAGAGCAAGCAGCCTCGGAACAACGGACGGAACCCCAACGACGACACGGCGCGAAAAAGGACTACGATTTGCGAGTGTGCTCCTGGAATGTAAGAACACTCTACACTCCAGGGGCCGCACAGAAACTAGAAAATATCCTCACGCAGTATAAAGCGGATATTACTGTGCTCCAGGAAATACGCTGAATAGGACAAGGGATTATGTAAAAGAAAGAGTGCGACTTATATTACAGCTGTTATAAAAGTTTGCACATATTTGGATGCGGATTCGTCGTGAGAAAGCGGCTAAGGTCGAAGGTCATCGACTTCAAACCGATAAGCGATCCTCTGACTGTGATCCGCATCCAAGGCAGATTCTACAACATCAGCCTCATATATGCACACGCCCCTACCGACGAAGCTGAAAGGCACCCAGGCTCTTCCAAATTACGAGGGTAACCTAGTTACGAACCAACAGGGAATAGTGGAGTGTTTAAGCAGCACTTCCAACAGCTGCTTAGCGGGCCTGACCAGGAGAGAGTGATAGGGAACCAGGAAATCCCAACTTCAGTCGATGAAGTAGGTCTCCCACCTAGCTTTGAAGAAGTCGGTACAGCCATTAAAAGGCCGCAGGCTCACAAGGGTTACCATCGTGATAGCATGTCTAACGAGAGTATAAATGCTTCAGCGAACCTACATTAGCTCTCCTGCCAAAAAACGACACACAAACAGAGTTTTTCTTTGGTTTTTCTTCTTTTCGTTCAATTGTCCGGTTCGGTGATTACAAATATGAATTTTGGAAGAGATGTAAAGTTCCTATTTTTTTATTTATTTTGTTTAAAACACACTATGTGTAAATGACAAAATGATATGATGATAATTTAAATTTTATTTTTTAGTGCAGAAAACATGTTGATATGACTAGTAAAGTTTATTTATTACTTAAAAAATATGTCAAAGAACGTTGTGTTAAAACGTTATGCTAAAGTTTGCCAAAGTTTAGGAAGGGGTGCTTAAAATATGGATAACTATCTAGGATAACAAAGATGGAGAGTGTTTAGATTACATTAGAAAACTGTTTCCAATATTAAGTACTGACAAGAAAAAGGGTCCTTTTTGTCGTATTAATCACACAGCATCCAAAGTCTTCACAGCGACATGGAATATCTGGATAAAAACCTTCGTAAAGGTCTAGCTTTTATTGTAGCCACATTTAAGACCATATTTTTCCATGCAGCCGGATATTTCGTAGAAGGCGCGAATGTTGAGTAAAATCTAGAAACTGATCCCATCATTATCTACACTCAACTCCGAACGAAATTTTCCAGCACCATCAGCTTCTTCAAATCTGATTTCAGGCATTAGCAACAGCTTCCTTTCATCAACTAATATTCCGTCTATCAATAGATAGGGACCTCAAAAATAAACGTCAAAACAGTAATGAAAAGCGCAAAATAAGCTGGGGATGAAGAGAGGAAATGTAACCGAAAATAAACGGAAAAAATACTAAGAACATGTATTGAAAGCAAATCAAAATGGTCCTTGCGTCTATTAAAGAGATTATCCGCCAAACGATTTCCATTTTTAAACACCGAACACTGGGATAGATACAGTGGTTGTGTTGGGTGAGAGCTTTTCTTGGAGGGCTTTCTGCATTTCCATTAGACTTTTCTCCTCTCGCATGTGTGCAAGGTATCCAAGAATGGCTGGTGCTCCTGTTGCTTTTGCCGACAATTCGCCACTTGGGGAAGCAGAAAGCTTCTACCGGTCCAGGAGATTCAATTCCAGCCGTTCCGCGAGAGTTGAAAATCAAGCTACAAGTTGTCCTCAGCAGTTCTCACCCAGATGTTGTACGCTGCGGGACGTTGCTGAGGACACCTTTGCTCCCTTTGCCACCCTCAGTACCAGCAGCAGCACTAAGAACCAGGCGAGGGATATAAAAACAATCACGGTTTACATTTGTGAATTACATTGACAGCTGGAAGGATACGGAGTACATGCTTCCATATTGTGTGACATGTGGGAATAATTTGCTGGCTGAGCCTTCTCAAACCGCTCAGACTGTTTATCCTCGAGTTGAATCGTGGATTTAAACTGACTCGATAGCTACCAACTCGGCTGTATAGTTTGAAGCGATAAGTTGGAATTCAGATGGAAATGGGCGCATCTACCTTGACGACCTCAGTGGCCCATTCCACTCTGTCTGTTGCAAGCATGGGAGAGATTCTCGCGTGGTTTTTTATTCGAAACTCGAAATTTAACGGGTTGTGGATACAAGCATGCTATGTTTTTTTCTATGAAGTTAAAAGTTAATTATTCATCGCATCAGTCACGCCAAATTGTAATTGAGTCCTATCATCATAGCACACATCTACGAGGATTACGTGGAATTTCTCATGTCAAATTGGCATGATGAATCATCCATGGATGTCAGATCACATTTGGGATGGAAGGAGTTGTGTGAAAAGGATTTTCACTTTTCATAAAGCCCGCCTCAGTGCTACTTAAACATGTGTGTAGTTTGTGCATTATCTTGAATAGGATTTGAACATTTCAATTGGATTTAAGTTCGTGTTGGGCCTGTGGGACTGTGCGTAGGTTGAAGAGTTGCGTGGCCATGAAGTAAAATAAGATTTTATGTAATCCGGGAAAAAAGGGTTTTATAGGTTTGTTTCGTTGTGCCAATTGTGCTGATAGCCAAAAGGGTTGAATGTGAATTTAATTAAAAGTGTTTTGATTATTGTTGTCCAACTGATAAGAAAAGAGACGGGCATTGTGGATCAATTTTATCACCGAGAAGCGTTTAGGTAGGTACAGTCATGTAATTAGTAATCAGAATAAACTGTTAGTCTGAATTTCTATAAGCACAGACAAATCTTTATAGATTATTCTTGGATAAAAAAACAGAACTAGCACTCCATGCTCATCCTGTTTAACCGCATTTACAATCCTCCCGCTGGCTTCCATAAACAATCGCGGCTTTTAGCTTTACAGATAAATTGCAGTTTTTATAATTATATGTTCTTCTTTGATTGGCGCTACAGTCCGGGGTTGACCTGAGCCTTAATCCACATGACTCTCCAGCCAGCACGGTCTTTTGCCAACTTCTTTTCTACTTGCGTGCTCCATCTCGTGCGAGGACGTCCTCTGTTACGCTGTCCCAATAGCTCGGTATCGAGGACTCTTCGACCCGGAGCTGTGGTGTCCACTCGCTCTACATGACCTGGCCATCTTAAGCGTTGGATCCGAAGACGCTTAACTAGATGCATACCGCTGTACAGCCCGTACAGTTCGTTGTTGAATCTTCTCCTCCAGACGCCATCAACGCAAACAGGACCAAAGATAGCACGCTGAAATTTTCTCTCAAAACAACCAAGGGCTTCTTCATCCGATTTCAATAGCATCATGTTAGCTTTGTAAAATAAATGAAATAAGCTTGTATATTTGACCACAGACGATCATAGATAAGTCGAGCTTTGGAAACTCACTCGAGTCTTATTGGCAGGTACCAGTGCGGTTTCTGACTCGGCAAATCGACTATAGATCAAATCTGTAGCTAATACTTTCAATAAGTACTCCGTTAAAATCTCCTATAGCCTGAAACCTTCCATAGAACGGAATATTACCTCAAATTGTAGTTTATATGCAGTGATTGCGGAGATGGTAAAACCAAACAGCTTCGTTTTTACTCCTTTTACTTTAGAAGAAGTCTTCAAAATTAAAGCTCATGCACAAGTGATGGCATTACCAACACACTCTTAAAGAAAATAGTATTTAATCTAGCTGACATCTTTGCTACCTATTTAATCAGATTGTATATAAAGGATGTTTGCCACAATCGCTAGAGTATGCAGAATTTATTTATTTCAAGTAGAGGGAATTCTTACAATTATACGTTAAAATTTATGTTAGAGGTTTATGACACATTGATCCTTTACAGCTATGATATAGAGATATACAATGAGTCAATAGTTGTAGATTAGAAATATATGATTGAACTACTAACAAAAACCCTTATGTGATACTTAATAGTATTGCATTCGCCCGTTGGTCATGGTTCCAAGGATTTTCTTATTAATAAAATCTTATCAGCGTGTACTAATGTAGTGACAGTTTTGTTAGCAGTTCGTTATCAGATAAAAAGTTATTTTTGCTTTGTTAATAACATAATCAATTAAGTTAAAGTTGGCTTTTTCATGAAGTCTTCTACAAGAATAGTGCCAAGGCTGCATCAATTTTAATAGTTTGTTTTGACAACTTTGCAACTTTAATTTATGCGTTTTCGCACAATCGCTCTACACAGGAGCTCCATACTAAAGAATAGCTTGAAAGATTGTTTTCTAGATTAATAGTTTATTTTCGACGCTAAGCTTTGATTTTCTGCAAATCAATGGGTACAGTAGTCTTGTCAGTATAATTGCTTTATCAATTGTAGTTGAAATATGTGCCTGAAAAGTGAGCTTTCGGTCAATGGTCAAACCGAGATCTGCATTTTTCTGCCCAGTCTATCTCCACAGAACATAACCGCAGCTTAAGGCTTCTGTCCCAGTTTTAAATCCATTGGATAATTGTTTCACCCTTTGGTAAAACTTTCGGACGTCATACCTCTCCATCTCCTCGACCGCGCGCTTCTCATGCTCTTGTGTATATAAATGATGTTTTCCACAATCGCTAAAGGGTGCAGAAGGAAGTCATAGAGGTATAAATAATTATCGTCCCATTTCTCTACTTCTGACCTTTTCAAAACTGTTTGAGAAAATTGTTGAATCTCGCATGATTCCATTTGTAGAACAACACCAATTTTTCTCTAACAGTCAGTTTGGTTTTAGATCAAAGAAATCCACAGAAAATATGATTCTAATGTTGTTTTCTAAATTGTATGAGGGTTTTAACTGTTCCAAGCCCACTATGGCGCTGTTCATCGATGTGTCTAAAGCCTTCGAGTTAGCAGATCATGATTTCCCTTTGGATCAATTGTATGCAACAGGTTTTAAAGGAATTGTTTTTGAATGGTTGCAGTCTCATCTTAAAGATAGAAAACAAAAAGTGAGAGCAAATGGTATTTTTAGTAACTCTCTTACTATTAAGAACGGTGTCCCTCATGGCTCTGTCCTTGGTCCCCTGTTGTTTTTAATTTTTATGAATTCACTTTTTCAACAATTTTTTAACGGCCACCCAACCGTTTTTGCAGATGATATAGCTTTTACGCATCAAGAAGAGAATTCATTTAATTGTATTGCAAGTATGAATGAAGATATCCATATGTTAAGGGAGTGGTTTACTTTGCACAAGTTAGTGGTCAGTACCAAAAGCAGAACTTATAACTTTTAAAATGATAGGCAATAATAATCTTGATCTTAAAATGAAATTTTACTCATATGACTGCAAAAAGTTTGTTTTGCCAGTTCATAGTTGTGGTCTGGCGAACTATGATGATGCATTCCCATGTTCAGATAAGTGCTTTGTAATTGAACCCGTTTTAATTGATATGAATTTAAATTGGAAAGCACAAGCTACAAAATCGAATATGATTGTTCTAAGCAAATACTACAATGCTATATTATGCACTGTCGTGTCAGGTGGCGCTACAGCCCGTAGGGGGCCAGGGCCTAGCTTCTCAGCAACCACTCATGTTGTGCGTGCTATTGTTCTCTCACGAGTGGAAGGGACCTACAGTTTTACGCCGAATCCGAACGGCCAAGTTTGAGAAGCCTTTTCTAGACCTTTTCTTTGAGCATTGTCAGTGACTCGAAAGAGGTGGGGCCGTGAAAATTTTTTCTGCCGCTCAGAGCTGGAATTGAACCTACAACGTCGAGGTTGGGGTCGACGCACGTACACACAACCCCACGGGCCACATATTATGCACTGGCTAACTCAAAATTGCAATATGGTATTACAAGTTGGAGAGGAGCTGATGGTAGTAGCTTTGATCTCCTATTTAAAGATAAAACATGTCTAAATAGAATAATCTGTGGTAAAAATCGCTTAACGCATTGTTGGCCACTTCTCAAGTACGTACATATTCTTCCCTTAAGACATCTTTACATTTTTAAAGTTCTCAGAGAATTTTTCAAGCGCAGTGGTAATATTGTGAATAGAACGTCTAGCTACTGCAGTTTACGTGTGACATGCTGTCACTGCTCCTAAATGGTTCTCAAAGTCTGGTTTCAAGGTCAATGAGGACAAAACAAAATGTAAGCGCTCGACAAAGAAAAGTTCCGTCACGCAACACCAGGACAAAATATCTCAATCAACATCTTTAAATTTCATGCAGTAACTGAGTTCATCCACCTCATGGCAAGGGCTAACTCCACAAATGATGTCCTAGTGAAGACCCGACGTAGAACCACCCTTGGCAGCCGATGTAATACTTCGATTCTTAGGTCAGTCGAAACAACTTATAACTCCTGACGCGAAGGATAAAAATGCTGCTCTACAAGACTATTTTGCCAGTCCCACTTATTGAAGCTGAAGGCTGGGCGATAAGCAAGAGTGCAAAGCTTAAAATGACAGATTTGTCCGATTCATGAGCACATATTTAAATTTTCGCACTTCTGCAGCTATTCAATTAATCCCAACAGTCTATGGAGGCTAAAGTTCAACGTTAACTCATCCGCTCTATGCACTGAACAGCTCTTTGTGGCTAACCTCCTTGTGCCCTTACGTTGTACTCATTGTTGTCGGACTACTCCAGCCTAAACTTCTCCCACAGCTTCATGCTTATTGCAGTTACATATTGTCGTGTCTAGAACTCGTTTGGTTCTACTTTATCCACATGAGTTTTCAAGAAGGAAAGTTCTGATCGTGAATCGGAAATCATTTCCCACCTATACACCAGTCGTTGGCGTCATTGTTGTTTGCCCAAAGCTAAAAAATGTATTTGGCACTTCGTGTCAAGTTTCAGTTACACTCAAATAGAAACACAACCGTTGGTCATTGTCCAACGGTTGGTTACGACTTACAACTGTTGCATGTAATTGCAATAATCTTTCGTTAAAGAGCTGCTCGCATGTTTCAGCTGTTCCACTCCGCATGAGAGGACAATGGATGCACGGTACGGCAATGGCTGTTGCCGGGACAATTACCTCTGTGCATAACATCCAGGACAAAGCATAGGACTCTATACCCACCCTATACCTGGTATACTGTTTCTCTCGCGTATTTTCACTTGCTGGGAGTTTTGCGGAATTGTGGTTTGAGGTTCGTATAAAACGGATTTTCTACTGAATGGCGTGTGGAGGAGTGGTTCCCCGACTAATGTACGTACACATATTGTTTTTAGGGGATGCACGTACAAAGAGCTTTGGAACATATACAACCTGTAGATATGCAAGAGAATTTGTCCCATAGGTCTGTCTACTCTGACACTGGGTATTCAGTCACTTCCACATTTCTTACGTTTTTGATAATGATCACAGAACAAGTTGGTTTATTAAGCGCCATATTTTGGACCATTACTTGACGTTTTTCTTCGCCTATCATTTCATCGCAGATTCACTGCGTCAATTATCGAAAAATAATATTTACGTGTGAAATATCTTCTCGGTCATTTTGTGTACTCTTATCATGCTTTATCATGGTATCAATCTGATAGGTTGTCAGAAGTAATGCTTGAAGCCATAAAAGTTGATAATAGACCGGATCTTAAAACTTGGCTAAGGAATTTAAACAGCCCAAGTGTTGTAGTTGGCACTCAATCAACTACAAAGACTGCTCTGCCTGAGCACTAAGAAGTACTCCTTCGGACGCACTGAGTGTTCTCCTCAACTTTCCACCACTAGAAATACTCGAAAAACAAACAGCCGCCTGCATAGCCTTCAGACTCAAAACACACCGACTGTGGTCCGAACCCAACATCCGAAACTCAACCATTCTCAAGAAATTTATCTTCCTTCCTAGCGACATTGACCGCCTAATACCCCAGGCTATCTTCGAGAAGAAATTCTCGATCAGCATTCCTTCTAGAAGGGACTGGATATCTGACAGGCAGACGTTGGATCACCAAACGTATTTTCACAGATGGATCCATGACTAACGAAGGGGTGGGTGCGGATGTCTATTCCCAAAATCTCAACATTGCTATCTCTTTGAAGCTCCCTGATCACAGCAACGTGATATCAAAATGGGATATCACCGTCTGTTCGGATAGTCAGGCCGCTATAAAATCGCAGGACAATGTCATGTTTTACTCAAAAACATTCCTTTATTGCAGGCTGTCTCTAAACGAGATGGCTTAGCATTTTATCATTCACCTCATGTGGGTGCCGGGACACTGTGCCATACAAAGAAAATGCAAAGCCGAAGAAGTCGCTAGGTGTGGTGGGTCAATCAATAGCCTTCCATGCCGATTGATACAGCCTACCATCTTCCAAAATTTTTTTTTTTGCGAGAGTAGGTGAAAGTCTTCAAAAGACACTATGGGGACCGTTCCCACATAGCGAAACGGATTTTTACCCACTAAAAACACCTCATCAAATAAAATATATATACGTTAAGGCGCTTAGTCTTTTGAAGACGGCGGAAAGCGTTTCCATCGTCGAGAATCAGAGGAAAGCAGAGTTTATGTGCTCTTCCAGACGACGCTTATGCTTGCGAGCAAAATTCGAAATTTCGTCTTGAACTGATGGAATTGCAAGATCTCTGTGGATGTCGCTGTTTCGTATATACCAGGATGCGTTGATGAATGTCCTCAGCACTTTATTTTGAAATGATTGTAGTATGTTTCTATTACTTTCTTTGGTACAGCCTCATAGCTGTATACCATACGTCCAAAAGGGTTGCTTGTATATAAGCAATTTGTTGTCAAGATTTAGCTTGGAATATTTTCGAATGAGCCAGTACATATCTTTGTGTTTCATGTCAAGTTCTGCACGTTTCTTTTTAACGTGCTCCTTCCACTTGAGTTTAATGTCAAGAGTCATAACGAGATATTTCGCTTCATTACCGAAAGGTATTTTGACACGGTTTAAGAAGACCGTCAAGTTATGAACGTTCATATAAGTAAACTTGATATGGACGGATTTGCCTTCATTACGGATAATTCGCCAGGAGTTCATCCATTCGTGTATCTGATTTAGTGAGCGTTGTAATTTTGATGTAGATTCTACTACCGTTCTTTCACCAGAATGGCTGTGTCATCAGTAAATGTGCCTAAAACAGTGTGTTCTTCTTGTGGTAAATCACTTGTATACAGCATGTATAGCAGAGGGCCAATAACACCCCCTTGCGGTACACCAGCATTTACATTTTTTAGGGCAGAGTATTTTTTTTCCATGCTTTACTCGGAAGATTATATCAGAGAGATGCGCTAGAGTAGTAAAAAATTCACCGCGATACCCCGGATCGGTTAGGTTTATTTTTCAGGCCTTCGTGTCAGACTTTGTCAAAAGCTTGCGAAACATGAAGAAATACGCATTTAAGCTACTATTTTTGAACGCTTTGATTTTCGCCTTCAACATTTTACAAAATTGGTTTAGACGAGTTTTATGCTGTGGCGAGCGAGCTTGTTGCCATTTCTTGCGTGCTTTTCTTTATTCGCGCATGGGGTACCTTTCTGGCAATTTGTGAATACCACGCATAAAATTGTTCGTCTTTTAAAGCAAAATAATCAGACACCCAATTTTCGACTTCTTCGTAGGAATCGAAGTGCTGCTCAGCCAATGCGTGTCCCATTGATGAAAACAAATGGTAGTCGGAAGGAGCCAAGTCTGGTGAATACGACGGGTGGGGTAGCTGCTCCCAGCCAAGTGTTTTGATTGTATCCTGATTGTATTTTGCTTTTTTACCTTGCCGTGTCTTCTGGCCCGTTCTGGTCGTTTCTCGATCAATGCATGGTTCAAATTGATCATTTGTTGTCGGTAGCGATAAGTATTAAAGGTTTCGCCAGGTTTTAGGAGCTAGTGGTACACCACATCTGGTGTTCTGGTCCCACAAAACACACAGCATTGTCTTCTTGCCGAATCGATCTGGTTTTGCAGTCGATGTTGATGGTTGTCCCGGCTTAACCCATGATTTGTTTCGTTTAGGATTCTTAAAATAAATCCATTTTTCATCGCCAGTAACAATCCGATGCAAAATTCATGTGTCACCCATTTTCCACACTCTTGGATCTTTCCCATAGCTTTTAAGTGGTCAGAAATTGTTTGCTGTGCAACATTTAACATTGCTTCCATTTGCTTTTGACTTAAAGTGTCATCTCCATCAAATATCGTTTGCAATTCGCGTCTTCAAACTTTTTTGGTGGCCTTCCACGTTTTTCATTTCTCACATCAAAATTATTATTTTTTAACCGTTGAAACCATCTTTTGCATGTTGCTTCTGATAGAGCATAATCACCATATGCCTCGACAAGCATTCGATGCGACTCTGCAGCACTTTTCTTCAAATGCAAACAAAAATTTAAAGCTTTCCGCAAATCATCACTTTCTGGTACAAAATTCGACATTTTTACACGATGAAAAAGTATGATTTTGTCTGTTCAATGACTAGATGTATACTAAATATTTTTCACAGATGTCATAGCAAAAAAAAAATAAGGGCTCGTTTACAACAAAGGTTCCCTATAGAGACATTTGTATCTTGACGCTCACTTCATACCGGTATACCTGGTATTTTCTACAAAGTTGTCAAATTCAATCTCGAAATCCCAAAAAGTTCTCAGCGGTATCATAAGTTCAATGTTCCTATATGCTTGCCAATTCGTGCAATGATTAGTTAATTTAGAAGGCGCTTCCTTTTTTATGAGAGTGTCGCTCATAGTCAATGTAATTGGAGAATTATCTGAGCTAAGATCAAAGCTTTTTTCTAGTTTTATATAGTTTCGCGAAAAATCCACATAATTGAAACCACCAATGACAAATGACTAGAAGGCACCACCAATCTTAAAACAAAAGAAATCTGGCCATCACTTAACCTAAAACGGTCACGCAGTCTACTCAGACTCAGCAAGCACTCGTTAAGGACTCTCATAGGAGTCATAACCGAGCACTATAATGATTTTTGCAGAAGTTGCATAATCTGCTCCTGTAGTGCTCTGGCTAGTCGTAGGCTCCTACACCTAGGGGCCTACTACTTTAACAACCTCAATGAGCTAAACAGTGCCAGCATAGGCCAGCTAAATCGCTTCACTACAAGCACCAACCGATGTTTGGTGACGCCAATCCCCATGGTATCACTGTGGACCTAGTTTGGCCTAAGTGTGACTGACCTTAGGCGTCAGCCACTACAACCTAACCTAACCTAACCTATTGCTGTTGCATAGTAAAGATTACGAATAAGATCAGTACCGAGATGAATCTCACAATAACGTACAATCTGCATCGGATGAAGAAGTCCTTGGATCCTTCAAAAGATAGTTATGCGTTCGATCTTTAGTCCTGTTAGCGTTGAGCATATCTAGAACAGAAGATTAAAAATGTTACATGAAAAGTTCTGCTGACATTAATAACAGGTCTCCGGTAGACGTTATTAGCTAGGAAATCGTTGAATACACACTGTATACAGGCGTTAAGCCCGTTGTCTAGGCTCAAATCATGAAGTGAACAACATTCACCACTTTACTTCTCTAGAGTTATGAATGCATGCACGTGGAAACCAAATACTACAGAAACAAAAAGTAGAGAAGAAATTAAAGCCCACTTCCCTTTAGTTTGCACTTCTTTATCGCCTTCCGCCAAAAAACTTCCAGGCCTTCATTGACTTTTGGTTTACATAATCCCTTAAATATATTTTCTCACTTCCTGTGTGGGGCTGCACGATTTTACACTTCCGTTGCGGCGAGTCAAAAAACGGTCCTGCAAACTGAAAGTGAGTACTTAAAGTCTTCCGGTGCAAGCACGCAAAAACCGACTAAACTCTCGTATGACCTCACAATTTGCCACTTTACTTATATTTTCGTGGATCCACACATACACGTCCGCATTGTGGAACTTTTTAATTAGAAAAGTCAGCACCCACGATTTTCAAAAAAATAACAGACCGGCATACTCTGAAAAAAGAACGAACAACCTACACCACAGAACATCCACATCTATTTTCATTAGACTGAAAGTTTTCCATCTCCACTCGTGGCCTTAACAAGTTAAAATGACCCACCCATTACCCAAATAAGGATATGCGAAATTAATTTCAACCCATGCCCAGGCTTATCCTCGTGTAATCCGTAACCGGAAAATAACTCTCGACCCGGACGTGCGACGCCGGTACCCCCAGCTCAATTTGATTGCGATTTTATTACACACTTCCTTGCACACGCCTCTTCCTGTTCGCGCCAATTTTACAGCCGCCTGATGCTTTCGTGATTTTGATGCGAGTTTAAGGCGCGCCTGTCAGAAGGAGAGAGTGTTTCCAATTTACGACGTTCAAAGCGAAGATGAGCGATTTGAGGAATCCGAGAATCTGACAATACAATTTATTTGAAAGTCATAAAATTCTGACTGCTGTCAGCTGTGATTTTAATGTGCCACTGCACGGGGTAATGTCCCCACGTCCGATGACTGCAACCGCAAACAGATTTAAAGATGCGGCTGCACAACTTAATTAGGGAGCTTGATGACCGCAATATACGGACTTAAACTAATTTGTTTTTGCGGATTGCGTACAGCTTGGTGCACTGCAGTGACCGGCTTAATGGGATTTTCCCTAATTGATGCTTGCATTTATAGCGAAAAAAACGAGCAAACAGTGACCGTGGCAGAAAGCTCTGCAGTAATTAACAGAAACTCGTGTATGAGAATGTTTGTGTGAGAATTGTGTGTGTTCAGCTGAACTGAGGCTTAATTGTATTATTTCTGGTGTTTAACTCTTTCCTGGTATTGTAAATTGTATGTAACTAAATATGAAATGGGTAGAAGGGATTCATTTTGAGATCGTATGTAAAACGCCAATTATACTGCCGAAGTTGCATCATATTACCATTCTGATAGTCGACTCTTACCACCGTAAATACCACCACTGCAATCACGAGACCGTTCTGAACGAGATAAGACAGAAATTCTACATCGCCAACTTAAGAACTTTGCTCAATATGGACCGCCAAATTTGTCAGTTGTGCAAAATCTGAACAGCTCTTCCTATCGTACCTGAAAGGCAAACCTGCCCATTGCACGGATGAATACTTACAGTCGACCTTTTTCATTCGTAGGACTGTACTATTTCGGCCCAATTTTGGTTACTCTGGGAAGGTGAAATGAGATATATTCACGTGCCTAACGATTCGAGCGGTGCATATAGAGCTGGCACACAGTCTGACAACGGATTCCTGCACCATAAGCCCGAAGAACTTATAGCGCGCGACGTACGCCTCTGGAAATCTATTACGACACTGGCACGAATTTTCGAGACGCGGAGAGAAAACTTCAGGAAGAATTGGCAAAGGTAAATTTGCATCATCAGCAATATCAAGACTGAAGTCTAACAAAGGCTGCTGGAGCGGACGGATTGTCCGCTGAAATATTTAAGGCAGCTGCAGATGATCTGGTAGGGCGCATGCACCAGCTCATCTGCAAGATATGGTCTGAGGAAAGCATGCCCGACGAGTGGAATCTCAGTATCGTTTGCCCGATCCACAAGAAAGAAGACCCCTTCAACTGCGCCAACTATCGAGGGATCAGTCTTCTTAACATCGCGTATAAGATCTTCTCTGCCATTTTGTGTACCCGCCTGAAGCCGTTCATTAATAATCTGATAGGTCCACATCAGTGTGGCTTCAGGCCAGGAAAGTCCACCATCGACCAAATCTTCACACTACGCAGATCCTGGAAAAGACCCAAGAAATGCAAACCGACACTCACCATCTATTCGTCGATTTCAAGGCCGCATATGACAGCGTGCATAGAGACGAGCTATACAACGCCATGTCTAGTTTGGACATTCCTGCCAAACTCGTCAGGCTGTGCAGGATGACGATGGAGAACTCTCGCTGCTCCATCAAGGTCGGAACAAATTCTCCGAGACCTTCAATGTCAAAAAAGGTTTTAGACAAGGCGACACGCTGTCATGTGATTTCTTCTGCGTCGACTCCAACTTTGATATCATAGGTTTCTTGTCTGTACGTCAGCAATAAATTTCACGACCCCACCTCTATCGAGTCAATTACCTTGCTCGAAGAGTACTTCCTGTCTAGAAAAAGCAGTGGTAACTGAGAATCTAGGCTCAGGTCCTCTAGACGAGTTGTAGCGCCACCCATATGTCACGGTTTCCTGAGAGTGTTGGAGTATTCCATTTTAAAATATGGACAGTAGACTATGAGTTTTATGACCGTAAGCAATAAGTTCAGTACACAACACTGAATAAAGAATTACGTGAATCCATTGTTCTCACTGCTTGTTGCTTAACTTATTGCTAAATATTCTGCACAAATAACGTACAAATTGCACTACTGCAAAAAACTGAAGAACACCGTAAATATTATTTGTTCTTATTAGGGTCCGAAGCCGGAAGTGATAAATCTAGTATTATTAATTACAACCTATTTGTCCTTTTTACGCCCATATCCAGTTGCGGACCCTACACAACATTTATTACAGCACAATAAACAACAGATAAAACATCTCCATTTATAGTCATTAATATTTTAAAACTGATTCCTTCCTATTTTGCATTTGCAATTTAATCCTTCTGTTGCTCTAATACAAAGCTTGCACAATATGTTCAACATAATACCAAACTTAAACGGCTTCTGCGGCCAAATTTTTCAGTAGACGGATATGATTATTTTCACATAATGAATCGAGCACGATTCCACCTTTCTGATAACCTAGGTTGCCTGTTGATGCATATTCAACCTATTTTTCTAAAGTTCAGCAAACATAAAAACACACCCCTTGCAAAGATGGCTTTAATTAATGTGCTTATATAAGAAGCCTTCAATGTCAAGAAAGGTTTTAGACAAGGCGACGCGCTGTCATGTGATTTCTTTAACATCGTCCTGGAGAAGATCGTGCGAAACTCACACGCCAACACTAGAGGCACGATCTTCCAGATGGCCGTGCAATTGTTAGCATACGCCGATGACATTGACGTGATTGGCAGAACTCAAAAAGGACATACAACAACGACGTCTTGGACAGACCGTCATAATGGGCAGCTATAACTTCGAGGTAGTCAAGGACTTCACTTACCTCGGCTCCGGAGTAAACTGTAGAAATAACATCAGTACCGAGATCAAGCGTAGGATAACTCTTGCCAATCGCTGTTTCTTTGGGCTCAAGAGGCAATTGAGTAACAGAGCCATCTTCCGAAACACCAAATTGACCTTGCATAAAACCCTGATCATCCCAGTCCTGCTCTATGGCGCAGAGACATTGACGCTTTTGAAAGCGGATGAAGAAGTCCTTGGTCTCTTTGAGAGAAAAGTTCTACGCACGATCTTTGGTCCTGCTTGTGTTGACGGGTTCTGCAGGAGAAGATTCAATCACGAACTGTACGGGCTGTACAGCGACATGAGCCTAGTTAGGCGTCTACGGATCCAACGCCTACGGTGGCTAGGTCAAGTAGAGCGTATGGACACCACAGCTCCGGCCCGAAGAATCTACGAATCCCAACCGTCGGGCAACGCAACAGAGGACGCCCGTGTTTAAGGTGGCGCACCAAAGTGGAGAAGGACCTCAACCAACTTGGTGTGGTCCTTCATTGATAAGAATGGATACATCGCGCTACAGCCCGTAGAAAGCCAGGGCCTAGCTTCTACAACAACCATTCGCGTTGTGTGTGCTAACATGACTCCTTGCAATGCGACTTCAACATAATACTAACCTAAAGGTCTAAGATATTTAATTCAAGAGCAGATCGAGGCCAAGGCAATGTAACCGGCACCATTTGCATCCGTACTACATCCCTTCTATCCTATCATCAAGAAGGAACATGATAGGCCGATCACAACTACAAGTCATAATTGACCAGGGTCTAGCTTTAATGATCACTCATGTTGTACGTCTGTTGCCCATGAATGAAAGCTTGTAAATGACTCGAGAGAGGTGGAGTGTCAAATAAGAACAGCGGCATGCGCCTCTTCACTATGTCGTTAACAGCTTGGCAGGTTTTCAGTTTGGGGTGGAATTTTGGGTTTTGATTTGGAAGTGCATTCTACTACAGATACCCCTTGAACTGCGCCAACTACAGAAGTATCAGTTTCCTAAGTATCGCATACAAAATCTTATATGCCGTACTGTGTGAACGCCTAAAGCCTTTCCTCCACCTGGTCGGTCCATACTCGGTCCACCATCGACCAAATATTCACACTTCGGCTGATTTTGGAGAAAACCCAGGAGCAACAAATCGATACCCACCACCTTTTCATCGATTTTAAGGCCGCGTATGATAGCATCTATAGAGACGAGCTATACAGAGCAATGTCTCGTTTTAGCATCCCTACCAAACTCGTCCGTTTGGATGGATGAAGATGGAGAATGCATGCTGCTCCATCAAGGTCGGTCAAGAGCTAACCGAGACCTTTGATGTCAAAAATGGATTCAGTAAAGGCGACGCGCTGTGATGCGGCTTTTTTAACATCGTTCTTGAAAGAATTGTTCAAAACTCGAACGCAAACACCAGAGGAACACTCGCATATGCCGACGATATTGACATTATCAGAAGAACACAGCGTGATGTCAGTGGCGATTTTGTGGGTATGATGGGTTTAGCGGTAAACGAGGGTAAGACCAAGTTTGTGCTGTCAACAAGAAAGGACACCCAACACCGACGTCTCGGTCAGAACGTCACAGCGGACAGATATAACTTTGAGGTAGTCAAAAACTTTGTCTACCTAGGCACCGATATCAAATCAGACAGCGCTGAAACTAGCGCTGAAATCGCTGCTTCTTTGGGCTAAGAAAGCAATTGGTAAACAAAGTCCTCTCTCGAATAACCAAGGTAACGCTGTACAAGACCTTAATCATTCCAGTCCTATTGGCGCGGAGGCATGGACCTTGTCAAAAGCGGATGAAGCTGCTCTTGGTTGCTTCGTGTGATTTTCGGTCCCGTCTGCATAGATGCTGAGTAGAGGAGGAGGTATAATTAAGAACTATACGGGCTGTTCAGTGACATCGACTTAGCCAGAAGAGCGAAGATCCAACGTTTGAGATGGCTAGGTCATGTAGAGCGGATGGAAACAATGCTCCGGCCCGAAAAGTCTTTGAATCCACCCCCGAGGGACGACGCAGTAGACGAAGACCGCAACTTAGGTGGTGCACGCAAGTGGAAAGGGACCTCAACCAACTCTGCGTGCGAAACTGGAGACAGCTAGCTAAATATCGAGCTGGCTGGAGACACTTGTTGGTTGAGGCGCCACTAGTTCTACTTTAACTAAAGATGGTTGTGTTCCACCTGACCGCTGAATTTTCTATTTAGTTCGGCATCCGACATGAGTTGGAAAGAAAATAATATATTCCTTTTCACCTTCCTGAAAACCGTTTTTCCAAACATGTTCAACATTTAATTGCAATCTTCGACTGTCTCTCCATGTTGCCATATCCGATGGAATTCACTATGTATCCCCACCACCACTCAATTATCGTCGAAATTAATAACAAAGTCAAACACTGTTTAATTAGTTTCGGAAACACTCGTCACAGTCCCCAATTACCTGCGCATGTTTGTATCTCATAGCACGCCTCCTCTTATTGTCAATTCAGTCGAACACAAACCCACCGCTAGGATGCGCCTCTGTCAATGTTGATTATTCTCAACACAAATGAAAACAATACATGAAATCTAATTCATTTGCGTCCTTAAAACTTTGATGCCGTTCCTACTGCATACCCGCGTCCATGCTCGTATGCTCCGTCCCGAGTGCCGAACTCGGTAGTGACTATGAAATTCAATTACCGAAACGTACATTCTAACGAAGAATGCTTTTGGCAGACCCTCCAACCGAACCTCACTCAAACCTCAGGCTCACCGCATGTCATGTCAGGTATTTACACGAAATAATCGATTTTCGAATGAACGTAAAATTTAATTCTTCTCATGGCGGGAAATAATATTTATCTGCTCGGGCTGCGCGAATACCGAAAACCGGGGAGAGTGCTATCGGATTTCTAATCGGGGTGGTGTCAGTCAGGATCGGGGTTGGTTTTTTTTTTAACAGTGCCATAATGATTGCCGAAGGGCTTTGCTAGTCGACCACCGTGGTATGCCATGGTCAAAGAGTCGAGGCATCCAACGCCCTCCTTGGAGGTGTATTCAAAATGTACCGAATAGATCGCGTGTGAGTCCTCCCTGGATTGATTACACCGCAAAGTTGTGACTTTCAAGGCCACAATCATTGTCATCGTCAGGCGGCAGGTGTTTTATGGGATGGAAGTGATTTATGGAGCAAGACTTTCGACCGTCAGTTGTCGCATCCCTGAGTTATATTATATTTTGTGAAAATTACGACCATCTCGGAGTCACGAATTTTTAATGACTCCCAGGTGGGATGCATTCAGTCGTGCTTAGATTTAATGGCGTAGCCATTCACCCCTAGAAATCATCGTTCGTTATTCCGGAAAATGGAAATCTTTCCCATGGACTTGAATGTAGCTTTTATTGCGTCACATTTTATGGGGATCTTGATAGCCTTGCAGTCTCCATCGGGTCCATTGTGAAGTCATCCGACCAGAAATTCATCTCACCAATCTCAGGAGTAACAGTTGAAGCAGTAACCACTCGGAGCAGCGCCAAACTGTTAGGACATCTAAAGGGATATTGACACACTTACATCCATTGATGCTTTTAAAAATAAACAACTCATGGCATAGGAACATTTCAAAATTGCTTACTCGATTTTTTGGCTATGGCCAGGTTCACCGTTTGCATTTGGTGCGAAAAGAGTTCGAAGTCCCTGAATGTGAGAGTACACCCTTGACGGTAATGTTGTTTTTACTTGCTAATGGTCATTTTTTTACAAAACACAATAATCGCTAAACCCAATCTATTTTTATTTCCATTCAAATTCACATCGTTGTAGTTTTTTCGCTGACTCAAATTGAACTAAATGGTCCTATAGTCATCAAATGTGTCCTGTCAATGTTCATTCACATTATGACTTATCACAAGTGTAAAGCAAGTATAGAAGTGAACCAAGAGCACTTCTATGTCTGTGAATTAAGAGTATTTTTTTTAACCTTAGCACGGAGTTCATGTTTGTCATGTCAAGATATGCGATTGCACTTGCTAAACTTTCAAATCAATACTCACCATCTCCTTATCAATTTTGAAGCCCTTTACGACAGCATTCATCGCAAAGAGTTATTCGAAGCGATGGCTGGAATCGCAATCCCTAAAAAAATGATATGGTTGTCTACACATATGCGATGCGTTGTGCAGTTCGGTTAAAGATCCTCTGAGTCGTTTGTAGTCCGCAGCGGATTTCGGCAAGGAGATGCGCTGTCGTGTGATTTCTTCAATCTGGTACTGGTGAAGTTGGTGCAGTCCGCTGCCGTAAGCACGGAAGGCACTATCATCGAAAGATCAGTCCAGCTGTAAGGAAACGCAGATGACACCGAAATTATCGTGCGGTCCCATCGTGCCATAGTGGAACCGTTCACGGCGATTGATAAACATGCCTTGGGTAGTGAGGGAAAGATGAAGTATATGGTGCCGAGTAAAAAGCGAACTGTAACACACTACCCGCGTCAAAACATTGCTATCGACAGCTACAATTTTGAGGTAGCAAAGAAATATGTCTACCTCAGGGCAAGTGTGAATTCCACTAACATCATCTTAGTAGAGACCCCTTGGCAACCGATGCTAAAGGACCAAAATCATGCTCTACAAACCTATATGTCTGCCGGTCCTACTTTATGGAGCTGAAAGTTAGACTAAAGGCGTTTTGTGTAACAACATTGAATCTGTAGAGCTATTCGAATAAATGCTTCAATGCTGTCTCGGGCTTGTCTGTATAGACATGAGCTTCAACATAGCCCCACAAAAAATTAAATCGCACGATTTGGCGGCCAATTGACCGGTCCCGAACGTGAAATAAAATGTTCACCGAACTCGCCTCTTAATAAATCCATAGTTGCGCGTGCTGTGTGGCATGTGGTACCGTCTTGTTGAAACCACATGTCATGCAAGTCAAGCTCTTGCATTTTGGGCAAAAAAAACATTGGATATCATCTCACGGTTGCGCTCACCATTCACAATTACGTTACGAGATTCGCATCATATTTCAAGGAGTACCGTCCAATGATGCCACCAGCCCATAAACCGCACCAATCTGTGACTTTTTCTGGATACATTCGTAGCTCTTGCAATGCTTCTGTCTGATATTCACTCCAAAATCGACAATTCTGCTTATTTACGTACCCATTGAGCCAAAAATGAGCTTCGTCGAATAATAATAATAATATGGGTGGCGCTACAGCCCACAGAGGGCCAGGGCCTAGCTTCTTAGCAACCCCTCGTGCTGTGCGTTCGTTCTCACACGAGTGGAAGGGACCTACAGTTTTATGCCGACTCCGAACGGCCAAGTTTGAGAAGCTTTTTTCTAGACAGGAAATACTCTTTGAGCATTGTCAGTGACTCGAAAGAGGTGGGGCCGTGAAAATTATTTCTGTCGCTCAGAGCTGGAAACGAACCTACGACGTCGAGGTTGGGGTCGACGCAGGTACCCACAACGCCACGGGCCACCGAGCTTCGTCGAAACTGACCATAAAATGGAAGAAGCGCGCGATGAACTTTCTTAACAGAGCACGCATTTTGATATTGAAATTCAATAATTCGCAAGCGTTGTTCGCTTGTAAGACGATTCATGGTTAAATTATAGACCAAACTGAGGATGTTTGACAGTGACGCAAAACACGAAACGTGTGTCAGATGTTTAAACCAGTGTTGCCAAAAAGATAATAGCTAAAAAATCACCCTTTATAAGTATGTTTTCGAATAATTGATCATAAGTTATATGTCATTGATTGCAATAAATAGATACATTAATCGGATGAAACATTTATTGAAAAATGCATTCCCAGATTTCATTTCCTTTCGCAAACATATTCTGATATCTTAATTCCCTCTCCTGTGTGCTTTTATCAGAAGTTTTCATCGCATTTCATAACTCAGGATTAAAATGTATATTTCGCTTCGATCCTAATGGCTCGAAAACTGTACCGCATTCAAATTCGCAAATTCAAAAGAAATGAGCCAGGAAGTCACGGCGGGCAACAAGGGGGAGCACTTTTTTCCCTTCCCAAGGAGACAAAGCCCAAGTGAAATGAATCCATTAACTACGGCTGGCAGTGAAGGCCAGGCACCGTGCATTAATATTCATTTCCTCGCCGCGAAACGTTTTAAAATACGTTAATCCTTTCCCATTGTCCCCGGCACGAGCTGAAGCACGACAGTCAACGGAACGGAATCTCGCCGGAAAAAAAATGGGAAAGAATAAATTTTGATTATTATACAAAAGGAGACGGAGGTGCAGATTAACCGGTGAACAATGAGGACGAACAGCTAATGGTGGATGAGGCGGTCCTGTGCATATGCGGATGGATCCTACTTCCCGAGATCTGAACAAGTTTGCTTGGTTTAGTTTCCTATTGCGTGGAGAATTCTATTTCCTGTTAAAATCTTTTCTAATGATTCGTCTGCCATGCAGAGGCTTATGCAAGCGATTGTCGTGCAACAATAATGAGAATCCTCGAGTGGCTGATAGGTATTGCGGCAGGGAGACAGAAAGAGACTGAGTGAGAGGAATGCAAATGAAGGTTGTTTTGGAGTACAAGTAAGTACAATATTTCCTTGAGCGGAACAATTTGCTTCTCATTTCCGTAAACTACTGTGATGCACCGAGGTGCGAGTGCACGTAATTGCTTGGTTGGCGTTTTACAAGTATCGTTAGGAGCTTGGGGGAGTCTCGTTGAATTATCGACTTTTATGCAAATGACTATAACTTTTCGAGAGTGCTTATTTATGCAGTTTGAAGCTTCGATTGCTGGATGATACAAACAGCGGCGGACTGTTGTTCGTCAATTACTATTGTTTGAATGCGCGAACCTTCTTCGAGTCACATTGAAGTTTCGGGATGCGTTTGTGTCTATATGCCTTAGGGAGTAATTCTCAGGAAATTAATTATTATTTAAAAACAACTAGGGACGATAGGAAAGAAAATTTGAAAAAGCAATGGAGTAGGATAGTAAATTAATTCCGATTTTGTTTTTCGCAAGTAGCGCTTTAAGCAGTCGATCCAAGTTGTAATGATTCAGTCCGTTATGTTAGGTGTTATTCAGACAATAACATCAGAAATTGTAGCTGCGGCATTGACATTGTCGAACATGTATACTACAAGCCTTTAGGTTAGGTTAGGTTATAGTGGCTGACTGCTAAGGTCAGTCACTCTTAGGCAGACTAGGTCCACTGTGATACTACGCGGATTGGCGTCACCTAACATCGTCTGGTGCTTGTAGTGAAGCGGCCTATGCAGTCCAGCTAAATCATTGAGGTTGTTGAAGTAGTAGGCCCCTAGGTGTATGAACTTACGACTAGCCAGAGCACTACAGGAGCAGAGTAGGCGATGAGTGTTTTCTTTCTACTCTGCATCCATGCAGCTTCTCCAAAAATCATCACATGGGGCATCCATCATGCGAGCTTGTGTGTCCTTAATGAGTGCTTGTTGAGTCTGAGTAGACTGCGTGACCGTTTTAGGTTAAGTGATGACCAGATTTCTTTTGTTTTAAGGCAGGTGGTACCTTCTAGCCATTTGTCATTGATGGTTTTAATTGTGTGAATCTTTAGAAGATGGTAGGCTGTAGCGATTGGCATGGAAGGTGGTACCCCTGCTATTGGTAGGGATGAGGTTGTACCTCATCTAGCTAGTTTCTCGGCCTTGCAGTTTCCTGGTATGTTACAGTGTCCCGGCCATCTCGTTAAGAGACAGCCTTCAATTAAGGGATGTTTTTGAGTAAAACATGACACTGTCCAGCGATTTTATAGCGGCGTGACTGTACGAACCACCATCTATCCCTTTTTTATATCACGTTCTTTTGAGCCATGAAAACGCCTCTTAAATCGCTATAGTTTCTGCCTGAAAAACGCTGCAATGATCAGGGAGCTTGAAAGAGATAGCAATGTTCAGTTCTTGAAAATAGACAACCGCACCCAAACCTTCTTTTGTCTTCGATCCATCTGTGAAGAGGATCTTTCAGCGTTAACCTGTCTGATATGCAGTCCGATCTGGAAGGAATGAATCTTTCTTCTCGAAGATAGCCTGGGGTATTAGGCGGCCAGTGTCGTTAGGCAGGAAATTGAATTCCTTGAGAATGGCTGAGTGGCCGATGTTGAATTCGGACCACAGTCGGAGTGTTTTGAGTCTGAAGGCTGTGCTGGCTGCTGTTTGTTTGCCGAATATTTCCACTGGTCGAAGATGGAGGAGAATATTGAGTGCGTCTGACGGAGTACTTCTCAGTGCTCCGCTGATGCACAGGCAGGCCAGTCTTGTACTCGATTGAATGCCTTGCAGTTGATCGCCTTGTTTAATGCTATCCACCAAACTGACACTTTATACAGAAGTGTCGGTCTAACAATAGAGGTGAAAATCCAGTGAGCGGTGCGTGGTTTTAAGTTCCATTTGCATCCAGTGGCTTTTTTGCAGCTAAAAAGGGCAGAAGAAGCTTTATTGGATGTTGAACTTCCAGCTTAGTTTGTTATCGATCGTGAGACCCAGGAATTTCGCACTTGTAGTTAGCTGTAATACCATATAGTGCCACACAGCAGTGGGGGGTCAAACTGGAGGATTTTGTATCTTCTGGTGAAGAGTACAATATCCGTTTTTTGTGGGTTAACGTGCAGCAGCATTAGACAATTTTAAAAACAACGCTTTGATGTGTACATTTGAATTATTAAGTGAAGTCTTGTTTTATTTAAAAAACTTAACAGTTTTGTGATGTGCGCGCATAAAATTACACACATTTTCGTTTAGTAAGTTTTGAACCTTGTACAACCATTGGAAGGGGTAGTAATTTTGGTTTTGCTTGAAGGCCGTAGACCTATCCATATTTTATTCAATCTTTACGTATACTTTCAAAATAATTGTTCTAATCGGGTGTTGTAGCCTACAATGTTTTCTTGGACATTATCTACCGGAATGCAATTGAATTGTTTGGCCCACGTTGACTCCGCTATCCAATTTTTGTTAAAGAGATTTGCTTGTGCAATGAAATTTTGAATTCTCCTTTTCACATGCCCCGACGAATTTGAATACAATAGACAGCTGCATTGATCTGATTCACAAATTTTTCTCGAAACAATATCGATGGCATATGATGGATGCGGACAACTTTGCAAAATACGCCAGTGAAACAAAAACCATGTATCCAGCGCTGGGTACCATATACCTGCAAGCATTCATGAGCTTCTGATACATTCCAATGATATCATTCAAGACCAAGAATCGAGCAATTATGTCAGGAGCATTCTAGTCGCACATCTTTCTTTCAGTAAACATGCTTTTAATTTAATCTATCTTTCAAGTCATGGCACTGTGCTCCATAGAAGAAGAAGCCCTCTACATCATCTACGCATTGGCCTGTTAAAGGCTCCCTGAGAAGTGCAACCTTACAGATCAGATGAAAACGATAAGATATATACATAAATTAGTGAAAGATAAATTAACTTCTTCTTCTTCTTGTGGCGCTACAGTCCGGGGTGAACCTGGGCCTCAGTCAACAATCCTCTCCAGCTGGCACGATCCTTAGCCAGCTGTCTCCATCTTCGCACTCCAAGCTAGTTGAGGTCCTTCTCCACTTGAGTGCGCCATCGGCTTCGTGGAGTAATAAGGAGTAATTGTATAAATGTGTGAATGTCTAAAGCCGTTTTGCACCGCACTAATAGGCACGTACCAGTGCTGATACCAGCCCGGCAAACTGACCAAAGACAAAATCTTCACACTGAGGCAGATCCTGGAGACGATGAGCGAGTTTCAAATCGATACTCATCATCTTTTTATGGTTTTAAGGCCCAAACCCATAGAATCCGGCGCGTGCGTTGCGTCTTGTCAAAAAATTGACAACTCATAAGAGCTAATAAGAGGAAGCTAGACAACAAGTGTGGGCTGTATGTGGAATACATCAGAATGCATGAAGTTGGCGAACTTTTAACTTTTCTTCCGTTTGAAAGTTTATTCTCACATGTGTGTATCATTTATGCATGCATGTGTATCATTTTACTCTCATGTGTCGTGTGGGATTGTATGTATGTATACATATTTTGGACGCAACGCACGTATTTCATTTAGTACCTCTTTGCAGTCCGGCAAATACGATTTTTGTGGATGTCAACTGCAACGCACGCACCGGATTCTATGGGCTTGGGCCTTTAAAAGCCGAGTACGACAGCATTCATCTGCACCGGATTTCAGCAAGGAGATGTGCTCTCGTGTGATTTCTTCAATTTGTAGTGCTGCGGGCGGCTGTAAGCAAGGAAGGCACTATCTTCTACAAGTCAATCCAGCTTTTGGGATACGCTGATGACACCGACGTTATCGCGCGGTCCCAACGTGCCGTAGTGTAGCATCGGGAGAAACGACCTGGTCTACAGGTCAACGAGGACAAATAATATGCTGTCGAGCAAAAAACGATCCGCCGCACACCACCTAGACCACAACGTTACAATCGACAGCTACAAGTTCGAGGTAGTAAAGGAGTTTGTCTCCTCGCGACAAGCGCAAACCCCACGAATAACATCGTAGTGAAGATCCGAATTAGAATCGCCCTTAGCAACCGATGCTATTTCGGTTTGTCAAAACAACTCGGCTCGAAACTCCTGTCTTGAAGGACCAAAGTCATGCTCTGCAAAACCCCTATTCTGCCATTCCTGTTTTATGGAGCCGAAAGCTGGACATTGAGTAAGACCGCAGAGCTGATTCTTGGTGCCTTCAAAAGATAAATTCTACGTCGGATATGGGGCCCGTCTGCGACTAACGCGAATTGAGGAAATGGCGAGCTGTACAAGGATGTGGATGTAGTCGGGAAGGAAAAAATCCGTCGACGACACTGGCTCGGCCACATCGAGCGAATGGACAACAACGCTCTAGCAAAGAGGGTCTCCGAATCCGAGCCTCCTGGTTCGAGAGAGAGAGAGAGGAAGACCGAACATCCGGTACAGAGACCAAGTCATCGCGGATGTAAGACAACTTGGCCTTGATGACTGGAACCAGAGTGCCCAGGAGCGTCACCAATGGAAGGCAGCAATTGCTCAGGCTCAGACACTTCAGGGTTCGTCTGCCGGATTAGTAAGTAGTTGTATAAAATGATTAACATTTGGTGTGAGCTTTTGAAAAGTGGAAATCACACAAGGGTACTAATTTTTCTTAGAAATGTTAAATTCAAAACAGTTCTGAGCCTTTAAGTGTAATATATACCTCCAACTAGTGCTACAATCCAATGCTTTTAGTTCTTAGAAGGTATATGAATTATTTTAAGGGTTGTCAGTTTCAAAATTACGGTTGGACCTCGTCGCGAATGTCGGAACAAAAAATTAAAGAAAATACGTAAATTATTACCTAAAGATTATGACAGACAATAATATGTACCAATTATTAATGTTGAGATACATCATAACCTAGCTAATACATAGGCTTACTTCTATCTTTCAGAAGGTTGTAATTCAAAACAGGAAACCTGAGCAGAGGTGAGACCCAAGAGCCAAAATTCCGTGGAAAACGTCCAATGATATGTGCCGCCCCTTGCCCTAACATATATACAAGATGAAATTTAATAGAAAACAATAACGCTGCCCCTTTCCTCATTAGAGAAGAGGTAAGAATCATTAAAAAATAAATGAGAGCTTAAGTGTCAGATATTCATTAGCACATCAAATTCGCACAAAGTACAAGCTTCAACTCCACAATTCGGTAGACACCCGCAAATACCTTCAAACGTCTACACACAGCCTATTTTTGGAAACATTTGCCGCCAGCACTCATGGCGTCGGAAAATCAATTCGCCTCTGCTTCTAGAAGTAATTAAATCGGAAACACACAATTCCCAAACGGTTCCCACAAAAGTTTCGTCAATCTCCCATCAGTGCAATACAGATTCTGGGAATTTTCTGTACTCAATGTTGGAAATGGTAATTTTTAAAGAAAACTCCCCTTCAATCAGAATCGAATTCAAGCAACCTACCGGCGAGGGTCGGGCCGTCGTTAAATATGAGTTACTTCGCATTTAATGAACTGGAAAAATTTTCAGATCGGCTTTGAAATTGCGGTAATTAGCGGGGAAGGCATTTTCCTAAACATAATCCGGGTGATAATGGACTGTAAGCTAAGCATTGGATTCGATTCATAACCTTTTGTCTGCTGGCTGGTGCGAGTGCTATTGTTCAGAAGAAAGGTAGCTACAATGAGGCGAATGACCAGTCTGATTGGCTCAAATCATTGGGCCCTTAGAAAAGTTATTTTAGTGAACTCGTTTTGGGCAATGAATCAGTGAGAGG